>JAFREQ010000253.1:0-95230 GCA_025331565.1 Holacanthus passer | reverse complement strand
TCTCTCTCTTTCCCTCTCTCTGTTCTTTCAGTCTCTGTCTCGCTCTGTCAGTTTTTCTCTTGCTCTCTATCTCTCTCAGTCTCTCTTTCAGTCTCTCATACTCCTTCAGTCTCTCGTTCTCTTTCAGTCTCTCTTTCCCTCTCTCTTTCAGTCTCTCTCTTCTGCCAGTCTCTCGCTCTCTGTCTCTCTCTTTCAGTCTCTCTCGTTCTCTGTCTCTCTCTGTTCCGTCAGTCTCTCTCTTTCAGTCTTTGTCTCGCTCTGTCAGTTTCTCTCGTGCTGTCTGTCTCTCTCTCACACTCTCTTTCAGTCTCCCTCTTTCAGTCTCCCTCTTTCAGTCTTTCTCTTTCAGTCTCTTTTTTTCCTCCCTCTCTCAGTCTTTGTCTTTGTCTCTCTCTCTGTGTGTATTTCTCTTTCTCACTCTCTCTTTCAGTCTTTCTCTTTGAGTCTCTCTTTCCCTCCCTCTCTCAGTCTCTCTCTCTCTCTCTGTCTCTCTCTGTCTCTCTCTCTCTCTCTCTCTTTCAGTCTCTCTCTCGCTCTCTGTCTCTCTCTCTTTCAGTCTCTCTCGTTCTCTGTCTGTCTCTGTTCCGTCAGTCTCTCTCTCTCTTTCAGTCTTTGTCTCGCTCTGTCAGTTTCTCTCGTGCTGTCTGTCTCTCTCTCACACTCTCTTTCAGTCTCCCTCTTTCAGTCTTTCTCTTTCAGTCTCTTTTTTCCTCCCTCTCTCAGTCTCTGTCTTTCTCTCTCTCTGTGTGTATCTCTCTTTCACTCTCTCTTTCAGTCTCTCTTTCCCTCCCTCTCACTCTCTGTCTCTCTCTCACTCTCTGTCTCTCTCTTTCAGTCTCTCTCTCGTTCTCTCTCTTTCAGTCTGTCTCACTCTGTCAGTTTCTCTCTTGCTGTCTGTCTCTCTCACATTCTCTTTCAGTCTCTCTCTCGTTCTCTCTCTCTCTTTCAGTCTTTGTCTCACTCTGTCAGTTTCTCTTTTGCTGTCTGTCTCTCTCACACTCTCTTTCAGTCTCCCTCTTTCAGTCTTTTTTCCTCCCTCTCTCAGTCTCTGTCTTTGTCTCTCTCTGTGTATCTCTTTTTCACACTCTGTCTTTCAGTCTCTTTCTCTTTCAGTCTCTCTTTCCCTCCCTCTCTGTCTCTGTCTCTCCCTTTCTGTCTCTCTCTCGCTCTTTCAGTGTCTCTCTCGCTCTTTCAGTGTCTCTCTCGTTCTCTCTCTTTCAGTCTGTCTCACTCTGTCAGTTTCTCTCTTGCTGTCTGTCTCTCTCACATTCTCTTTCAGTCTCTCTCTCGTTCTCTCTCTCTCTTTCAGTCTTTGTCTCACTCTGTCAGTTTCTCTTTTGCTGTCTGTCTCTCTCACACTCTCTTTCAGTCTCCCTCTTTCAGTCTTTTTTCCTCCCTCTCTCAGTCTCTGTCTTTGTCTCTCTCTGTGTATCTCTTTTTCACACTCTGTCTTTCAGTCTCTTTCTCTTTCAGTCTCTCTTTCCCTCCCTCTCTGTCTCTGTCTCTCCCTTTCTGTCTCTCTCTCGCTCTTTCAGTGTCTCTCTCGCTCTTTCAGTGTCTCTCTCGTTCTCTCTCTTTCAGTCTGTCTCACTCTGTCAGTTTCTCTCTTGCTGTCTGTCTCTCTCACATTCTCTTTCAGTCTCTCTCTCGTTCTCTCTCTCTCTTTCAGTCTTTGTCTCACTCTGTCAGTTTCTCTTTTGCTGTCTGTCTCTCTCACACTCTCTTTCAGTCTCCCTCTTTCAGTCTTTTTTCCTCCCTCTCTCAGTCTCTGTCTTTGTCTCTCTCTGTGTATCTCTTTTTCACACTCTGTCTTTCAGTCTCTTTCTCTTTCAGTCTCTCTTTCCCTCCCTCTCTGTCTCTGTCTCTCCCTTTCTGTCTCTCTCTCGCTCTTTCAGTGTCTCTCTCGCTCTTTCAGTGTCTCTCTCGCTCTCATTCTGTCAGTCTCTATCCCTCTCTCTCCATCTCTCTTTCCCACTCTGTCAGTCTCTCTGTCTCGCTTTCTCTCTGTCTCTGTGAATTTTGCCACTGTGGGACGAATAAAGGTTTATCTTATCTTATGTCTCTCTTTCCCTCCCTCTCTCAGCCTCTCTCGCTCTCTCACTCTCTCTCACTCTCTGTCTCTCTCTGTATCTATCTATCTCTCTCACTCCCAATGGCAATGGGGGATTTGGGGCAATGGGGAGTGGTCTGCAAACGGCAGTGGGGGATTTGGGGCAATGGGGAGTGGTCTGCAAACGGGGCGTGGTCTGCAAACGGCAGTGGGAGAATTTGGGGCAGTGGGGAGTGGTATGCAAATGAGTAGTGGTCTGCAAATGCCAGTGGGTCAATGAGGAGTGGTCAGCAAACGACAATGGGAGATTTGAGGCAATGGGGAATGGTATGCAAATGGAGAGTGGCATGCAATTGAGGAGTGGTCTGAAAATGGCAATGGGTCAATGGGCAGTGGTCTGCAAACAGCAGTAGGGAGTGGTTTGCAAATGGAGTGTTCTGCAAATGGCAATGGGTAAATGGGGAGTCGTATGCAAACGGGGTGTGGTCTGCAAACAGAAATGGGTCAATGGGGAGTGGTCTGCAAATGGGGAGTGATCTGCAAACGGCAATGGGTCAATGGGGAGTGGAATGCAAACAACAGTGGGGAGTTGTTTGCAAATGAGGAGTGGTCTGCAAATGGAAATAGGTCAATGAGGAGTGGTCTGCAAATGGATGGGTCAATGAGGAGTGGTCTGCAAATGGGGAGTGATCTGCTAACGACAATGGGTCAATGGAGAGTCGTATGCGAAAGGGGAATTGTCTGCAAACAGCAATGGGGAGTGGTATGCAAATGGAAATGGGTCAGTGGGGAGTGGTCTGCAAACGAGGAGTGGTCTGCAAACGGCAATGGGGCAATGAGGAGTGGTCTGATAATGGGGAGTGGCCTGCAAACGGTAATGGGTGAAAGGGGAATTGTCTGCAAACAGCAATGGGGAGTGGTCTGCAAATGGAAATGGGTCAATGGGGAGTGGTATGCAAATAGAAATGTGTCAATGGGGAATGGTCTGCAAATGGGGAGTGGTCTGCAAACGGTAATGGGTCAATGGGGAGCAAGGTTATTATCGTTAACAAAAACGAAGAAATAACAAAAACTAAATTATTTCAAATTATTTCATTAAGATTTAATTTAAGATATAATCATCTGATGAGGGACTTCTTAGACAATGTATATTATCTTAAAATTTCTGAAGCAAATTTCAGTTGTTCAACTGGCAGAGTTTCTTATTACAAGCAAAAATAAACTGATATAATGAAATTTTAATCATTTTTGTTATTTAAAAAAAGTAAGCAGCATCATTTTCTAGTGTAATAGTTCATCTAACATGGCTAGCTTTTGTTGCTGTTTTTTTTCATCCTTGGTCCATCCACTACAGAGCACTTTCTTGCACTGCCATCCTCTGTGCCCACTGCCCCCTCTGTGTCTGCAACCCCCACTGATCTACCCGGTAAGTCAACAGCAAAACATCCTTTATAATTGCTCGTTGTAATGTAGAACATTCAGAGATTAATAATTCAGTCCAGGACTGTAATTTAATGGCTTTATAGGTCCTTCTTTTTTAAGTCATTGTTTTTCTTTTGTCACTTCCTCAGCGACTTCCATCACAACATCGTCTACACAGTATGGATCATCACCAGCTCTGCCAGTGGACCCAGCTGAGTGGCCCTCTGTACTGTACTCAATTCTGTCTGTTGTCTGTATTGTTTTTTTATATTTATCGAAGTGATTTTATTTGTTGTTGCACTTTATTGTTGTTCAACTAAAAATTATTCTTGCACATTGCTGTTGCAGTTTTTCTTTTATGAAACAAAAAATCATAAACCAGATGACACTTCTACAGTAAATAAATTGCTTTATCACTTGGAATGTTGTGTAAATAAACCCCAGGCTGCTCTTGTAGCTGAATGTGCTACATGTTGAAATTAACAATCATATGTGGCACCCTTGACATCATTCATCATTCATTCATTGGTATTATTTGTATTATTATTGCATTGGTATTTATGTAATTAACTGGGCCACCCCCTTAAATGTGTAAAGATGTTAGGCTGACAAAAGGATAATGTAAACAACACTGCCAGAGTCACAATGGGTTTATAATAGGTGTGTGAATGATCAACAATTAATATTATTGGCAGAAATAGAGGGCCCCAAAATCAAATTTTGCTTAGGGCCCAATGGAGGCTTGGGCCGGCTCTGATCTTGAACCACGTGAACTTACAGTAAATGTAACACTGTGATGCTCACATGCTTTCTTTTACACAATTAAAGGTAAAAAATGTGAGCACATATTAACATATTAACATGTCTGACTGATGTAGGAACTCATGGTGAGGGATTTAAACCTTTTCAAAATATCTTATGGGCAAATGCTTTAATCTGCAGTAACAGATTTTTAGCCTCTAGGGGGCAGCGTTAACAAGCTGTAAACAAAACACTGACATGGATGATTATCAACTTTTAACAAGCTTATTTACACATCCAGCTGCTACAGAGCAACAGAAAAACTGCCAAACTGCCAACAAACAGATGACAGAACTGAGACTAAAAATGTTGTGGGCCATTAAAACCAAAACAATGAGCTGAAAGACACTTTAAAGCTCTGCAGAGTTGAGGGGAGCCGCACAGTCAGGTGACTATTATTGGTGGTTTCATCGCTACTTCATCGCTTCTTATTATCAACACACAAAACACAAAAAGATAAAGCAGAGTTTTGAGGTATACTGTATGGAAAAGAGCACAGATCCAACTCAGGTATGTTTTTGTTTGTTTGTTTGTTTTCCATTACTTTGATGGATTGACATCATCATTTCAAAATTGATGTGTTTTAGAATAGTTTCAATAAAGGAATACATTTTACTTCAGGCATGTTCAGTATACCAAATAACAGCATTTATATTGATGAGGTAACTGCATTCACTGTTAACTTTCCAAGAGTCATTCTGCATCTGTAAACTCTGTAAACACATCAGGATGATGAACTGAGCACAAAGGGAAGTGTAAGACTCCTTAACTCCTCCAGGGGGCGCTGTTCTGCAGCTGACCTGTCTGTGCATAAGAGTCTTACCCAGCAGGACTCTATACAGTACAAGTTTCATCAGGTCAGGTCAAGTCAGGTCAATTTTATTTGTATACACGATTCACACACAGGTGAACTAATTAGAGTGAAACATAGTGAACATGAAACAAATAGATAGATAGAAAACACACATTTCTGTTTGTTGACTCCAAATCTTTCCTGGTGGACAACAGGATTATTAACCTCATTTTGCTCCAAATCCCTTCTGCAGTGACCACTTTAATTCATGAGAAACTTTTTCCCCCTCCCTCAAGATTTGGTCGAATGTTGCCTCTGGTGATTTTACATCATTTCTCTCCGCCTTCCAACAATCCGATTTCAGTGCCTTGAGTAGGCTGGATCTCCGCCTCTAGAGCTCCCTGTAAGACCAGCCATGTGACAAAACACTGGGCTGATTAGAAACCTGACCTGACAAGAGCTTTTTCTTTTCTTTGGGAGTAACCGCTTGTTCACAGATGCAGAGGGTTTTGCAGTGCATCATGTTAGATAGGCATTGATCAAACTCAGATCTACAAATATTTCCTGTCTGGGTTGATGAAATAAACTACAGCAACACTGAATGAATGAATATTTTTGTTTTTCTCTCATGCATACTGTGCCCAGTGTGCATGAGTTACAGGACACCACAAATAGAGAAACACAATTTAAGTAATTTTTATGATCAAATTTCCAGACATTCATATCTTCAACAAAATTCACAAACCACTAAAGTGTTTAGTCTTTTTTTTCCCCAATTATTGTTGCATTGTTGAATTTGCCAACATCAGACAACTAGAGGAAAAAATACCAGCTTTCAACTGAAAAACAGATGTTACAAATTCAGATTCATACTTTTGTTCAATATTAATATTTGTTCTTTTTATCTGCCCACGATAGGGACAAAATAACAACAACAACAACATGGTAATAATGATGATAACTTTATTTGTACAGCACCTTCCATACAAGACGTGCTTCACATTAAAAAAAAGAAATGGAATGAATATAAAATAGAGATAGAAAATTAATGTAAAATAAAATAATAGGAAAATAAAACCCATTTGATAATAATAGAAAAATAAGATAAAGACGCATATAAACAGGGATAGAAAGCGACCCCCTTGATAATAATAATAGTAAACAAAGAAATGATAATATAATAAGAAGGATGAAAATAGAATAAAATACAAAGAATGCATAACAATAGCTAGTGAATATAATAATAATAATAATAATACAAATAAAGTTTAAAATAGAGGACATACAAGGCATAAAATCAAGTAAAATAAAAGGAAGTATTTGACTGACAGGGAAATATTATGTGATAAATTATAGACACTTTATCACATTTTAACATGAGATCTTATAAACAAATAATTTTTAGTGATACACAACAACAAAAAAAATGGAAGTTGTTTTTTTGGGTTTTTTTTTAAATGCAGCATCACCAAGAGACAATGTGAAGCACTGATTTGGGACCTGCTCAGGATACCTTGATGCCACACTGGCGTGACTGGCCAAGCATCTCTGTCTGAATCCACCTCAGTGTTGTGGGCTCCTCAGTCAGTGGTGCTGGCGTGCGACAGAGCCAACCTTTCTCCACATTCCACAATGAAAGAGTTTTGTCCCTACATTGTGATTTAGGCCATCGCCAATTCACTGGCTGTTTTGTGGCATTTGAAAGATGTCCAATCTCTCTGGTTGGCACAATCAGCCCATGCCTGTTTCCATGGGAAGAGGGTCGAGCAGGAACCTCCTCCATGCGTGTTCCCAAAGTAAATCTCCACTTTCTGGGGGGCTGAGCTGAGGAGGGTGGGAGGTAACTTGCGGTCATCTCTTGCTCTCTCTCTCTCTCTCTCTCTCTCTCTCTCTGCAGTGAAAGATGCTGGAGGTTCATCCTCACACACACCCACATATTAACCCTCTCCTCCCCTCATGCACCTCCAGCATCACATCCCCTCTGAGAGCTCTGCCACCCTGCAACAGATGAACTCCATCCAGGCTGGAAATATAAAGAGGTTAACACAGCTGACTCCTCCCAGCTTTGCCATTTATCGTATTAATAATCACACCACTGGAGCTGCTCCTTAAAAGTGGGAGGTTCTGCTCCGGAGCGCAGGAGAACCTCCGGAGCTGTCTCCAGGACGCGTGGTGCTGAAGTGGCATCATGTGGTCGGTCTTCTTCGTCTTTCTGTCTTATGTGGACAGAAACATCGTCAGGGCTGACCTCCTGACCGCAGCTTTGGACGCAGAGAAGCAGAGCAAAGGGATGGTCACCGTGCGCAATGGCACCTTTTGCGCAAAGATGTCCAGCGTCGGGGAGAACCTGCTCTTCCAGGTGTGGGACGGAGCCGAGGCGGTGCGATCCGTGGTCAGCCCCGCCGGGGAGCTCGTCGCCTGCTCGGTGATGGTGAAGCAGATGCAGGTGGAGGAGGTCATGCATGAGTGCGGGTTGGGGATGGATGAACCGCTGGAGACGCCTTTTGCGCGCATGCATGAAGCCAAAGTGATGTGTCAGGAGTTTGAGGAGAGGAGCAGAGATGAGAAGGTTTTAAAAAGGTCCAAGAGAGGCTTCACTTATCCTGGGACTCTGTGGTGTGGAGCTGGGAACATGGCTGACCATTACGACCAGCTGGGTGGGTTATATAACTTCAGTGTCTTTGAGTTGAAAGTGTGTGAGTAAAGGTTTGATAACTGTGAGCTCTGTGTTGCAGGAGAATTTGCAGACACCGACAGCTGCTGCCGAATCCACGACCACTGCCCTCATGTCATCCACGCCTTCTCCTCCAAATATGGATACACCAATTTCAAGTGGCACTCCATCTGCCACTGTGACTGCGACAATACGTGAGTACAAACTTTATTATATTCATGCATTGTGTCATTAAATCTCACCTGTATGTATAGAACAAAAATAGTTTCTGTTTTCGTGTAGCTCAATTCACTGTTAACTGGACCACTGTTACATTTTTAAGCATATGTCCAACCTGTGTTTAGAACATTATTTTAAAATGAAGAGTTGAAAAGGGAACTCAGAGTTTGGGGTTGCAAATAATATATGAGAATGACAGTAAGTGGAACAATGAAAACGATCTATTTTCATATATATCTTTGTGCATCAGCCTGTTAAATGCTCAATAAATCAATAAAGAATTGCATCAGTATTAACTGCATATATCAGAACAGTGAACTTTAGACATTAAGGTCCATTAACAGCTGTTTTGTCCTTCTGACTTTCTCATAAAAATGAGGTAACATTTTGCATTAACCATCAACTTCAGCAAGTTTAAAAGTTAACATATCACAATTCAAATAAATGCATCAGAATTCATGAGACTACCTTAGAATAGATTCATTGCATTCAAAGCTTAAGCTGCAGATTTTAAGTCATTTTCATCTTTCACCAGATCACTTTTTTCAATAATGAGACAGTCGAGATTGATCTGTAAAGTTAATTAGCTATTGTGTCAATAAACAGCCTCTATGCCTATAAACTTGTCAAAAAGGAGACAAAATAATTATAATAATAAGGTATGTTGAACGTGCATAAATAATGTCAGAAAATATCCAGAGCACCAGCTGATAAATGTGTGACTGTTGATTAGAGCACGACACAAAGGACAAGAATAAGTAAAAACTGCATAAGCAATATTGATTATGTTGCCTGATATGACCCTAAAAATGAGTTTATGGATTAATGCAAAATTTAAAACTAAATGCAGTAGCTTCTTTGCAAGTGCACTATATCCCAGTATATGTTTGTGTGATTACCATTTAAATCAGGTAAAGCAGGGAGCATCTGCAGCAAATGTGCCTATGCCATTTTTTGGAGTTACTCTACACTTAAAGGTCAAACTGTGTCGCATTTGGTTGCTAGAAACGAGCCTCTCTCTGTCGCTCTCTGCAGGTTAAAAGATTGTCTGAGGAAAGTCAACGACACGTCTTCCAGGGTAGTCGGTCAGGCCTTCTTTAATGTCATCGGAGTGCCTTGCTTCGACTTTGTCTATGAGGAACAGTGTGCAGAGCGGCACTGGTACGGCATGTAAGTATCAGTGCACTGTAGTGTTAAACTTTTAAGCAGATTAGCGACATACTGAGCTGTATCACTTTCTGAAATCACAGCTCACAACCTCCCCTCTGTTCGCCCTCTCATAGGTGTAAACGATATGAGAAGCTGCCCATTGCTGTGCTGAGAGAGGCGGTCCCGTATGACTTCGGTGGTATTGACGTCATCGATGAGCTGACACTGCCTCCTCCCAAGAGGACAGATTTCAAGAAAAGTGAGGAAGAAGAAACACCGGAGAGCACAACACAGTCTACAATGTCAGGACCTGAAGAGCCTTCGCTCAGAAACGTGGTCACCGCTGCAGAGGACTTCATCAAGGTCCTCGCTACTGTCTCCACCTCCCAAAGCTCCACCGCTGACTCTGACAAAGGCGAGACGCAAAGCTCAGAGAAGAAGAAGAGGAAGAACAAGAAGAAGAAAACCTCCAAAAAGCAGAAAGGAAAAGGAAAGGGGAGGAAGAGAAAGCAGAAAGCGGAGGCGGGTTTTAAAATCGAGGAAGGAGCTGCAGTTTCAACCTCTGGCAGCAAAGCAGAAGAAGCTCTCAGTAACTTCATCAGTGAATCACACAAACACGACCAGTCGAGCAGAAACACAAACAGAGTCGGCGACAGTGAATATGAGCTGGGAGGAAAAGACGAGCCCTCCAATGAAGTCATGAAAGATGAACCAGCGATGGATAAGGAGACTGTTTCCATTACGTCACACACGACGGTCCAGAAGAAACCAGCAGAGTCCACAGAAAAAATCACTCGTTCTACATCAACAAGCACGACAAGGAAAGAAAAAACCAGAAGGCTAAGAAAGGGAGGGAAGAAGAAGAGCAAGACGACTCCTCTTTCTTCCACTAAAGAGCTTGTAATGAACACAACAGACGTTTCAGTCCCCTCCATCGTTACAATAAGCCCAGCTGCACAGCCCGAGCAGCAAAGCTTGGGGAGCGACACTGAAAAGCCACCTGTCGTCACCACTGCCAAGACCCCCATTGTAATCCCCAAAGTCAAAAGGAACAGGTCAAAGGAGAGAGGAGACGGAGCGGGGAGGAAAAAAAGGAGGAAAGAGAGCTCGGCTTCTCCCATTGTGGCCGCTCCCCATGAAAATTCCTCTGCGGACAATCTGAAAGTGATCCCTCTCACCAGGGCTCCCACGGTGCCGTCGGTGCCCACCACAGGCTGGCAGGTTTCACACAGGCTGGACATTTACGGAGGAAAGACAAACGTCCAAGTTACATCTTTGAACTCGTCCTTTAGTGTCCTGAAAAGGCAAAAGTCGCAAAAGAGACTGAGAAACGGGAGGAGGAAAACAGTTTTGCCTCCCTCGGGTGAAAATCCACTTTTTCACAACAGCTCTGAAAACGTGCTTCCTGTTCTTCCCACTCCAGAGATGAGTGATGCACTGACCAGCCCTGCAACCTCTGCTGCAACTAGCAGGCCTACAGAAGAGACTCACAGCGAATGGAGGCTTTTTACCACCATCACATCGACCCCTTCTGTCGTTACAAAAAGACACAGGCAGGCAATCAGACAGCAGAGAAAACCAAGAAAGAAAGAAAGAGTTTCTATCCCTAAACAAACTGAACAAACACCACAGACATTTACAGCCACGCCGTCCAAAGTCGCCACTACAGCAGAGCTCAGATCTGAAAAGACCTCCACGACTCCCGTCATGAGTCCGATTCAGTTATCCATTGAGAGGGCGAACGCACAGTTCAGCAGGAAGAAGAGGAGGAAAGCAGCTATGAGACATCAGTGAGCAGAGCAGGATAGGCTGAGACATAAAGGCAACTTAGCTGTCAATCACATAAACTCGCTTCATAAGTTAAATACTGCATCAAAGATATTTACAGCATAATCTTTTTCTGGTTCAGCATTTAAATCACAGAAGTCATATTTGATTGTATGTGAGAATCATGTTTTGTAATATTGTTTTCTGCATGTCTATAATAAAATTTCTGAACGATTATGAACGTATCTGTGCCTTTATTTTTATTTAGTGTTAAAACAAAGCAACATTTTAATATTTAAAAAAATAGTTTGACATTTTGGGAAATAAGCTATTTGTTTTCTTGCAACAAGTTAGATGAGAAGATTGATACCTTTTTCATACCTGCAAGATGTTTTTTACTCTTTGGTTTTTTTGCACAAATTAAACAAATTACATATTTAATTATTGAGCTTTAGAAATGGAACCTAACCTCTACCAGAAGAGTGGTAGCAATCTTTTTCTTATATGCAATAAAGAGAATATATTTCCCACAATGTGAAATAATTCCTTTAGACGTTTGCAGGTATCTGAAATGAAATGTATTTAGATTAAATGTGACAATATCATGAGCATAGATAGATAGAGAGATAGATAAAACTCTATATGATCTATATAAAATCCTTTAATGTGCACATTCCCTTGTTACCTCAGCTGGAAATGTTTAATTAAAAGGAGAATATTGGAAATCTAAAACTCTGAGGCTTAACGCTAACCTGCTTAACCTGATATTAATTTTTTGGGAACCTTTCTTTCCATACTGCATGCAAAGAAACCATGCCAAGAAAATGCTGCGATTTCATGTACTGTGTCCCTTTGTTCAAGGGGACTTTAGTATTAGTCCCCCCCCCAGTGTGGACTAAAGCAGGGTCACATTCTCCACAGATTAGGTGCTCACTTTGCACATTACTTTCACCTTTCACCCATGAAGGTGGTAACACCCAGCGCAGAGGCTGAAATCCTCCCCATCAGGTGATTTTCACATGCTTGCATAAGAGGAATTTATCTGGATGAGTCTGAAAGGGTGAGATGTCCATGTTAGATCTCCATCAAATCTGACACATGTGACACACTTTGGCATGTCGAGGAAGGACTTTACTGTACAGCATCAGATTATCTTGTGTTAAATAGTGGGAATGAGGTAACAATGCAGACTTTCATGCTGTGGCTCAAGTTCCCAGATTTTTTGGAAGACACCCAAGCATTCAAAGGAGTTTGGCATTCATATTCAATCAAAAGCTGAAATGGCAGAGCGACTAACACAGTTGGATCTGTGATTTAAAAAAAAAAAAAAGTTTCTCACAGTGAGGGAAGAAAAAGGAATTTTCCATTTCATCTGCAAGTTTATGACCTTTGAGAATATGTTTCAGGATCATGTTTAGGCTTGTATTTATGTTTAAGCTCTTAAACCCAACATCTGCAAACAGATCAAAACTTTAAGCTTTAATTTTAAAACTATATGACTGCGCAAAAATACCCAATAAAAATAATATTATTATTCCACACAGGTATATATTATTATTCATGTTTATACATACAGGACTTTCATTTACGTAAGATATGAAACACTGAAAAAATGTATTGCATGTAGCTCATGTTTGTTTGGCTACTTTGGTCCGTACAAATCAGATTTGGGGAATGAATGATTAACACACTTACAGGCACACAAAGATTAACAGTATTTACACACACACAAAAACATGGGCTAATAGTTTCTTGTTCTGCAAGTGTCCACACATTGTTTTGTTAAATGAAGACAACCCTGACTCCAAAAAAGTTGTGAGCCCGTGTGAAATGTAAATAAATACTGACAGTAGTTTTACAAAGTTTTCCTGAGTCCATATGTTAATCTCCTTTATACAGCCATATGTTTGACAAAGTGTTGAACCTCTCTCCATCCTCGCTTGTGAATGACTGAGTCTTTCCAGGATGAACCTTTCATACCCAATCATGATACCATCACCTGTTACCAATCAACCTGTTTACCTGTGGAATGATCCAAACAGGTGTTTTGGATCAGTCCACAACTTTCACAGTCTTTTGTTGCTCCTGTCCCAACTTGTTTGAAACATGTTGCTGCCATCAAACAGAGTCAGAATAAGCAATTAACAAAAATCAATCAAGTCATGAAATCAGTTGTCTTTGTACTGTTTTCAATTGAGCATATGTCAAAAAGGGACACAGAAGACCTGCTACAGAGCTGAAAGCAGCAGGAAATTGAGGTGCTGATTTTGGACACTGTCCTTAGCTGAAGGAAAACTTTAAAATATATAAAACTATGAAGTAACTTACTGCGACTGTAAGTGGGGTGAAGATAGATTGAAGCAGGAAGGTGTTTGATGCCCTGTGGTTGATGTACAAGTAGTCTGGTATCATACTAGGTGTAGCAGGTAGGGTGAGTGAACATCTGTGCACACTAAAAAAAACCCCACAAATTAGCATGTGGTTAAAAATGAAAGTGAGCTCTGATGCAACATTTGAACAGTTCCTGGACATATGTGATTGGTGCAGTCGATGCCTCCTTCTCAGTGTTTTGGCCGGATGCCCACTTGGCAGAGGTCGCGTGAGGACTTTGACCCCAGCTCCTTACTGCTGAGATGGCTATGAAACACATGAGAGGATGTATTGGGAGGCACGCTCTGGTCAGGCAGGGGAAAAAAAACACACACACAAAGGGATATGTGATCCATGGTATGTGGTACAATGAGACGACATCACGGTCTGTGGCGTCCTATTAGGAGAAGAATCCAATAATCCATTTTAATCACCAACACAGGAGAGAGTTTATTGATTTAAAGAAACTAACCTGTAGGGGTTAAATTAGCTGCTGTAGCACTGATGGATGAGGGAGAGGGAACTTCTGAAATAAGAAGCTACACCATGAATTCAATACACACAATCCTGATTCTCCAATTTGACTTTGAGCTACGAGGTGCTTCACAGCTACAAGAAAACATTTGAATAACTATTTAAATCAACGATGAGCTACATTTTTAAAGAAAAAGAACAAGGAAACTTTAATAAAATGTATCTGAGATTGAATAAAGAGCAGGGAATAATCCTGGCTCCATATCTGAATACTTCATGTGATGGTCGAAAATTCAACCCTTGTTAGTCATGTTTGCTGAGTTTTCAAAAAATTATTGCATCTAACAAGGCCTAAAGTTATTGATTTAATGATGTAGGACAATAAATGATGATGATTTTCACACACGATTCAAAACTTTTCCCTGTTGCTTCTCATTGACATTCATTAAAATCCTTGTAATCACGAAATCTCAATTCCTTCAGGCGTAAAATATTAAATTCTGGCCGTTGATGTGCTGCATTAACAAAACTTTGTCAAGACAGTAACTTGTCATCTCCTGTTTCCATACAAGCCCAGTAATCAGGCTTTATTTCTGTCAGGTGACGATGGCACAGAGTTGCCCCATTGCTGTGACACACATTTTGTTTGGGTGCGAGGGGCCGTCCAGTTGGCCAAACGCACCGAGCCAAGTGCTTTGTCAACATTTGTGTGGGCTGTGTATTCAAATACCGGCTCATTAACATGATGTTCATTAACATCAGAAAGGTGGTGGGTGGTGGTTGGCAGTCGCCGGCTAACCTCGACTTTGCTCTGAACTGGAAACTGAGCAGCTCTCCGCAGGCAGAGAAAGAAGACAGCAGGTTTCTCTTTCAGCAGGTTGGTCTGTTATTCTCCAACAGCAGCTGGTGGTTTTTAGGCAACAGTATGCAGGATTAAACAAACGACCTCTACAGTCTCCACACTCACCATCACAGGTGGTTGATCATGTTTTACAGATCACATATAAAAGTAATGACTTCATGCTGCTGCAAATGACTCATACTGTTGATATGTTACTCCCTCTCTGTCACAACCTCACCTCTGGAGGCCATGAGCTATAATATCACCTATCACCTCCTGAGGTACAAAGTCAAGCTGAGCTCATTTTATGGATTTGAGAAAACAATAATAGTATGATGTCAAGTACTGTAAAACAATTTCAGACATTTTGCAGCTTAAACCAAGTTGCAGCATTAAAATGTGGGTAAAACAATTGTAGAGTGAGTCACGTCTGACGCAAACACATTATAATGAGAAAACGTAATTGTGCAGGTTTTATTTTATGAGCTCTAAAATTATATATTTATCAATAATTATTGATTTAAAACGTGATATTTTTCCATTTTGACTGATCCCATCATGATTCTTAAAATACATTGGTTGAAAAGAAAATTTTAGTAATATTTAAATAACAACCTTAAAAAAGACTAAAACAACCTTGGAGTGCAGTTTTAACCTATTTTAATTTCTGGTCAGTCATCTTGAGCAGGCTGTGGGTGAACTGATGCACCATCCAGAGCCTCCATGTAGGAGACAGTGACAACACACACCCACGGCAATGATGCCAATACATGTTATTCTGTTGAATATACAAAAGATGAATCCACAGTTTAAGTCCAGCTTGATGTGATGGTGTCAGGGCAGCACCAGTTTAGTGTGTTTTTGTTTTCATTTTACTTTTAATGGGAAATAAATGAGATTATGAATCTGAAACATCTTACACTGGATACACTCATACACGCTCATACTGAAATTTATCAGCTATTTCAGCGACATCTAGTGGACATTAATAGTTAGTGTCTGTGTGATTTGAGTTTTTTATTTTCCATCTCTTAGTGGTGATGGAGGTCCTCAGATCCTTTAATGAAGTGAAACGTACTAATACCACATTGTAAAAATAAACCATTACAACTAATGTCTGCAGTGATAAAGTTACTTAAGTAAAAGTATGTAAATATTACAAGTAAAAGTACTCCTGAACAATACTTGTTTTGTCCAACAATTAGTCCAAACCTTTACAGTATTTTGAACATTTAAATTATTAAAATAATTAAGGGAAAAGCAACCAATTTCACATTTTAGAAGTTGGAACCATGAATTGTTCATATCAAAATAAATTAGTAAATAAATTAATTTTATGTTAACTAATCAGTTTATCAACTTATCAACTTTACTTGTATGATATGATACTAAAGCACTGGAGCTGTTAAATGGGTTAAAAATTACCTTTAGAGTACATAAAGAGGAAATGGGAAAGGGAAGGAAATGTTTCAATATCTGTTGAGAGTTGGGTGAAATATCAGCTACAATGGGCTTCACACATGGTTCAAACACATGGCGTGAGTTCTGCTGGAAAAACATTGTGAGGTTTTTTGTTACACCTATTCAGAAGCACCATCAGGGTCGTGGGGACGCCTGCCGGAGACTTTGTGGGACTAACGAAGCTAAATACTTTCATGTCTTCTGGGACTGCCAGGTCATTAGACCTTATTGGAAACGGGTCCATGAACACATAAATAATACATTTGGCGTAAACATTGCTTTTAAATGTGAAGTTATGAGTTTGGGTGACATATTGTTTGAAAACTGGAACGTTAACGACAAGATGCTACTATATTATTGGCAACAAGCAAAAAAAACATCACAAGAAAATGGTTAAAAGTTGAACCACCCACTATTGAGGAATGGATTGACATTGTACACGAGGTTTACATTATGGAAAAGTTGACATCTTCCCTGAGAGAGAAGTTCTATTAGATCTGGTCTAAATGGACTGAGTATGTAAAACCCATAAGGTGTGATTTTACTTGAACTCACCTGTAACTAGATACAGCTCTCTTCATCCACTTTTCTTTCTATTATTTTTTATCTATAGTTAAAACTAGATAGATAGTCTTTTTCCCTTTTAGTGATGTAAAATTGAAATATTGGAAAGGTAGCAAAGTTGTTGATGATGTAAACAAAATATGCTTTGGAATTGTAATAATTTGCTTTTTCAATTTAAATAAAGAACATTTAAAAAAAAAAAAAACCTTTAATATAAAAAAACAACTTTTTGAAATAAGCTACTTCCTTCACTTTTGCTACAGGTCACACCATCATTTCTGAGGAAGTCATGTCACACCAGGAAGTTTAGTATATGTTGCTTAGGGACTTAGGGACTTAAGGTCAAGCATAAAGTTGTACAAGGAAGAGTTTAGGGAATTCAAAGTGTTACATCTGTGTCATCATGGGTTTCATTTGAGTTAATTGATTTATTGCATCATTGGGTTATCAAGCCCTGATGATGTTCAGTAAGTTGTGCTTCCTGTTATTTCGAAAATATGACCATACCGTAAAAAGTCTTCTGCTGTGCAGTGTAACCATGACTAACAGAAGGCAGACAAGTCAGAGTCTTGACCCCTGCTCCATACACACCTCCACTTTTATTGCAGGCTATCTATGTCGGCAAACAGGAAATCTAGCAGAGAGATTTTAATCCACACAAACTACAGTACTTGAAAAAAATAATCAGGACATTATATTGATAGTCATATAAAACACCACCCAACTTTATGCCTACATGGTCACACCTGTCTGTACGAAATGACGAATGACTGTAATACTACCTGAACACAGACATGGATGTGATAAACAGCACACGAGCATGACATGCAAGTCTGTAGATTCAAATGTAACTCAGCTTGACAGCTTTAATAGTAACAGATGCAGATGATTTTGTGAAATCATTCATTTGTACAAAGTATTGGACAAAATCCATCCAATCATTGTCTACATTAAAATAACAAATGTCAACCTGTTGGTGGCACAAAATTAGTACAATTCATCCAGTCAAGACCACATATATTTTTCTCAAGTTTTTTACTAAAGGTTTTTGTATTAGACTATTTTTTTAATTCACTAATCATTTTGGAATAATATCTATGTTTCATTTTTTTATTCTTTGGATATTTTAAATATTTTACATACATTTGACAGTTTTTCTCTCAGAATTTACTAATAGCAATTTGGAAGACTTTGTTTTGACTGTTTTTTATATTCTTCATTTTCGTATGTACTGTATGTTTTTGCCATTTTGACGAAAACAATTTGACATTAATGTTTGTTGTCACTGAAGCATCTCTGTCATCTACTGTTTTTAAGTTTACTGCTTAGCTACAAACCAAAGCACCAAAATTATCCCACACATCACATAAAGTAATTAGTTTAAGACCTGTAGTAACCCATCAGATGAAGTATGAAGGCACAATCCGCTGTCAAATGGTGCAACACTATGTCACCTGCTCCACAGGTCGCATCTGAACGTCACCAATCTGAAATAAAAGATAGATGAATGTTATCTCATTACGGGTAAACTACTGACATCAACAGTAAAGGCGCAAAGGTTGAAAACAAGTTTGATGAGTCACCACAGAAAGCGCTAAAATATATACACAAGTGAGGGGAGCACATACCTGCACATGTGCTGGGGCACTCAGGACGTATGTGACCGCATGTGCAACATCAATTGCGGCCAAAGGCTGTGAGAGAAAAGTGAAATAAAATATACTGCTTATATGCTCCAGATACGTTTTTATTCTAATACCAACAATACTCTGTGGATGTAGGAATAATATTTTTACCTTGAATTTATTGTATGCAACAGCAGCTTTTTCATCATTGTCTTTGTAGAGGCGCAGAGCAAATTGAGTCTCCACTACACCAGGAGAAATACACTGAAAAAGAGAACAGATCATCAGATGATGAGTTGGTTTTATACGTGTTCATTGTTGAGTGAAGCAGAGTTGACTGAACATGTCGAGACAGGCAGCGATGAAGTCTCACTGTGGCTCTGATGTGGGTCTTGGCCTCACGCAGCTCCTGTCTCAGCCCCTCCGTCAGAGACGTCACGGCGAACTTGGTGGAGCTGTAGAAATGTATGTCGGTATTCTGAACGACGCGATGTCCGCTCATGCTGTAACAGAAGATGTATGAGTTGTGTAAAGGTGAACCAAAGCCACGTTGGACTACGTGATGCAAGAAAAATTTATTTATGAGGTCTACGCCCGCAACAATGAGTTGATAAATTGATTGACATAAACATAATCAGCAGTCCTTTCCTACTTCCTGCTTCTGTATTGTGAGGACTTCTCTTTGTCTCATTTGATAGTTAACTGAATATCTTTAGGGTAAAAACAAGCACTCAGCACTGAAGACGTCACCTTTAATGTCAGGATATTGTGAGGGACATTTTTCACTTCTCTCTGACATTTCATGGACCAAAACATGAATCTGGAACATAAATGGCAGATTAATCAGTAATGAAAATAATCTTTAGGCCTATAAATGAGTTATCTATAATTCTGCTTCCTACTTGTCGTGATGCCGTAATGTAATGTAATCATAATCTAGTGGTGCCAATGGGCCTCCACAGACATTTGAATGGTGGCGATAATATTTCAGTGTCAAAGATTGTGTCATATTTGGGTGAAAAGATAAGATAAGATAAGATAAGATAAACCTTTATTTGTCCCACAGTGGGGAAATTTGCAAAGCACAGCAGCAAGGTGATAGAACAAGTCAAGACTGAAAATAAACAGGCTAAAAAAAGTATTTACAAATTTACCAAATTTACAAATTTAAACGGGATTATTTACAGATGTACAAGAGAAGATGAATATGATATGATATATATGACCAGAACAGAAGGATTAAATATGAAATGTTAAATATCAAATATGAAATGCTTGGCTTGACTTTGATGGAGTGGAGTATTGCACAAAAAGAGTAATGCACAGATGCACAATAATTAAATATCAATATGAATATTGCACTTGAATTTTTGAATGGAGTATTGCCCAGTAAATGAAATCTGGAATAAATATACAGATATTGCACAGAAAAGAAATGAAAACTCAACGTTGACCAAATATTAAAATCAGCAGCACTGTACTTCACAAGCATAATCATCACTGTACATCAAGAGTAAATAAAACTGTACCTGTTTATGTTTATGATGTGTCCATCGTCAACATTTCTTTCTTTCATTGACTGATATGCTTCACGTGTGCATATAGACAAGGCAAGAATGTTCACCTGCAACACACCGAGCAGGGAAGTCAAAAATAAGGAAAATGTATGGCATTACTCTCTCCTAGATATTTACACTCATGAGTTTCTGATATTTTATTGATATGTTTTTGAATATTTTACGAGTAGAGTATTTTTACTGTTATTTTTTGGATATTTTTACTGTTATTTTTCAGATGTTTTATTTATATTTTTAGGATATTTGAATAATATTTTTGGATATTTCTATTATTTCTTGATTATTTTATTTATTTGCATTTTTATTTTTTTTATGAATATGTTTCTGATATTTTACTTATATTTTTCTGATACAGATTCTATGACAAACTTCACACATTTCACACGCACATTTTTTTTTTTAGCTTTGTCCCAGTAAACACATTTCCAGGACACTGTAACCTGAACCATTCATTTAATAATTTACACATGTACTTTTCCTGTTGTAACATGTTAAAATGACTTCTGTGAAAAGGGCTGTTAAGGTTAATGCTGCCAAGTTATATTGGTGATACATTAACGCTCAGTGCATCACCCGCCAACTTTTACCAAAACCGCTTCACTTTGAACAAGCGTCTCCAAACTAGAGGCCAAAATATTGCAGTTTAACCACGCGTATTATTCAGCTCTCACCTCCAGCATGTTCTTCCAGCCACTGGTTTTGCCATTTAACAGTGACTCAGGATTAGCCAGGCCAGCATTGTTGATGCACACGTCCACACCTTGGTGCTGCGCTTTGATGGCGGCGAACATGGACAGAATCTCCTCCTCGTGCCTCAGGTCACACTTAAAAGGCACCAAAACACCACTGTAACCTGCACTATGACACTCGTCTGCCAGTTTCTGAAAGCAAAACAAAATACATGTCAGACAAACCAGTGCTGTAAATTTTCAACTTTTCAATTTCATTTCAAGTTAATCACATCTTTTCTCAGTTGTTTACGCAATCCACCCCACCTGCCATTAAGAGGTTTTTATTTTGAAATTAACAAATTTAGATTCGGGAAAAGCCTTGTTCAACATCTAATGCAACGGGCAGAAAAGCTTGAGACTACAATACTCAGTACATAAATTTGATTACTTACCTTTACCTTTGTTTGATCACTACCTTTTCTATGCTTTGATATTCTTTAGAGCCTTTAGTTTGAAATAATTTAAGACAGCAAACTGTGGACTTTAGGGAAACTTGAGCGAAATCTGGGACATTTATTATTAAATGGTTCAGCTGAGACAGTAAACCACCTGGATCTTTACGCACCTCATCTCTTGAATGGTGTAGTTTGAAAAAGAGCCTAAACTAGGGCCGTCCAAAGTGGGGCCCAGTGGCCAAAGTTGGCCCGTCATAAGGTTCGATTTGGCTTGTCAGGTGATTTTTAATTTTAAAACTTCTAATATAAATCACCATTTATGCTGTTTTAATTTTTGTGATGTAAAAACACCTTAAATATGCAGGATCCCGAGTTATTACTTTTCGTAGCGTGAGCATGGTGGACAGGAGTGACTCTTTGTGCAGAAGGTCAGTCAGTTAAGGGAATTAAGGGAAGAGTAGTTAGTGGTATTTTGCATCTTAACAAGACAATACAATACAAATCAGTAGCTGTTTGCTTTTGGCCCATGGCCCAACAATCAGTTTTAGATGTTTGAGCACGGCTGGTCTAAACTGAAATCATTTTCGGTGGGAATCAAACCTTCGCCTCTTTCCCATCAAAGGCAAATGGTTTATTTCATGAGGCAAATGTTTTATTTCATGAAGGTGTTATCTTGATGATGCTATAAAACACTGGAAAACCCTGTGTTATGTGACCTACTGACTGATGGATGATGTATTAACTTCAAACTGTTGGGGTCGGCTGGCTAAAATTGACCCACCTGATTTTTTTCATATAAAAAATTCTAATATAAATCATTCGATACCATACCAGTGTTTGATTTTGGCCCATGGCCCAACATTAAGTTCCAGTGTTGGCTCTTCAGGGGAAAAAAAAACATAGTCATTCATTCATGCTTTTTCTGTGTGGAGTCAAACCTTTGACTCTTTCCTGTAAAAGGCTTAGGTTTTATTTCATGAAGGTGTTTTAAATTTAATGATGCTATAAACCACTGCAGAAAACCTTATACTACCTGACCCACTGACTGATGGATGATGTATTAACGGCATACCTTTCGAGAACGGTTTGTGCCTATCAAAAAACATTCCTTAGTTGATTTCAAATTGGCAGAACAGCTTGAGATGATGTTATGTGGGTTTATATTTAGAAAAAGGGAATAGGCCAATACTCCTGTTTTGGTTTTCTGCTTGTTGATCCAATGATCAGGAGAAACATCACACTTAAAATACATCATTGACTCCACCCTCTTCAGGTTATATAACACTGACACAGCTAATTATCATTGGCAATGAGACAGAAACGTCTGATAAGCTTTTATTGTGCTTATCAAGACAAAAGTCATAAAAAAAAAAAACCCACACTACTAAAAACTTTTACTTTTCTCTATGCTTTGACTTTTGCACTTCTCTGTCAGTGTCACTTTAGTTTGTGCCCTCTTGTCTGACCTTGACCAAACCTTTCCCAAACTTTGCGGAATTTCACCTTCATAACAAACCTGTATCTTGTCCACGTCTCTGGCGCAGCCCACCACCTTCATCCCGGCCCGGACCAGCTCCTGAGCCACGGCCGCCCCGATCCCCACCGAGGCCCCGGTCACCAGAGCCACTCTGCCCTTCCAGCGCTCCATCACACGCCTCTAACCTGTCGTGAGGTCCAGAAACCTGGCGCCGGGTTAGCGGAGAACACCGGAGTTTGTATGAAACAAGAGCGGACCCACGGCTCACGTGGTCCTGAACGCAGCACCGCGGAACCGGCTCTGGTACGCCTATGTTGATGACGTCACCGCGCTGCGTTCAACATCTCTGCGGACGGTAGGAAGTTGTAGTTATAAAGTTCTGTTGAGCAGATTGTTGCAATGATGGAACAAACAAAGTGTAGGTTGGACATACACTAAAATACTATTTATTAACTGAAACACTGGCTACAGTACTCATACTTAAATCATTAAACACACTGTTTTTTTACATGGCATCTCTTATTTAAATTTGCAATAACTGATTTTTGTGGCCACTTGGGGGCAGCGGACACAAAATTGAAATATACTCAATTTTAAAGTCGATATGATGAACTTGTTGATTATTTACACATGCAGCAGTTACTGAGGAACATTGCCATTCATTTGGATCTCGGATGAATGCACGAATATTATTATATCTAATTTCTTTTAGCCCTGTTTTTAGTCTCTACCAACTCCTGAAATACCTCCACATCTGTCCATCTCTCAAAGCATAAATTATTTAGTTCAATCTTAAACAAATAAAGACAAAGCAGTGTTCCCTAAAGGACAACTTGCTTAATAATTTCAATATCCAGCCCATGTGACAGATGCTTAGAAATGCAAATATTTTATACTTTTATTATAAAGTCTTTAAAATATTCCTTTTTTTCTATTGGATGAGCAACATGTAATAAATTCTTATCTCCATGACGTAATACCTACTCATGATTGGCTCTAATCAGCTCAACAGGCTTGTAATAATCCATTAATGTTTGTTCTGCTTTAAGAGATTTAAACCAAATAAAACTTAATGTTAAAGACGACACTTCAAGTGGGAGAAGCAAATTTTCAGTTGAAAAAGTGCTTCAGTTTACAGCTTGAGGAATCAGCTACATTTCACACAAATGTTGTGAAGCAGGTCATTACACTGAAAAATATCATGAATACAAATATTACTTTGGTTAATATGCACTTGTATGAGAGCTAATGGTCGTATTTGTACCAGAGTGTGAGAGAGGAGTAAGATAAATAAAATAGTAGATAAGTAGATACACAGAACATATTGCAAGTCAAAATTTAATGAAAGCAGTTCTACGTGTATTATAAAGTAGTAATACAAGAAGTAGCGCTGTCATGCACGTAGCCCAGCAGTATTACTCATAAATGCACAAACTGTAGTTGTACACAATAGTATTGCACTGTGTGTCATTTACTGATAACTCTGCCTTCCAGAGGTCACTAAAAAAGAAAATGTGCATCTAAATAAGTTTACTATATCTGATCAGGTGGGATTTTTTCCTGTCAAACAAATCTAAACTGCATCATTCAAGCTGTGAGTTTTCAGGTGTCAGACCCTGTGAGTAAGGGTCCTTTCATTTTCTTGTCAATATCAGTCTTCAGATATGAGTGTTTGCTATGCGATAGTAGTCACAGGAATCATAAAACCAAATCATGCGCCGTGGGTGGAATACCATCCTTATAAAAGGCTGCTTGGACTCTGGCATCTTCACTTTTTGGCATCATCTTCCAAAACCTTGAATGCAGACAGACTCGGACAGATACTGTACATTTACAATGTTGCTCGTACCTGTTTTATTTTTGTTTGCATCTTCCGTGAAGATTGTCTATGGGGCAGGTACGTTCTCAAAGAAATAGAAACAGATGAATTGATTTGAAAAATGTATTCAGTGTCCACAGGCTTTTTGGCGGACTTGTGATGTTTTATTTGTGAATAATTTGCAAGATTTCAAGTATGATTTAACTAATGGCAAATGTATTTGGGTTTGCTCATTATGAAGAGGAGATTTCAGATATTCATTTCTCGTAATTTGCTCTACAGAGGAATCGAGATGAGATAAGATAAGATATTTCTTTATTAGTTCCTCAATGGGGAAATTTGCCTCAGCTACAGGGCTGTATCTGTTTTTGCTGTTTTTTCTTTCTATTAAATGACTTGAAACCTGTTATTGCAGATTGGTGCTACCAGTACCAAGATACATGCAATCAGTCCTGCACAGGTAAACCTCAGGACAAGCTACTGACATTAACAGTATGTATGCAAGAAGGAAACATGTAGCATTGAGATACTTTATTTCGTTCACAGGTCCAGACGAATGGGGAAAGGTTTCAACAGACTGCAACGGCAAATATCAGTCTCCAGTTAACATTGTCACGAAGAGACTGGTACAATATAAAGTGCCAACTCCTCTTACATTTACTGGCTATCAAAACGTGTTAAAGGGTCAGCTCAAAAACAACGGTCACACTGGTACGTGTTTGTGATAACTCTACAATATTGTAAAGAGTACAGTCTAAACCTTCTCTATATAAAAAGTGCCTTTAGATCACTTCTGTTGTGATTTGGTGCTATATAAATACAATTGAATTGAATTGCAGTTTGATTTGAACTTTGGTAAAAACACAATCAATCTGCTTCTGAGTGATTGAAATGAGCTCCACATCCTCTGGTATAATAAAGAATAAAAATGTTGATAATCTTTTATAATTTCCACTGTAGACAAATCCAAAAAGGCCTTGCGTAATCATCACCAGCAGGGTCTCCATGGCCCTTCTTTGTGATTCTTTTTTTTTTTTTTGCCTGAATTTTGAAACGATGACTTTAATGTTTCCCAGTTCAACTGGATTTGCCTCCCAGTATAACAATCAAAGGAGGACATCTGCCTGGATCATACAAGGCACTTCAACTTCACCTGCACTGGGGCAAAGATGGAGGAATGGGGTCTGAACACACGATTGATGGAGAAAAATTTCCAGTGGAGGTACAAAATATGGAGATAGAATGTACAAATATGTTTTATTTACTGTATTCAAAAATAATATTGAATTGTTTCATGCCATCTACAGATGCACATTGTCCACATAAAAGAACGCTACAACTCTTTAGCCGAGGCTGTAAAAGACCGCACAGGCGTGGCTGTCCTTGGAATTTTCTTTCAGGTGATTTTATTTGATTATTTTGCAACAAGAATTGAAGTTTGATATACATATGCTGTAAATAGGTGCAATATGAAAGGTCCAAAATGAAAAATCCATTATTGGGAAATTAAAGGTATTCACACTAGAAGATGACACAACTGGATATTTGTTGTTCTGGACAAACATTTTTCTTATTAAATTGTAGTCAAGGTGGGCCGTACATTCAATAATTGCAAAGATGTCGCCTCATAGACGAAAGGTTTAAAACCAAATCTGTTATATTTAATTTGGTAAAACATACAAGAGTTTAAGGACAGCAATTTAAACTTTTATTTAACTTTATTGTTCCAGCGTGTTTCGAATAACAGTCTCTGTTAAGTAACTAGAACATTTTATTCTTTCATTTCAGGAGTCCAAGTCTGCAAATAAGAAGTTTGATCCCCTCATAAAAGCCTTGAAAAGTATCTCACAATACAGTAAGTCATATCTGCTGATATGGGAAACAAAGATAATCATGCTTTATTATCTTCCAGCCTCATTGTTTGCAGGGTCCGAAAGGTGTCATTGATTGTTCCACCATTAGGCTAAAGTGCATTTATATGAGATAACTCAGTGTCATAAACACATTTTCTTAGAAAGCCAACAATAAATCAACTACAACAAAGAAGTTGTCACCTTGAACTCGTTCATTGATTAATAACTAGTATTCTGTTTATTTCATTGTGTTGTTAATGTTTTATAAAACCAGGTAGCAACACTACACTGAGTGGTATGTCCCTGGAAATGTTCATTCCTGAGGATAATGTGAAGTACTTTCGCTATTATGGCTCCCTCACTACACCTGGCTGTGGCGAAGCTGTTGTCTGGACCCTGTTTGAAAACCCCGTACCTCTCAGCAAGACGCAGGTAATTACTTTCACAATATTGTGGCAACAATCTCAACATAGAGATATTGTCAAGTCAAAATCTTCTGTCTCCAGGATATTTCATCATGTAATCTATCAGCTGATCTGAAAGCATGAAAATCCCCCTAAAACTGAAGATAACAGGTTATCACCACCATATAAAGCTGATATGGTGAACGGGTTAGCAAACAGTTACTAACATCCTGCAGACACAGAGCAACTTTAGCATTCATTTGGAGCTGTGTTTCTTGCCACCCAGTGGATCCAAGTCCAATATTTACTCCGGTTTTAACTCTTTAGCTGATAAATGCTCCTGTATTTGTGAACTTTGTCTGTGTGCCATTTTGTGCCAACCAAAACAATGAGCTGACAGAGGCTAAAATGCTCCATAGAGATAAGTGGAACTGCAGAATCGGGTGATAATTCTCTGCAAGTTTATCACTATGAGCATCAGTTTTCACGATACACATTGTCATTTGAGCCACTGTTAACATAAAAGTATTGATTAGAGAAGCTTTGAGTAAATATTTTGAGTAGCTTCTACCGCTTCATCCACCTTGTGTATTTATAGATTTCCCATTCTATCACCCAGCAGAGTATATTTTCACCTGTCATCTTTGTTACAGCTCAGCGAATTCTTCACGCTTCGGGACAATAAAGCAATGCTGATGGTGAATAACTACAGACCAGTGTGTCCCTTGAATGACCGGCAGGTGTTTTACTCCGGAGGCCATGTCGCTTTGGTTCACACCGTGTTACTCATCATGTCAGTGCTAGTATCCTGTGCACTCTCCCTGCACGCTACAGGATGAAAGCTTTATCTGTACGAATAAAAACTGCTGTCTGTGTCCACTGATGATTGAAATATAAATGAACTGTATATTTAAAAGTGAATAATGTGAATCTACTGTATGCACTGTGTGCCATTTTTTGTCTAAGTACAAAGACGACCTTTCTAGCATTTCCTCTTTGTTCTATACTTTATATCAAATATAGGTTATATATTTAAGTTGTAGACTCGTCATCTTAACACCTCATAATGTATATCTTTTTGATAACTACAACAAAATTACCATGAGAGAAATTTACAGTCTAGGGGGGTTGATATCATAATATAATCTCTCGTGGTACGTTATCACTATGCATTCGGTTGTAATACTGAATTGTTTCCTTCCTGTCCTGCACACACTTAAACTCTGAACTGTAACTGAACTCTCACCAGTTAATCATATGTCATTATAATGACACACAAAAAGGCTCAAGCTTTAATGCACGCTGTTTCCTCTCAGCTGTTTGCACAACATCAGGCAATAATGAATAAATAATTAAGGATACGTTTGATCTCTGCTTTGTGATTTTTCACATTTTCAGTGGCTTGTTGTCTTCGGTTGCAGATATGTTGAGATGTTGTGACATAAAGTTGTACTTGCTGTTACTGTAATTTACACTGGTACTGAATTTATATTACTTATAATAAAATTTGTTATACCTTAGAAACCAAAAATAGTTCATGTAAAAACTGAAATTGGGCCCATAAATCAAGCTAGTCTCTCTTTAACAAAAGTGAGTCATGATAAATTTAACTAAGTTTTTTTGGAAACATTTATTTGTACTTCCTCACGTGCATGCTGTGCAGAACTAGTGAACACTTTGTGGAAGAATATTCACCTTTAAAATGGCATCATGTCTCTAAAACTGTCTTCGATAACGTTCTCTCCAGGCTACAGTTGAAAGTCTCACCTCCACTAACATCCACTATGTGGCAGCACCGAACAGGTTTGAAGTTTGGATTCTGCTTTTGTTCAACTCTGATCTGCAGTTGCAAACTGTATTCACAGCATTTAAAAAAGTGCATGAATATGGTCAAACTTTTCATTTCTATTTTTAGGAGTTCTGCGGAAGTTTCATCTCTCGTTTGGTGACTTGCTAACGAACCCACAGACATGATGTAATGATAAAATTTGACTGGACTGAAACAGTAATGGTGACTTTTTGTGGTGTCTGTGTGCACATACATTTGATAGATTCAGTTTCCAACTGTTCAAACATGGTTCAGGTTAAAACTCTCAAAGACTTTTTTTTGATTGAATAAACAACTGCAGTACTCAGCAGCAATCAGTTCACAGTTCAAAGGAAAGGTACCTTCACAGCTACTATTACACAACAGAGGACGTTTAATTCCCTGTCTGAGATCAGTCATCATAGGTAAAACATAATTCAATCAGGCCTAAGCAGTGACCGTGGAGGATAATACCTACTGTGTCATTAGATGCTGCGCTTGTTTTTGGCACCCTGACGCTATCTATATCACCTTAAGTACTGGAGGAGATCACTTTGGATATAATCCCATGTTGCACAAGAATAGATGTCTGATGCAAGCACATCCTCTAGCGCAACAGTGCTGAGATAATCTGCAGGATGCACAGTCATGCTGGCCTGCTGCAGAGGGTCAGTCCTTGTTTTCTTGGACAGACACATGTGGACTCATTGTCACAGAAAGATACAACCTTCATGTGTATGTGTGCATGTGTTGATGCTTTTACTATCTGATTCCTTGCAGAAAATTAAACTTGTTGTCAAGTCCTGCATTTGCAACCTGTTTTTTTTCCTCATGCGCTATATTACTGTCTGCGTGTCTTTTCTTCTTTTTTTCTCACAAGGACATCTTTTCTCGGTTTGTGCACGCCGCCCATCCCCCACTTCCTCTTATTTCACTTGGTGTGACTCTGAGGTTTGGGTTGTTGTGACAACGGAGGACACAGGCCTGTCTCTATTCTATTTGTGAAGTTTCTGTTGTTGCAAGCATATTGCACATTTGCTGCTGGGATAGGGAAGAGCCTTGCACCACCATCCCCCACCCACACCTTGTCAGAAACATGCAGGCGTGAATGAGTTCTCAGAAATATAAACGAGATATGAATCTCTTCCTGTCGTCTATGCAGAAGATTTTGGACTTGCACGTCTGTAAAATATGACATATTTAAAAATAGTAATAATGGGCATCATAATCCCTTTGCTAACATAGATGTTTAACAGCTCCAACATCTCCAAAATGAGCTCACTCAATCAATAAGTCTGCCAATAATCTTTGATTTACTTTGATCCTTTATCATTATGTTGCTGTTACAAAGCACGGACCCCAATGCTGCATCAGTAAAGAGTATTTTGTCCTGAGATAATTGGTACACATCCATATAAATTATTACTGGGATCAATATCTATCTGCTTTAATGTCCTCTGACTTCTTTTTCAAAGCAGGTGTCACCTCATAAGTGTATGTCCTTAAAAGGGATGAGCTCACACTTGGCAGCAGTGGTGCAGACAGCCGGAGCTTCATGGGCGTAGGCTTTCAATTTGCATGTGTGTGTGCAGATGTGGAAAGTTAAAAAAGTACACTTGCTGTTAGAATTGTGAAACTTTTTTTAGTGTACTACATTTATCTGATAACTGCAGTAACTTTACTGAATAAGACTGTACATGAAAAAATATATAATACTCTAAAATATACTGTGAGAATTACTACCCAGAAGTATATGAAGTAGTTTGAACCTACATCCACCTGGAGCAGCTATAGGTTCATAAATACATTTATCTAGAAACATGAAACCATTTCATATGTTTTACAACAACTAATCCATTACTTTAACTACAGGTTCACATACTTTATTACATGTTTCAAATACTATTGCCAGCTCTGTGTGTGTGTGCGTGTGTGCATGAGGATGTGCACATCTGCATACACTTCCATGCATGTATAGTTTGTGTGTGTGCGTTCTTGTGTGTGTGTGTGTGTGTGTGTGAGTGACTGTTAGAGCTTTTCCTGTGTTAACCACGTGGCTCAGACGGGGTTAATAAAAAGAACACGTTCACTTCTGGGTTTTCTTTCTTCCTCGGAGTCCAAACGCCGGTAAGACCCTGACAGCAAGTGACTCTACTTAAAAATATCATGGTTGCTGTTTTAATTTGTTTTGTCTTTCCAATTAAAATGCATTCAAATATACAGGGGTTACTACTTATTACTGTCCTCTATCAGCATATTTTAAGCAGCATTAATATCAGATGCTGTGAGTACAACTGATAACAAATCATTTTCATGTTTCTCAGTTTTCAAATGATGTTGGAAAATGTTCTTGTGTCACATTTCATTTGTGAAAACGTGCTTTTATTCAACCCGTCATGTCTTCAGTGTTTGCCGTGGAGTGACCAGAAACTACTGATGTACAGTGTTGTCACCCATAAAGTAGAAAGCACTACTAAACTTCACTACACAGTGTAGTGTTTCCTACTTTATGGATGAGTATACTGTTGGCTGCAGAGAAAAGCGAAAGAAGAAACCAATGGACTCTGTGAAAGACTTTAAAACTTGTAGGCCCATCGTGACAAATTGCTGAATGTCTCTGCTGCTTTTGTCATTTAATTGTTTATTGTGTTCATTTATTACAAATTGATAAGATAATGGTGAATGTGAAAACCTGTCAGAATACAAAAATATTCAAATAAAGTGAAGTCATATACCTGAACAAACAAGTAGCTGAGATCTGTAGTTAAAAGTTAGCAGGTAAGCATTGTACAAATTCAAGGTTATTTTCAGTTTCTTTTTTAAAGTTCTTACACAGACAACGTGATTACAGCGTTAATCCTTTCCTTTATACAAAGTTGCTGAAGTTTTTACATAAAAGTTGCTGCAAAACCCAAAATGATTTTCTCCTAATTTCTCCATATGAAAAAACTATGAGCCAATTTTAGAAAATATATACACAGGATATAAGGCAAATAAGGACGGACTCTATTAATACACTCAGGTCTGCAAAAACTGAGACTAAAAGTGTGTTGTTAAGGCTAAAATAACATATCCACTGCCATCAGGTATGATTAAAATAATTTGTTTTGTATTGTAATACACTTGATGAGAAGATGTGAAGGTGCATTTAGTGTGAATGTAGAGAGACAAGTATTAAGATAATTCATTTTTTTTTTACATTGTTTTTGATTTTTGAGCATGTATGTATATTTTTGTCAAAATTTTTCAATAAATATTTTATCTGACAATTGCATGAGAACTCTTTTCACTTTGCAGCATCCTGATCATTACTGGTATTACTCATAGTACATTAAGATTAATTAACAGGTAGATTAAGTAGTTGCTCATCTGCATAGACCCTCATTGGTTTGCAATCTAAAGCAGGTGCAGTGCCGTACTATAATAGAAAAAAAACAAAAAACATTGTTTGACACATAAAATGTCCATTTCGCTATGTCTTTATAAAAACTGCTGATTTCTCACTGTGTCTGAGAGTTGGCATCTGTAGCAAACATCTAGCGTGGCGTTTTCTTCTAATCCCAGGGCAGCGACTGCAGAAAGTTTGATGGAACCAAACCTCGTCGTCCGTGCAGATCCCCCTAAATTTGAGGTGAAAGTTTAAACTTGTGTGCAAAAGTCAGAGTAAGAACTAATGAACATTCCTTGCAGTGACACTCACATAGTAAAATCCATCTTGGTCCATGTCCCCTAACACGTATATGATGTCTCCTGAGCGAAAGCCAAGTTCAGCCTTTGACAGACAAAAAGAGGAAAGACTATTACATTTTGAAACATCACCACAAACCACTTTGATGTGTTTGAAACAATAGACTGGATTTGTAGAAAGTTGTTCAAACATGATTTGGTTCATGTGCTTACTTCACTGTCCATGTTGGGTGAACTTTCCCATGGATCATAGTCAAATAATGCGACCATTCGTCGAACAACCACATCATCAGGGATGCTGGCTACGTCGCTCAGATCTGGCGTTAAAGACATACCTGTGGGCCAAAACACACAAACACACTTGAAATCACTCAACTTTAAGGCTAAAACTAGCATCAAACCTTAAAAAGCTTATGAGTAAACAACTACCTTTGAACAACTGAACTGAAAGAAATCATGCATTTTTTTCATTCGCATTTTTAAATGATTAGTCATTTTTGTAATATACACTCAAGATTCCTGCTTTACTTTGACTGTTTCTTATTTGTAACAAACTTCCTACAGTTACAAACATTCACCCCAGAGAGCAGCTCAGCGCAAACATCCCTGCAATAGTGCAAACAGTGTCCTGTGGAAAAACTGAAGGCTGATACCTGTGTGGTCCACAGGGAGGAATCCCTGCTGCATGAGCAGATGCTTCAGGTAGTCATCATCCACTGGGATTTCAGCCACCATGTTACTTGGCACATAACCGGAGAGACCACCAGACTCACCATGATAGAAACCATCAGAGTCTGTGTCTCCAAACACCTAATCAATGCAGACACAATTAGTATTTTTTTATTATAGGTGTTGGTAGAAAAAATGTTGCTTGTGCAGCAGGAGACAGATTGAGTGAAAAGGCGGCAAATCACATCAATCAGTTGGAAATGGTGACAGGAAATAAAGCTCATATCTTTCTACACACTCCGCCGGCCTGAATCTAGCACAAACAGGAAACATGTTATTTCAAAGAAGCACTTCAGCTGATGAGGTGAGGAAACACTCAACTCAAACAGTTACACATAGCAGAAAAATACTGTACACCATTTTGCTGCACAACCTTTAGATGAAGTTGCAATAATAAAAGATGTCACATGTTTTTTTTTTTACCTTGATTATCTGGCCTGGTACAAAAGGCAGCTCCTCTGCAGCCGTCTCATAGTTGGGAGACATTGCAGCAGGGTTGTATGGGTAAAGGGCCACAAAGAGCCGGACGGTGGGGATGGACACCTGGCTCGCGGTCTCGAGTTCCCATTCTTTGAGATCATCCGGAGTAGCAATCCTCACTTCATCTGGAAATATCAAAACATCCAACTCCAGCCTTGTCTCCATTTACAGCAGCGTGAGCACTCGAGTGTCCACAGACAGATGGCCGCTGTAGACAGCAGACCGCTCCTTATCCTAATTTGAGGTAACTAAGCTAAGTAGAAAGGACAGTAATCCTCTTTGAAGCAAGTGGAGAGATTCATTAGTTCAGCACTGCCTGTTGCACTGTAAGACTCTGCAATGCAAAGTAATGTTTTTTTTAAAAAGGTGGTAAAGACACCATTAATATGTTAATATTGATATATATGACAGATGAGAGCATTTAGTTCTTTAATGCTGCTTCTAACTAAGTGGCATGTGGCTGCTGAAAAATCTCTTGCAAGGACACATAACAAATACTGAAAAAACTCATGGAAATAGATTCATGCATTGAAAAAGTATTTATTGGAGCTGGTTATTGGAAAATAAAAGTAGAGTTATAAACCTGTGATTTTCTTAAAATGAGGGTTAGATAAATTGATCCTCCTAGAAAAACATTAAGCTGAAGCATGACTGTGAGAATACGTTAAACTTATTTCGCATAGGATCTGATCTAGGATCTGTTCTGTGGTCAAAAACTAAATTTGACTCTGAAATCACACAGAAACTACGATAAATAAATAAATACAACTTCATTTGCTTCCAAAGTTCAAGACATATTAGTACAATACTCATATTTTTTGAAACATCAAGCAATGGTTAAGTCCTACTCTGACCCAGTTTCCACATCACTGAAAGTCAACACTTCCTCTCTTCACCTCTGTCCAGGTCAGCAGGTGATAATCTCCTCCTGCAGAGGAAGGGAAGCTTTAACTATTCTGTGTGTGTGTGTACGTGAGAGATAAAGAGCAACAAAGGATTAAGAAATGTAGGTGAGAAAAACATAGAAAGGTAGAAATTTGGGACGGCATTGCATGTGTTGGGTTTTTGGTTAAGAGTCCAAAAAATATCTAGATGTTGGTTTTATTCATTCTCATTTTAAATGTTATAAAATGTGAGACATTGATAAAAATGAACAACTGAACATTTCCGTTCACTTGCATGCGTTCCCCTTTAGTTGTTAATTAGGTTTTTGTATATCATTAGCCTCACTTTCTGATGTTTTTCTATGGTAACACTACTACTACCGCGTGTGTTGTACTTATTTACAATTATATGTGCATCTATTAAACTATTTGGTACCAATTCCACATGTAGTTGTTTTTTTGGGTTATAGCCTCTGATAGTGTTTAGCTTGCGTTGTTTCCTGTGTACTGCGTTTTTATGTGTTGATGTGGTGAGCTGCTGCATAGTTGTCATAACTGTCATTACAGGGATAAATCAAGTTGAATTGAATTGAACTGACTGTCTATATAATTATTGTACTGGGTCATAAAGTACTATAAGTACTATACTTAAGTACAAATTCAAGGTACTTGTACTTTACTCATTTCCATTTTATGCAACTTTATACTTCTACTCCCCTACTTCTCAGAGGCAAATATGGTACTTTTTACTCCAATACATTTGTGACATATTAAGTTACAAGTTACTTTTCAGATTACAATTTTTCATCCCCTTCCTGTACAGTGAAAACCATGTATCTCCAAATTTGGTGATTTTGAATTTGAATGATTGTGATAAACTGATTTATTGGTTGAGAAAATCCTCTGACTTCTGAATTTAAATAAACTGTTTAACACCTCTTGGATTAGCTGGAAAATGTGTCATGACATAACTGAAAACAGGCTGTTTTCACATGAAAAGACTTTTTACAGATATGTGGTTCTCACAGCGACACTGCAGTCATTTGATGATCTTATCGAATATGATGCATTGCTGTAGATTTAAACACCAACAGTATACAAAGTAGTTCAAATCAGCTCAACCTTAAACATTTACAGTAGTAAAATGCAACATACACGTTTAATGGAGGAGGAATATTAATCCAGAAACATCAGATATAATAATAAAACACTTTCTCCAAAATGAGTACTTTTACTTTTTATACTGTCCGTAAACATTACTGATAAAACACGCGTACTTTTACTTACGTAAGGCTTTGAAAGCAGTACTTTTACTTGATTTTTTTCAGTGTGGTAATAGTACTTTCGTTTCAGTAAATGATCTGAACATTTCTTGTATGTTTTTATAAACTTGTGATCTGAGAATTCATGCAGGTTTCAAAAGACACTCATGAGGTTTCAGATGCTTTTTCACAACAACATCTTTTACTTTAAGACTGACTGCAGAACTTGATGTCTCATCCTCCAATACTTTCATTTCCATTTCTGACCAGGAGAGGGAGCTGTGGGCAGTTGTCTCTTCATCTGCTTCAAGTGGCTCATATTGCTCTTTAAGTAAAGACACCACACATAAACCAGATTAAAAGACTTTACGCTCAATATAACACTCTGAATGTGTGGTGCTGAATTTGTAGATGCTGTGATATAAAACAGCTGTCTTTAATAATCATGTTCTCATCTGAGTGTGCTGATAAACTAGCTGTACAAATCCAACCTCACCAGCAGAGTTTGCCCTTTGCATCACTCACTAGCTTTTGGCCTTGAGCGCAGGAAATGGTGGGATCTCAGATTACAGTTCAGGGACGCCCTGTGAGCTGTCCTGCAAAAATGTTTACGTCATGACTGAAAAATAAAAGAAAATCTAAAGTCAGAATGTGGGCTGCAGTGATGCTGGTTAGAAATGCTGAGATCACGGGACAAAATCTGGCCAGAATATCAGAATCAGTGTGGCTTTATCCTTATAATAAACAATCATCTAGTCCTTAAATCCAGACCAAACCTCCTTTACCTTAAAAATGATTCTGAGAATGAATTTCTTGTGAAAATAGAAAGTCAGACGATGATTATTCACCTCGTTTAAATTCAAATCTTAACCTCAGTTGACACACAAAGAAAAGGTCACTGAATTTTATGACCTGTGTGTTTTCATGTATCATCAAATGAGATTCAAATTCTGACTCAAATTTGTTTAGCAGAACCCAAACCATTTACGAAATAACATGAATTTAAACATTATTGCTTCAAAAAAGAATAACCAGCTTTCAAGAATACAACAATTTTCAGATTTGTAGCTGTGGTCCATGGCTGGATTGGGACCAGATTAACTCATAAAAAGGCCTTGGAGCAAAGACTTGCTGTTGGACCTCTGCTGACACCCTCACACACACACACACACACACACTCACACATACGTCCTGTGTGCATTGTGTCACCCCAAAGCTCAGTTTGCAGAAACCTGTAAAACAACCAAGCAGGAATATTACTGTCTGGTCCAGGTTTTCTGTGCTACTTCCATTGTAGTAATGTACCATGTGAGAATACAAGCGATAGGACAAGATTGTGACAAGCTTTGACCCCTGTAGGCTGGAAGATTAGACAATAATCTTATGCCCCTAAGGCAGATTTGCAATTTACCAAAAAACAATTGACACAGTGAAACTTAGGTTTTGGGGCCCCCTGGAGGTTTAAACCAGTTGCTTGCTTTGTCCTGTTTGTAATCCAGTTTTATAAACCCCTCATGTTTAATCTACAAGCTTCCTCATGTTGACAACACATTTAATGCAAAGCTCAACTCACTTAAAGCTTTTTGCACATCTGCAATACGAGCAAGTTAATTTTCATATTAAGATTTTGCACTCAAAATATACAGTATTATATATTGTTTATAATACAAATGTTACAGATTAAACCACACAAAGTAAAAGAAGTAGTTTAAATTATATACATTAATCATTAAACCTTGAACAGCAATGACATTAAAGTAATACTTGCATGTAAATAATAGTGATCTAACACTACTGTATACTAGTATAACAGTGACAGTAACCACTCTGCATTAGGAGTACTTTTACTTTTGATACTTAAGCCACATTCTGTTGCAAATCCTTCTGTTCTTTTACTATTTTGAACGCAGTATTGTAAAGGAGTATTTTTTCATACTGCAGAACTTAAGAAAATAATTGAATACCTGTTTCACAGCTGAGGTCCAGGTTCCATTAAAATTGTGGTCAAGGTCTGGATTCAGTTGTGTTTCAGTCCAGATCAAATCTATTGAGTGTGTGGACTTTAGATGAAATGAACTCTGGACCTAACAAAGATTGTCTGTGGGAAACGGCCTGTATGTTTTACTGTAAATAAAATGTGTATTAAATGTGCTACACAAATAAAACAGACTTGACTTAAAGCCCAAATAACCAAATGCAGGTTAGAACTGAAAAGTGACCATCAGACTTTAACCCCCTGCAGCAGCCCCCTCCCCCCCCCACCCACTGCGAGATGCTGTGTCACACCTAGACCCCCAGCTTGCACAGGCCTCTTCCTCCACCGGACTCCATTACCCACAAGGCCTTTCGCCCAGCTGCTCCCATCCATCCATCCCCTCTGGTTCCCATGTATGGAGTGTTACATCATTGGCACAGACACCCACCTTTCTGAGTGATGACGCAGCCCAGAGGAGAGTGTGTGAGGAGGAGGAGGAGGAGGAGGAAGAGGAGGAGGGGTGAGGGAGGGAGGAAAGAGAGGAGAGGGTGTCCCGTCTGCACCGTGAAACAGACAGACAGCAGGGAACAGCTGCAGCATTAGGTTCGCGCAGGATTTCACTGCATTGCGTTTAAAAAAAAAAAAAAAAATTATCCATCATTTCATCCCCAAAACCCGAGTAGAGCAGCTCGACCAGGCGGCCAAATATCACTGAAAAACATGGTTGATCGTGAGCAGCTGGTGCAGAAAGCCAGGCTGGCTGAACAGGCTGAGAGATATGATGATATGGCAGCTGCTATGAAATCGGTAAGTCCATTCAGAAACGCAGAATAATGATGATTTTGGGATGCGCATTGTGGATGTTTTGCGCGTCTCCGTGCGTAAAAGGCACAAAGACGCACGGTGCTGGACGGTGTTTGGCTGGAAATCCAGGGCTTGCACCGACTCCTTATTACTGCACTACAATTAGACATGATGGGAAAAATAATGTGTGATATCTATATTGTCTTGTGGTCGATCCATCGACAGCTCAGTGCTCTGCTTTTTTTTATTCTGAGTCGAGTCCAAATCTGTCTGCTCCTTCTTGGGCGGTGCCTTTCTGTCGGCCGTGCAGCTCAATGAAGGAATATTACAATGAAATGCACACAGGCCTGAGCTTTATTTCTCTCTTAATGAGAACTTCATATCATATAATGTCTCTGCTCTATTGCATTTGCTGCTTTTTTTTTTTTTTTTTTTAATTTCCACCTCCCCTCCCTCCTTTGATCTATGAAGGCTGCTGGGAGCCATGTGAGGTTGCTTGGAAAAAGCCCATCTACTGCCTCCTCCTCTTCCTCCTCTCTTTGTCACATTAATTAAAATAATGTCCATAATCATTTTTCAGGCTATTTTTTTGAAAGGCTTGGATTTTTTTTGGGAGCATTATTGCTCTATAAAAAATGCTCCAAAATGAACCCTTAAACTGCTCTTTCCTCTAAACAAACATAGGAGGCAGTAGAATCTCTCTAGAATATTCTTTGTCATATTGCAGTGAGTCAATATGATCAGATTTGATTGTGGGCTTTGTTTTCTCCTCTCCTCTTCACCTTGTTTCCTCATGCATGTGCTCTTTTTGTGACAGGGCAGATTCCTCCTGATATCCAACAGCAATTTGGAGTCATTTTGGGTTAATGACCCTGACTAGATGGTGTAATATTTGATGCAAAGAGACATGGCTGGCCTGCCTCACAGGAGCTTTCTCAGCTCTTATTGGCCAGTGTTGAGGACAGAGCCTTTGTCTGCTTTTCCTTTTTTTCTCCATCTGGCCCCTTAAGAAATTCTGGGAACTGGATTCACCAATGGGTCCAAAAAAAAAAAAAAAAAACTGCTGTGTCACACCAGCTCATACTGGAACCAGCAGCATCCTGGGAGTCTTGGCCGGGCCTGAGTGAGCTCACGTATAGATTAAAATACGTGCTTTAAAAGGAGGAACATTTTGTCTTGTGTTCCTCAGGGGAGATGGAGTAAGCGCCCCCCCTCCTCACCGTGGATCGTTTGTCATCGAGGGTTTCTGGTTGCAGGAGGTGGGATGATGTGTGAGCAGGGAGGGATTCCTTTCCCTTTAAACAATCTGCCATGTCAGTGCGGTCCAAACTGGGCCCTTTTGCAGGGGTGTGTACTCTCACTCTCTAATCTCAGGGAATCCCTCGCCATTGCAGCCAGAAATGACAAAGTGGTCGCCTTTGTGCTTCCCATGAAAAATATATATGATTTATTCTCATCTGAACGGCCTTTTATGCAGCTTTTTAGACAGGATATGTTTGAGCTGCAGCTGACGATCATTTTCATTATTGATTGACTCTTGACTGACAAATCAAGACTTTCAATTGTGATGGAAAAATATTTTCTTTTCTATCCAAAGATTAGTAAATAATTGATAGATAGTCCAAAACCCAAAAACATATTTAGAACGATCAATTATCAAATTAGTTGTCAACTAACTAGCTCTGAATGAGGATCTTGGTAGTTGGATTCGATTTAAATGTTGGTAAAACCCTTGAAATTTGCGTCAGTTGGATGCATTTTGTGCTAATTTATTTTATGTATATCAGCCTAACTGTATTAGCTTCTCAAACATGACCTGTTCGTTTCCTGAAAAACAACAGTTGAGTAATTTGAGTAACATAAGTCTGCTTCATTGGACTGTAATTGTACATTGAATGCGAGGGCTTGTGTTAGAGTTTTGGACAGGCACAACGAAGGCGCCTCTGTCTCTATAGGTTGAGCTCTGCCCTCCGTCCACTCGTTGTGCATGACGTCGGCGATCCTGCGCCATCTTTGTGCTCCTCTGCCTGAGCAGCAAATGTCAAAACCGAGGAATGAGAAATGTTGGCACATCAAGGAAGAACGTTTCAGACAAAAAGCAAACGAAAGCAGCCAGAAATTTCTTTCTCTTCTGCAGTTATTGATCTGACAGACGCCATGTTGCAGCACAAGGTTGCTTTTCCAATCAAATAACCCTGACCGATACAGTCTTTTAATAGTAACATCGACAACCACCCAACTATCAAACCGATCTGTTCAAATCTAAATTTAACAGTGTAACTCAGAGTGATGTCATGGCGTGGAGTTTTAGACAGGTAAAAAGGTCAGTTTGAGCCCGAGAGAAGGTCACTGGGACACGTGAACCGCCTGTGCAGTGATGGTTTTCACTTACAGTGCAGCTGCCCAGAGTCCTCGTGGGAACATTTTAGCCATCCCCAGCCCTCCTCTCGCCTGCCCCCTCTTTCTTCTCCTCTCCCAACCCCCACTGCCGCCGACTATCTTGAATATTTTTCTCACTAACTAGCATTAGCTGTCCACGTGGCAGCCGGAGCTACTGGTGCACTAAATTAATAGTTCGGCATACAAACTTGGAATAGCACGTGACAAGTGAAATATTGCTCATCTTCCATGTAATGAAATGTCCTGTTAGTCCAGAGACTGTCGAGTGCAAAGACAGTGTTTTTGAAACAGCTAGCGATCGATTAATCTGCCGATCATTTTCTTGATTACTTGATTAATCTTTGATCAAGCCTTATTTTGTTTTTTATTGGGATTTTTATTATTTTATTACAGACAGTAGGAATGAGATGAGATGCAACAATGCTCCTCGGACAGGCTCGATCTGGGGACATTGCAGTTTGTGGTCGGCGTTTTAACCCCCAAACCACAAGGCGCCCTCCAATGTTGCATCTTAAAATTGCTTTATTTTTTTACAACCAATAATTCAAAACTGAGAGATATTCGATCTACAACTATATGAAAATAAAAAAGAAAAGCAGAAAATGCTCACTTTTGAGAAGCTGGAACCATAAAACGTCAAAGTCTTGTAATAAGTCTCAATTTTCTCGGATGATATGTTCTCATGTTGTTTTTTTTGGTATGATGTTTATACAGTCTGGTGCTGTTAATCAAGGCTTGTGCTCTTGAACTGGTGATTAAATGGCCCATTTTCTTCTTCTTCCAGGTAACAGAGCTGAATGAGGCCCTGTCCAATGAGGAGAGGAACCTCTTGTCTGTGGCCTACAAGAACGTGGTCGGGGCCCGTCGCTCCTCCTGGAGGGTGATCTCCAGCATTGAGCAGAAGACCTCGGCTGACGGCAATGAGAAGAAGATTGAGATGGTCAGGGCCTACCGGGAGAAGATTGAGAAGGAGCTGGAGGCCGTGTGCCAAGATGTCCTCAACCTTCTGGACAACTTCCTGATCAAGAACTGCAGCGAGACGCAGCACGAGAGCAAAGTGTTCTACCTGAAGATGAAGGGCGACTACTACCGGTACCTGGCCGAGGTGGCCACGGGGGAGAAGAGGGCCACCGTGGTGGAGTCGTCGGAGAAGGCCTACAACGAGGCCCACGAAATCAGCAAGGAGCACATGCAGCCCACCCACCCCATCCGCCTGGGCTTAGCTCTCAACTACTCTGTGTTTTACTACGAGATCCAGAACGCCCCAGAGCAGGCCTGTCATCTGGCCAAGACCGCCTTCGACGACGCCATCGCCGAGCTCGACACCCTCAACGAGGACTCCTACAAAGACTCCACTCTCATCATGCAGCTGCTCCGAGACAACTTGACACTGTGGACAAGTGACCAGCAGGATGACGAGGGAGGGGAGGGCAACAATTAAAGAGAAACCACACTTCGAAAAAAAAAAAACATATGAAGGGCCGGTGGACTTTGGCAGCCGCTTTTGCCGATGATACTACCGCAGCAGCAGTTCTTTATTTTTCCATGTGTTAAAAGAAAAGAATCAAAAGAGAGGTGAGAGTGGAGGTTAAATCTTAGTTTAAATATATATAGAAATATATATACAGTTGAAAGGGGCCTCCGTCTTCTTGATTTTCTCTTTGACATTTGCCAAAACCACTGATATGTCAGTCAATCAGCCTGAAGTGGTTGTTGTTGGATTGAAATGGCAGCCTCACACTGGCATAGGAACTGATCTTGTTCTGTCAAGATAAGCTGCTTAGTTAGGTTTTTGCGTGATAGAGATGCATTTGAGTCACTTGAGAGAGAAAATGCTTGAATGGGAATGCCTCACAAAACTAGTTTGCATTGGTTCCAGTAGTAGTCTATATATGAGAAAGGGCCCTGAAAGACGTTAAACTCACACTTAGAACAAGAAAAGAGTTTTAAACCAATTATCCCCCCAAAAAAAAAAGAAAAATTAAAAGGATAATTTACATTGGAGTGAAAATGAGAACTAGTTAGTAAAATTGATCCCCCTCCTTCTGTTTGAAGTGTATTTGGCATCTCACAGATTAATCTGTTATGTCACTGGAACCATAGATTCTTTTGGAGGTGAAGATTACTAAAGGCAGAGACTTAACAATATAAAACAAAAAAAAAAAAGACAAAAAAATAAATAAAAGCAGCTTCAGAGTTTGTGGTTTACTTCTGTGTTTGTTTTATTAAATGCACTTGCCTACTATACTGTTTCTTCAGTGTAAGATGATGACAACAATAATATCGATTATTCAATATTGTGCATGCTGGTGATGTATTTATATACAGTAGCTTGACTTTATTAACTTATACTGTGGGTGTTAAGTATTCATATGATTGAGAAAAACAGGCTTTGTCTGATGTTGATTTCTAATTTCTAATTTATTTCGTTTTTGTTATGGTTTTTTGATTTGCTATACCAAAATGGTGATCGTAAAAATTGACCTGTAATGGGCGTTGCTATAGTGACATGCAATATGTGTATTTAATTTGTTAATGAAAGAAAAAAAAAAAAAAAGGAAGATAAAAACTCACCAGTGATCACTTAATCTTACCAGCTGGTGTCTGTCACATTGAAGTATGATTATGATATATTTTGTTCTTTGAACAGTATTTAAGTACTTTTTTCTGTCATGCTATCCAGTTTTAATAATGGTGAAGTTTTCAGGCTCAATGTTTCTGTTATGAATTCACAAACATGGACCATATTTTATTTCTGACAGTATACTTTTTTTTTTTTGTTTGTTTGTTTTTATACATTTTAGCTGTTCCTGAGTGACAAAATATCTTGAATGTGAGTCATTATGTAGCAGTTGCACAAGAACCGAAATAATAGCTATGATAATAAAAAAGAATATGACTAAATTATACATGCACCATTTCCGTGGTGGTCTAGTGTATTGTTGTATCGTCACCCATGAGAAAATTTTGTTTTTAAGACAAACCATTTCATAGAAGAAATCTGCTTTGTTTTGTGCCCAGAGTACAGTATGTGCTTTCTTTTTGTGCCTGTATCATTATTTGATATGCCTCATTTGCAAGTTAACCTTTACAGGGGAAAAAAAAAGGATTTATCTGCCAGTATTTGAAGTTCCTGCAAGCATGTGTGCAAGATGTAATATTTTCCCTTCAATGGTTCCTCACTTTCACATGTGTCAGACGGTACTGCTCTCTGTACAGCACATAGATATGAATATTCAACACCAATGCACAAATAGAGTCACAGGGAATTCACTAGAATCGAAATGTGAGAACTCACGTCTTCAGAACAAACTTTAGAAACTAGGAAGCTGCTTAAGAGCACAGAAAGCTGCTGAACGGGTTTATCTCCATAATGCTGCTAGTTCTATAGATTATTACATTAATATATTCATACAGATGGCAGTTTTGGGGGACTTTTATTTTTTATCTCACACGTGATGGCTTAAGAGAGAAACCAAAAGCCTTAAGGTCAGTCACACAGCCTCGTTCATGTATGCCAATTATGTCACCACCATGAGTCAGCCTCCATGAGCTCGCACTGTATGTCACAGCTGCTTTGATTTATTTTTAACGTAGTATGAAGTTGATGGTCTCGAAAGCTCACCGGACAAATAGCATGCGATCCTAATGCCAATCTGCACAACTGCTCACACAGCTCATGAATATTAGAGTCATACACTTTTTTCAAGTTTTGTGTGTGAAAACAAGTGAATTTTCTCTCACTTTCTTTGGGGGAAAGAAAACATGTCAGGAGACTTTCACTCATTGCCAAGAAAACATGCATTGTGTTCCTTTTTGATTAATTTGTGGGGGGTTTCCCTCCGTGCTTTGTGTTTTTATTTTTAAGTTTTCATTATTTTGGATGTTGATCCTTGTTTCTGTGACATGAAAACATATAAGAAATGAGGAGAAAAGAATTTGATTTTAATCAGGAATTAGATTAAAGAAGAGCTGACCGACTGGAAGTTAGAAAAGCAGGGAGGGTCTATAGCTGAAAATGGGATAGAAACTGTATGCTCGGAGGATTTTTTTGGTTGCCATCTGTTGCCCATTAAAGTTATTTGTTTATCCGTATTATTCTTTATGTTCATTTCTCTCTGTAATGCATTTACAGTCATACTATAAACACAGCTCATTTCATTCTCTGAGTTCGTGACTGGACAGATTTTCAACATTTCTGTTTCTGTTTTGCAGCCAACACATTGATGCAGGAAGTCAGTATGACCTCAGGTAACCCACTGTTGGTCACAAATCAGGTGTGTGTGTGTGTGTGTGTGTGTGTGTGTGCACATCCATATCTGGATGGTGTGTACTGTACGTACATGTATATGCCTGCACCATTGCATGTGCTGAGTGTGGGTGAAAGTATGAGATGGAGTCTGTATTCGCTGCAGTGCAGAGCCGCTGCCAGCTCACACAACGACAGTATGTCTTAAAAGAGGCTCTTTTCAAGGCCGCTTTGCTAATCATTAACTGAATTAGGGCATAGATCAAAGAATATTGCTTCAAAAGACAACAGGTTTTATGATCACAGCAGAGGAGCGCTGCAATAAAACAAAATCATCTCACGGCGAACAATAGAAGGAGAGTCTGCTTATAAATGTACGTGCACGTAGTATTTTTACACCCCGAGCTCCAGTTGATGTGAGTAATCATGCACATCTGCCCGTTTCAAAGCGGGAGTCGAGCCCTCACGCTGGCTGATGAGCTGAAGTGGCGAGCTGCTGGATCGCCCGCCCTCAGACTGCAGCCTCCTGCTGCAGCTTGCTGCACTGAACCTTTCATGAGATGAAATTCTGCGCTTTGAGCCGTCCTCCTCTGCAGCCAATCGCTGACAGGCTCACTCGCCGCAGCCACCAATCCCGGCCCTGTTACTAGGGCTATAATAAGTATCCCACTATTAGCCTGGCTCCTTGCTGCACTGCTCAGACACCTATTGCATCCTGTAAAAAAATGAAAGCTCGAAGCACACAGGAGGCATTAGGATTCAACCTGAATCTTCCAGTCTGTGTTTTAATGCACTGCTACACTTTCAGGGACATTGGTGTCATCATTATTGGTGAATGCTGGCGACGTTATGCATCCCAAAAAAAACCAAAAAAAACACTGACTCCCACTGATGGACATGTAATTGAATCTGCTGCAGCTACAAATCCAATTGAGCACTTTCAATGACAAATTCTGTCAAATTAAAGTAAAACCAAATACATATCCCTCATAGAACAATGTATAATTCATGCTGTTTACATTAAACACACATATCTGTTCAAACCAGTTATTTTAATTGATGTAATCTACATCCCTGGAGATTATGTTGTAAAGGTCACATCTACAGGATACATACAAAACAGGAAATTGTTCTGCTGTGCTTCACTTCCACTTCCACTTCTACAATAACGGCTCTGTCTGATCACTTTCGTCACATGAGGCCTTATTTCCCCGAGGGGAGGCCAGGATGACAAGGCATGAAACGATCACCCCGCCGTAATTATGTCACACAAAGGCAAACGGCCTCTAAATCACTGCACTGAACTCGTTAGCGTCAGGGGACATTCGCTGTGATGCCACTTTCAACAGCGGCTCGTAGAAAAGGTGCTGATGATATAAAAGAACGTAGACGTATAGCTTTGATGGTGGATTAAAAATAAACTGTGGGAGCCAGGTGTATCTTGAAGACGATACAGGTAGGTTATTTTTGTCCTCTCTGAATTTTTTTGAACTCTTTCAAGATAGCGGAAAGGTAGTTGTGTACACACCCCCTCCTCTTCTTCAGACACCTAAAGGATAATATATTAAATGAAGGCAAAATGGAGAGTATGAACTGGGTTTAAAGATATAGTTCATTTTGGAAAATATTTGCCAAAAAAATGTGCTTTCTTGCAGAGACCTGAGATGAGAGATACCACTCTCATGTCTGTCTGGTAAATATGAAGCCACTGCCAGGAGCCAGTTAGCTTAGCTTAGCATAAAGACTGGAAACAGAGGGAAACAGCTAGTCTGGCTCTGTCCAAAGGTAACAAAACTCCAATACCACTACCTCTATTATTTGTTGCTGGGTGCAGTGACTTTTTGGATACCTCATGGAAACAGACACATGTCACTGCAGCATGACCCCCCCCCAATCACCTCATCTAACTCTCAAAAAAGCATGATTCCCAAAATGTCACAAGATGCCTTTAAACTCATCAAACTTTATTGGACTGAAAGAAAGGTCAAAGATTCCACCTTCCAGTTTGTCATGATGGCCAGTTGTCTGATGAAGAGTCAAAACTTTGTCTTTTTTCAGTTCAATAGTTTTTAGCTTAAATCCAGTGTTCAGATACTCAATTTTCAACCATTATTCTTCTTGGTTATTTTTTTTTCATCAACATCACCTGTTTTTAGCCATGTTCAAGATTTGGTGCTATGGATGTCAGTCCTGGCAAATACTGGATGGATTGCCATGAAATTTTGTTGATGTTCATGGTCCTCAGTTGATGAACTGACTTCTAGACATTTTTGGTTTGAGATGGGAACATTGTCAAACATTATACCTGCCGTGTACAACCTACCTGTTCTTGCTTCGGTACAAAAAGGCCTTGACAACCCTTTTTCTTCTTTTGGTGATCTTAGACTTCTTAACATCACCTCACCTGTTTTCTCAAGTCCTCGTTTTGCTGTTCTTTATTCAGAAGACATGAGGTCAGTGATTTTTTCGTCAGGAGGTCATCACAAGGTCTGAGCTTTGTTGCAGTCTATCGATTTCCTTTGTTAACTCCACGCTGAATGCAGCAGTTCTCGCTGTCTACAAATTCCTGCACTAAAAGCCATTTAACCTCCTGTGGCTCGGGCGTCTCACAGACGTTGTTGAGCCATTCATCATCAACCAAACCACATGGCTGTCATGGCTAGTTTCGCTGCTCTGGGGCAAAAGTGACAGCTCAGTGGTGTGGATGCTGGATGACAGCAGCAGGAGAACAAACAGCCCGAAGTTCGACTCACAAGTAATTAAAAATCGAGACATTCCCATACAGAATATTTTGTCTGATTTCAAAGCAGGATGGATAAAGATTGATGGCTTTGTAAGTTTGAAGGCCTGGAGGTGAAACATGGCAGCCTGTGACCAATCAGGTATTAGAAATAAAGCCTCGGATTAACGCTTAAGTCAATCGCTATTCTTCGGCACTGATACCAAACACAAGGAGATTATTTTTTCTGTGATACTAATAAAGCAGACAGACGCGTCGGATTTTGAAAAGTTTATGATCCGACTCAACGTGATCTGCACCTCAAAGATGCAAAGAAGATAATAGCCGTACAGCTCCTGAAATATCAACCCATTAGAGGGAGGGAAGGAGAGAGAAAAGAGAGATGGAGAGAAAGAGGGGACCGATGTAGAAGCAGAGAACAGAGACAGATCTATAAATAGGCCTCCCTGCAGCCTGTGAGTAGACAGTGAGTAGACCAGAGACATCAATGTGACAGCCTCTCCACTATAGAGACTATGTGCCTCTGTATGGATGGTGAGAGTTCATAGCTTCGGTTAAGAGAGTCTGATTCATCAGTTTTACCCCCAGCTGAGCAAACACACAACACGACATGAAATCACACCCATAAAACAAATAATCAACTCTGATATCTGCTGCTTTTTTCTTAAAGTTCATTCTGCCGTGTTATTTTTCATGAAAGGACAAAGAGCGCCGCGGACTCTTTCAGGCACAAAGACAGCTGTTATGCATGACTGCTGCAAAATGAATTATTCAAGATAACATTTAGACTTTGTATTATTTATCAAAAAGTGCCACGACGTTCAGCTGAAGGTTTTAAGAGACTATTTTAGGGAGCACTTGTCCCAAAACATTGCAGGATATATAGCAGCTGATAGGCGGTGGGAAAGTGTCATCACATGATTTTTTTTTTTTTTTTTGGAGAGGTGCTTCGTCCAAATGAACGCTCTCCATCTGGCTGCAACATACAGCAACACTGCTGTCGTTTAAATAGCAATTCATATTTGGCATTTCTGATGATCAAACTGATTCCTAATAATACTGGAGGCGATTATTCATAACTACAGAGGCCCGTGTGATGAACAGAAGTTTGTAAAAGGTGAGTCTAAAATTAAGTCCCCCCCCTCCTCCTCCCGCTGTCTCACAGTTACGTCACTCTGCATGTTCTTTCGAGGCCTCCCATTGCAGGAGAGTCACAGTCACACCACGTTCCCTGACACAACATCATCATCAACTATGCCCAAACTTCAATATTTAAATGTGTTTATTACATAACTGGGAAGTCATGAAGATGATTTACTACAAATATTCACTTGAAGCTTTTTTCAGTTTCCTCTAACAGTTTCATAGGAGTTTTTAAATACTTCTTGGAAATAAAGATCCTCTGCAAAATAGCCACCTGCTAACTGAGAAACAGAATTTCCACTGTAAAAGACAATGTGGGACAAAAAACATAAATATTAAAGTTTTGCAGAATATTTTTGTAAAGCCAAGAATAGAGATAGTTCTTTACCATTTAAGAAGCTAATATGTAAAGAAACCGTGACCTGTAGGAAATATTTCCTTAAATCATTATACCCAAATTTCTACTGAAATGAAAAACAAAAATCAAACTGTTTCTGCATTTCTTGCCTGCAATTGTGGCTACACTAATACCATATACTCTTTCCTAAAACCCTGAACTATAAAAAGACAATTTTCTTTTTCTTTGTTCCTCTTTTTAGCAGAAATCTAGTTTCATCTTTAGTTGAGAAAAATGTGCTGCAGTCACTGACTTAGTAATAAACAGAGCAGCTGCGTGACAGATAGAAAAGAAGAAGAAAATGTGTTAGGTACAATGGTTGCAAAATTATTTTTAGATTTTAAAGAAAAGCTGGATTTTTGTTCGTATTGTGAATTTTACAACATTTCACTTGTACAATATAAAGTATGACATCCATGTTTTAACCTTTTAGAAATTTCATTTCAGGTAATTTTTCCTTTTGCCAGTTCTTCCTAAAATTCAAGTTTGAGATACAGATATAGGATCAAAACCATTTCAAACTACACAGTATCCATGTGAATAATGCAGCTGTACAAACTGAGATGAGCGTAATGACAACAAATGTGCATTGGACCTGTTCCTGTATTGTTCTAACATTAAGTCACTGATGGTGGTTAAGTGGCTTCTTGAAATCAATCCTGAAGCATCTAAAGCCTCCCTGGATGGTCGTACGGTGGGAGGATGGTCCACAGACAGCTCACAGTCAGAGGAGGTGACCTATCTGTGTGACCTCCTCTGACAGAGCGCCGGGGCGTCAGACCGTCTGTGGCGAGGAGGCCACACACGGTGCCGCACGTCTATTAGAAAGTCAAATTTTTGCTCATAGTCATGCTTGTCATAGTTGCTTTTACACAGGGAAAAAAGTGAGAATGAACTGAATCACTTGTCTGGCAGGCTTTGGTGTGAATCTGCATATTATATGCAATATCTATTTTGGAAGTCTTAACTCCCACCACAGCCAGGCTCACAATGTGATAATGAACTGTTAAGGACTAAAATGTGATATGAAGACTTTTGGCATTGTGGATTCATCTGTTAATGTTGTATTTGATTGCAGTCTGTTGCCTTCTGCATATCATTATTAAGCAGATTTCTTGCCTTCCTTGCTTTGCATTTTCAGTGTATTCGCTCCTGAAAGAGCCCGCGCTCCTGCTTTTACCTTAACAGCGTCGAGCCAGTCATGCTTTGTTTTACAATTAGCTCCTCAGGTGCCAACTGGTTGACAAATTATACCTTCCAGTGTTTGTGGGTCTGCCTTGACGTCTGAGCCAGTGACTCATTATGAATGTGGGCACAGGGGATTCCCAACAGTGCAGGGAAGGAGAAAAAAACAAAAAAAACCTTCCTCCACTTTGCAGCCTTGAGGGGATGTACAGTTCAGTTGACAGCGGGCCAGTGGGGTCAGTCGTGGTGAATAACAGGCAGCGAGAGAGAGAGAAGGTGGTGGTGAAACATGGGGTGGCAACAGAAATACAGGGTGAACAGTGAGAGCCAAGGGTCAGTGTTTAGTTAAATATCTGCAGCTGGCTCTGGATGTGGAAACTGAAGGGCGTCTGGGTGTGGAACCAGACGGTGAAGCGAAGTTTCCCCTGCACATCCACAAAACAATGACACCACAGTTACAGCCCCGACATAAAGAGCTTATTATGGGTTTTTTAAAATGCACAAATTACAATAGAGCAGAGGAGATCGTTGCATTACTACTCGGGCTGCGAGCTGAGGAAAAAGAGCAGTCGTACAGTGAAGTTACGACTCTGTATGAGCACAGTATTGTGCTGTTGCATGGCAACAGTTTCCACAGACATCTTTGCTCAGAAACACTCGTCTTTGGTCTTCATAAAACTGCACCGGCAGAAAAACGGGCTGACTGCAGGAATACAAATGGTCTTGTGAACCATTTCAGCCTGCAGAGCCTCGAGAGCTGTTTTTACCTCATTTTAACATATTTGTGGAGCAGCTGACACACAGAATGTAACATGAGAGTTTATTATATTTCATATTCAAAACAATTTATTATACTCTATTGTATTAGAGGCCACTTGAGGATAAGTTATCTGTGACAGAATATGTGCAACTACAGACTCCATCCACCATGTCTCCTGATCATACAATATTCAGAATTTGATGTCACGACCGTGCTTTCCTCTCTGTACTGCTATGACATTATTAGATTACATTACACTAGATTAGATTCAACTTTATAGTCATTGCACAGAGTACAAGTACTGAGACAATGAAATGCATCTAACCAGTAGTGCAAAAAAGCAAGTGCAGAGTGGGTATATATGAATACACTAGGATAAATACAATATGGACAATATCAAGAGTTTGAGCAAATGATAAAGAGCTATGCAACTAATACACTGTTGATATATGTTAGTATGATGCATTCACGTTTCCTTGCTTTATGTCAAGAGTGAGATGAGAAGACTGATAACACTCTCATGTCTGGGGCTTGGATTAGCTTAGATTATCTTAGCATAAAGACTGGAAACAGGGGGAAACAGCTAGCCTGGATCTGTTCGACAAGCACCTCAGTAAATAAAACATTTTATCTTGTTTGTAAGTGTAAAAGCAACACATTTTGGTATGAAGGGGATTTTTTATTTTTGTTATTATATCATTGTCACATATGGTCTTGTAATGGTCTGTCTTTATGGACCAGACACCATTTCAAGTTATTGTTCCCAGTTAAATGTTTCATCAAAGAAAGCTAAAAAAACGAATGTATTTACTTTTTCAATACATCCAAAGCCTCTCGTCTCTACTCGGAGCTTGTTGCCATTGTCTTTTTCCCACATTGTTCTCTTCTGTCTCAGGCCATCAGAGATATTGTTCCACCTACTACACACCTCCAGAGAAACCTCCAGGCCTACAGCTCACACAGTAATAAAGCCTGCCTCTCAGAAACCAGTGTATCCACCAACGTTCAGGATCAACGTGATAAACCTGAAGTTTGTGCTGATCAGGACTCTTCAGTCTCACAGTCATGCTGTGATGGTGACTGGCTGAGGGATTTTACATTTTGCAGCATCATGCCTCCTCCTTATCCTCTGAACATCTATTTGTGCAGCACAATTAAAGGAGAGAAATGAGACAATATCCTCATGGATGAATTAGTGTTTCATATTCTCCTCACATTTTCCAGGAGAATGGAAAAAAAAAAGAAAAATATCGAGGTAAATGTTTGCATGACCACCACAAATAAACATCCCGGTAGCAAACAGTGAACATATTGTAAATAATCACCATCTCTGAGGAAGAGAGGGGAAAAATCAAAAGGGCACCAACTGCACAGAAAGTTGTGATGCATTTCTGGTGAAACGGTTCCAAACCCTGGTTAAGATTAATAGTTTTATTACATGAGTCAGACTTAAAGTATAACTAGCCTACTACATCCCTGTAATAAAAACAGCAGATAAGAGGCACATAGAGACAAAATCATTTCCGAGCATGTACAACCTCTGCTTTGCATTTTCTCCACTAAAGGATAGCACTTTATCAGGTTTTCTCCACTGGAAGGACACTTACTCTTTTTAGCTTTTAGAATCTCGTTTTCTGATTTATAATCTCTCTCAATGAATTTCTTTTCACTGATGTTTCATAATTGCTCCCAGTAAAAACCTCACAGGCAATTCACTGTCTTCAACCTTTTACTGGAATTGTGTACAGCTGCGAAGAGTCATTTTGATGTGCACTGTGTTTATTATGGTGAAGTATGACTACACCCAATATTTACTGAACCAATAATGTGAGCAAGTTTTGGATGCTGATTTTGATGCTGATCTTTTAATTGGTGTAAAGGAGAAATTTGTCCTTGGAGCTGGAAGTGTCTTGCTCAAGGGCTCTTCAGCAGGGTGGATTGTTACTGATGACAAATGAAACTCAGGCCTCCTGGTTTATGGTTGGTCTCTTTACTTGCAACACAATGCTGCCCTCTACTGGTCTAGAGAATGGAGTGCATGTGATACTGAAAAAGGCTATGATACATAATGAGGTGGAGTGTATTTATGCATGAATTAAATTATCAATTTTATCAAATTTCTAGATATTATTATGGCTAAAATTTTAAAGGCCTCCAAGAGAAACAAAAAGCAGAAAGACTGAAATAAATCAAGGACAAAACAAAGAGAAAACAATATACTTGGTTGCCATCTAGTGTTTCACAAGGTCCAGTTTTCACAAGTTGCATTTACACAAATACATCTTTTTCAGGAATCATTCGAAGTCGTTGTTTAAAATTATGTTTATTATCTTCAACAGCTGTAGGAAAATGTAAAAATATCTTCTTTATGGAGCACATTTACATTTTGACAACAATCCAAAGTAAATAAATCATGTTGCATTCATCAGTCATCCCATCTGTAATTCAACTATTAACAAGCAGGTAGGACAGATACAGTCTATTCTGAATTGCAATCATTTAATGTATTTAATGCACAATGCATCTCTATAATATTCAATATATCACAGATTTGTTACAGTCTTGTGTACTAAAGTGAGAAAAAGCAGAGCAAGGAAATAAGGAGAGAATTAGGAAAGAAAGGTAGAAAACAAGTAATTTTTTTTTCAGTTCATTAATCCGCACACTCTGTAAATGTATCGTCTTCATACAAGTCCTCCAACTCTCCGTCTCTGCTGCCCTCGTTGCTGACTTTCCTGCAGATGACAAATGCTTGATCATGTTGTTGGAGGTATCCCACTGAGTGAGATTGCAGATGAGGAGGAGGAGGAGGAGTAGGGAGGAGGTTGGAGGGGCAACACTAGACTAAAAATGTCATTAGAGCACATGTCCTCCACAGCACAGCTCATCACTCTTTATCCACATCAGCCTCAAGAGGACACAGGAGAGACAGGAAAGCCAACACAGAGCTCGACAGCCGTCACCCATTGACAGCCATTTATTCTGGGTTCAGCTGCTTGTTGACAGCTCTGTGTTGTCTTGTCCCTCTTAAATCCTCTTAAGGTTGAACAAACAACCGATGAGCTGTGATGTGTATGGAGCGCAATGAGCTCAACCTTTAATGCTTTTGTCAAATTTACCTCAAGGAAGGATGAAGCTGAGGCGAAGACCCCAATAAACCCCAAGAACCACTGCAAGAAGGAGATGTAATGTAAGAGGCCAGAGTTTAAACTCATGTTAGTTTGCAACACAGTTCATGACAAACAGTGATTTTATTGTTGCAGGACTGCAGATAGTTTAAAGGCAAAGTCAAACACTTTGGAAAGCTAACTGGCTGCTGGTGAGTGGTATCAATCTTCTCTAACTCTCAGCAGGAAAGTGAATAAGTGCATTTCCCAAAGTGTCAGTTCCTTTAAGCTTGCATCAGGAAATCTGTAATTTTTCCTATACGGACAATTGATTCATGCTGAAGAACATAAGGAGGTTTTTCAACAATTTCATAGTAAAACAAGTGTTTATTCACATAATTATCCATTTCATAATTATTTATTTAATACTGACCACTTTCAGTCTCTACACAGAACAACCTCCAACTTCTGTAAAATAAAATCAGATTTGAATATAAAACCTGGAAATAAAATGTGCTTTTTACTGTAGACAGAAAGGTGAAATGTTGAATCTCTGGAACAAGATGCCACAATACATCATCCCTCCAAGAAGATCAAATGAAAACATTTAGATCTTCTTCTTGAAGCCAGCTGTCGAGCCAAACTACACCTGTCAGCCGAAGAATATTTACCTTTAATAATAAAATCCCATTTAAGCCACTTTTTATTACTTAAGTGCCCAAAACAGACCTGCTGTTGTCTAAGATTTCACCGTTCACACATCACATGTGTCAGATGGACAGACATCTGCACAGATTTCAGTGTGTGGGAGAGAGCAGAGCTGGAGGACTGCTGCTGCTGCCTGGGCATGTGAGGAGGAGGATGTAGCTGCAGCTCCACATCTCTTCACATGGAGGTGTAATTAGCTGTGCCAGCGGCCCCCCACAGACAGGACCGGCTTGTTAATGGAAAATAAAAGCAGCACAGCCATTACTGCTGCCGCAGGGGCGTCCATTTAGCTTATCAGGAGAGGACAAATGCTTTTATCTGCCTGAGTGTGCTGCTAATATAAGGACCAAAACAAAACAAATACAGTAAAAGAGTTAGTATTCAAAGATTACTGGTCCTGATATGATGGTGGAGCTAATATATTGAATATGTGAGAGACACACTGTATAAAGTATGAAACTGTCTGATCTATTTTTATCCAAGCATCTGTTCGCTGCTTTGTTTTGTTGGAGGCCTAATCGCAGAGCTGGCAGTTTGGCAGAGCGGTGCAGGCAGGATTTGCAGAGTAGGCTACTTACGTAAGAAGACCTCCAGGGGCAGACATGGACCTCTCGGCCCGTCTGCCCTGACACTCAAAGGGATTACTGAAAGACCGCTTCCTCAGCATGGACTTTACAAGAATCTGCAGTGGACATGGGAGACAGTCTCAATGAAAAATATAAGACATTTTCGTGCAGACAATTAAGTCTCCAAACCAAAATATACACTTTTAAAATGTCCTTTAAAAGTCCCATAAATGTCACTTTCATTCTTCAATCTTGTCACATAACTATTGAAATATCACAATTTTTAAGGCAACATAATCAGTTAAATATGTTTTTGTGTCTTCCCATGTTTGTTATTGTCTTTATCTTGAGATTTGAGTGGATGCAAATGTGATTTCATATCAGGCCATTTGATGCATTGTCCCTTAATGTCTTAAAGACTACAGATGACTTTTGAAGAAAAGGCTTAAAACCAATCAGCTAAAAGAGGTAAATGTGAATATTACAGCTGAGATGCTTCACTTGAAACACTCAGACCAGCAGCCGATTGCGTCTCCTTAAAGTGTTAAACAGTGACCAGAGAGTGAGCGACGTGCGACTCACCACGGTGGAGAGGCTGGTGATGAGTGTGACGCTGTTCTGCACCTCCTCCTCAGTGACCTCCACCGCCGTGCAGTGCTCCTCCTCCAGAGGAAGAGGATTGGAGTCATTCTCTGTCACCCACGGATGGAGCTGCAACAACACACACATTAAATCATTATGAAAAAGTAACACAAACTGGGAGTGAACACATCTTCTTTTATATAATATTAATCGGATGTAGTCATTTCCAGTCACCTTAATTTCAGGGATGGTGATTCTTGTTTCAGGGTTTTTATCCAGCATCCCTTCGATGAGCTCCTTCAACTCGTTACTTATCAGTGGCCTGTGAAGAAGGTTTTACAGATGAATGTGTTTTTGACATTTTTATGGCCCAAGAGGATAAAAGAGGAATAGACCTTTTTTCACAGGAGACATTTTTACCTGTCAAACAAAAACATTATTTCCACCTGTGCTTTACCTGCTTTGACAAGTGACTCATTTGGGAAAGATAAAGATAAGACTGCTGTGATGCCAGCGTCAACATTGGAGATGATAACATGATATGATAACATACAGTATTATTACCGCGGCATCATCGTAGGACAAAGAACATAAAGATGAGAGAGAGAATGGAAATGACTGCTTTCATTAAAATGAAAGAGTCTAAAGAGTCTATGGGTTGGATACTGATATTATGCTCTAGATCCATGCATCCTATTACGCAACAAGTCATTATATTATTATATATATTATCAGCTTTTTTCTGTCTATATGTTTGCTTACATCTCTGGAAACTCCACAGGTTTGTTCTTGATCTTGTTGTGCAGAGAGACGATGTATTCATCATAAAAAGGGCACTGGAACAGGACAAAATGAAAGGATTAAAGCATTGCTGGCTTCTTTTCATCTACATGCATTTTGCTCTGAAGTTTCTTACCTTCCCAAAGACGAAACAGTACAGTGTGACTCCCATCGCCCACACGTCTAACGCCTGGTAAACAAACACAGTGATGATCAGAACTGTGTCATTACTGAAGCTCTCAGTAGGTGGTTGGACAGTATTTCTTGATAATTTCTCACAATTAAGCGCAGTCTAACATGATGACATCCAGAACATATGTAACCCAGTGTTCACCATTGTCCCAGTTGTCTCACTTTTCCACTGAAGCTCTGCTCGTGTTCGGTCATGGTCTCTGGGGCCATGAAGGCCGGCGTCCCCGCTGTGCTCGACAGGAGGGCGTCCGTCCCCTCGAACTCGTTGCTCACACCAAAGTCTGCGATCTTGACGTGGCCGTCGTCCCCCAGCAGCAGGTTGGAGGGTTTGATGTCCCTGTGGATGATCTTGTGGTAGTGCACTGGACAATGCAGAGAGGACACAGAGGTCAATGTCAGATGTTGACTCATTTTAGTCATTAAAAAAACCCCAAAAAGTATCATAATTATCTTTCTTTGTCTTAAACAGCATGTGCAATAAATAATGAATATTAGGTAAATAGGGCTTAGCCATCTACTATGCAAGTATCAGAAAGTTTTTTTATTCAGTTTTAGATAATGTGAGTACATGTGAGTTTATTCATCTTTAATTATATTAATTAAACTAACTTACAGTACTCAATTCCCAGGACGACGTCTCTGAAGTAAAAGCGAGCCTGCTCCTCTGTGAAAGGGTCGTCTGTCGGCACCTCCATCACAGGGCTGACCGATATAAGAAAGTAAATATGTAGGTTTTACCTTACAGACCAGTTTGAGAATGTGACAAATAACATTGATGCACAAAAACATACCCTTTTGTCATCAGTTCGAAGGCTTAGGGACAAATAATCAAAATTTAACGTCCTCCATTTTATATTTGACACTTTAGTGTTAAATTTGATTCATGCAAAAAGGATGAATGAGTTCGTACCCATGTGAAGTCCATCTTCATCAGGATCATCAAGCACCTGCAAGACACACTAATTCTCATATTCTGCACAAATTCTTACACCAATAAATGAGATCTAGTTATTAATTTGTAATTTTGTGAATTTCCCCACTGTGGGACAAATAAAGGTTTATCTTATCTTAATTTGTACTACTGGAATGATCATTATACTACGTGTGGAGGCCCTTCATCATGGTGCACCCACACAGGTGTTTTCACTTATTTAGATTGTTAGAGCTCATCACCTCCACCTGAGCGGAGGCCTAATTAGCACCTGTGCTGGTCTGCAAGCACTTTAATTCATTTTCATCTGCTTTCATGATATGCTCTTTTTTCTATGTGTAGTTTGTTTATTCATAATAAAAAAAACTTGAATATCTACCAGATTTTCTGAACAGGTCCTTCCCTTAGTTACCTGCATCCCATCCTCATATCCTATTTCTTACAGAAACACATCAAACTACAGAAGAAGATTACAATCCCAAACCCTTTCAGGAAATCCCTAAATTAAACATGTGAGATAAACATGTACATTTACATGGTTTTTAAACCTGCTGTAACAGGGCAGGATGTGAGTCATGTGACCGACCTCCACTAGTTTAACAACATTATGATGGTCCAGTTTCTTCAGGATGGCGATCTCCTTGTACACTTTCTCCAGAGGCAACACGGCTTTGGGGAACGGATCCTGCTGCGAGTTTGATCCTTGAGGAGACAGGCGACCTGAAATTACACACAAACAAACACACAAAGACATATCAGAAACACCACAAAAATAATGAAAACTTATCAGACACTTAGATGTTTTTTCACTCACGCAAAAATCCACACTGCCTCATCAGCCTCTTCTTTGAGACAACTTTCATTGCCTACGTAAAGAGATAAAGGAAATGAAGGTGACGACAAACTGACATGTAAACACTTTGACCATAAATGCACAATTGATGAGCTTTAACTTACATAGTACTGTTCAGAATCTTCATTATAAGCTAGTTTCACCACACCGTACGAACCCTGAGGGGTAGAAACAACAAAGGTAAACAGCTTTATAAGGTCATCTCTTCTGTTTCAGCTAGTTCGTGTACACGACTGATTCATCACCTTTCCAATCTCTTTGTTCAACTTATACTGGTTGAGCTGGACACAATCCTGCAGAAAATAAAGAAGAGAATTTAATCACTGATGGATCTCATGAAGAATATGTTGAACTAATCCATCTCTGTGGATCAGGTCTCCTCACATCAGCATCTGTGATGGACACACGTTTGGTCTCGATGGTGGGCTGTCGGGCTATGCGGGGCCCCCTCTCCTGCAGTGACAGCTTCCTGTCCGAGAGTCGGGCTCTCTGAGAGCCGCTGGTCCTCGGGGGGCCAGACCTGTAGCCATTAGGCGGGGTCACGCGGTTGGCGGCCACGTTCATGGCTGCCACCAAGTCAGCCAGCTCGCCGTTGTGCTCCGAGTCCGGCTCTGGCCTGCAGGCAGTGTCGGCGCTCATGGTGGTCGGTTGTGGTTCAGTCACAGCTCAAAGTCCCAGGCTGGTAGAGGCACCATCACTGCACTGAAAGGCAGAAATGGAGAGACATGAAATCACACACTGATTTGATTCTCCACAGCACGCTGATGCAACAACTTTAACTCTCATCTTGGATGTTGGCGCTTCATTGAATGCGACACCAAAGAGTTTTCAAAACACTCCCTGCTTACAACTGCAGTGCAGAAATGTAACAGACAAATTCAGTATTTCCATGCATGAGGGAAAAAATCAATTCACATTTTGATAGTTCAAGTTTCAACTCTCTGCAAGTTGATCGTCAACACACACAATAATAAATAAAATAAAGCTCTACAGGGAATCTTTGGTAGCACAGAGTAAACACTTCATAGATAAAAGGTAAAAACACATGAAACCACAACTGGTGGCCACAGTCCACAGGTAAACAGGTTCATTGTTAACAGGTGATAGTATCATGATTGGGTATGAAAGGTTCATCCTGGAAGACATCATTCACAAGCGAGGATGGAGCGAGGTTCAACACTTTGTGAACACATGATTGTATAATGGATGTGTAAAACTGTTGTAAAACTGTTGTCAGTAAACACAGTTTGTTTGCAAATGATTGCATTCTGTTTTTATTCAAGTTTTACACAGTGTCCCAGCTTTTTTGGAATCAGGGTTGTATGTCATTTAACATCAATACACAGAATCACAGATTTCTCATCTCAGAGGTGTTTTGACCTTTTATACTAAATAATTGCCTTGAATGAATATGCTTAATGCCATGTCACCTTTAACCTTTCTTTTGAAATAGCAGGACTAGAAGTAGTTACTTCCCTAACCATGAATATTTGTGTGAATTATTCTGCAGCTCAAAACCTGAAAACAGTCAGACGCCTGCTTTCTTGTCATTGTGTAGCAGATGGCACGAGCCTGAGACAAGAATCATGGGAACCATCAGAGATAAAAACACAGGAAACAACAGAGTGGCAGCAGATGAGAGTCAACTCCTGATGAGCACGACTCACTGTTGCCTAAAATACAATACGCAGAACTGAAAAGCTTCTTATGTAACAAAGTAGAAAGCTTTAACAGGCAAGTCAATTCACAATATTTACATTTTGCACAAGACTGTGATAGTATGTACACATATTTTAAAAAAACAACAACTATGCCTTTGCAACATGTAAAGCTGTAAACTTATTAAAAATGATAGATAAGAGCTACTCATATGCAGCAAAAGCTTCACACTCATCTGAACCACTTCAACATATGACCCTAATGAAATAATGCATGAGATCAAATATGAGGTAAATTATCAGCTTTACTCACACAATGGAGGTGTCCTGTGTTCAGGGCTGTTGTGGTTAATCTGCATGTTGTCCTGCTGCTCTCAGGAGGGGAAGTCCTCTGTGTGTCAGTGCAGGACTTTCACTGACAGACAGGGAGCTCTGCGGCACTTGTCTTAAGGATTAACTGAGGCTGCATATAGCTGAGTTATTCTGAGGAAGGCCAGCCGGCGGTGATCACCTGAACCTGAGCAGGCTGTGGTGACATCAGGAAGTACACACATGGCCAAAACCCACAGTGACAGGATGTCAGTAACACACAGGAGTTAGTCTGTATGGAACAAACACTCAAACAATACATACAGAAATATACTCTCTGTTTCATTATATGACTGTTCTACATTTCATATATTATTCTCACATATGACATGAATATAGAATATTCATGGTTGTATTTTTTAATACTTGATTCCAGTGTTATATGCATTTAAAAGGTTACTGAAAATCTACTCATTGGTTTGTAAAAGCTGTAAAAGTTGAAAGTTTCCAAGTTATTTTAAAAGGTCAGGAAACAATAAACATGATGAGAACAACAACAACAACAACAACAATAATAATGATATTTAAAAAGAGCAGGACTAAAAAGTAGAATAAACAATAAGACAATAATAAACTTTATGTTGAAAATCATATGGTTGAATCAGGATTAAAAAATTCATTCCGATCAAAACTGTCATTTTAAAAAAGAAAAATAAATCGAATGCAACAGTCGTAATAATATAGTTTTAGTAGGTTGTAGTTTTATTATAGCTCCTCAAATACAACAAGACATTGTGTGTCAATATATTGGAAGAAATTACATTGTGTTATAATTTATTCTGTCCAGGACTGAGGGATTGACTTTGCCTGGGAACTCTTTAACATTTATAGATCTTGCATGTTGATGTTATATGATTTATAAGACCAACAGCTTTTTAAGGTCTTTCATGTCATACACTGTATAATTTTCCTTTGGTTCAGTCATATAGTTTTCCGACAGTCCCTGAATGCGGCATGAACAGCTCACACAGCGCCCCTGCAGGACGCATCAGGCACAGACAGGCAGCAAACTTTGATCTGACTCCAGAGTCATCATGTCTCTGTCGGTGCAGTTTGCATCTCTGGGGACCAGAGAGCTGAGAGAGCTGCTGGACGATGAGGACAAAATAAAGCACATCATCAGGTGCACGGACAAGGTAATAATACTAACAATGATAATAATAATGCTAATAATGATAATGATGATAATAATAAAACTTTCTGTGAATGTATGATTGTGGTCATTTCCAGTTCCAGGCACTGCAGAGGGCTGCAGAGAAGATCCTGCTTTCAAATCAAAAACTGGCAAAAGTTGGTCTTTCTCAAAAACCTCAGTTCAGAGATGCTAAACTGCTGCTTGCAATGAAATACAAGGAACTGGAAAAACTGAGAAATATCATCCAGGCCAAACAAGAACAACTTGGTGAACAACTTTGAAATATTTAATCTTGTCCTCCATTGTCACCTCCTACATTTCTTAAGTGTGTTTTGCAGAAATGTTGATAATGTCATTGTGTTTTGCAGCAGAAAAACACAGTGTGCATTTTGCTCAGTGGTGCCTCCTGAAGAAGATCGACCATGCAGAGGAGGAGTGCGAGGTCAGTTTGATTTGCACAGATATATCAGTCTGTTATGTATGATCTTTAACATAGAGTGTTCAAATACAGCATATACTCAGTTACCACCTTGTTAATAATGTGTTTCAATGCACAGAAGATAATAAGACGGTGCTTCACAAGTGATTTTATTGCACTACATTTAAAAAGATCTGTACATAATGACAGGTGTGTCTGACAAATAGGAAACTAGCAGCTTAATGCTTAATGAATAAGCAGGCAAATAATACATGTCACCTTGGTTTTCACACATAAGAAAGACAATACACTCAAAAACTTCAGAGGTCAAATCTGCTGTAACATAATATCCATTGTATGTGTTTCTGAGAATAATGAGATGTTTCCCCTGACAGCTGCTGTTTCAGAGGTTTGCAGAAGGGAAAACGCCACTGGCAGATTTCTTAGATTCATTTCTGAGCTCGCGGAAGCTCCAACACATCAGTTTGATCCTGCTGAAGAAACTCCAGGAAACAATTGAACTCAAATCAACACAAAGGCTCACTGAGATTCACCTGGACACTCAGTGTTTCACAGCTGGATTTCCAGAGCAGATCCACAACACCTGCATCCCAGTCTGCAGTCTGACCACAGCCGTCGTCTTACCCGCCTGCTGCCACCCCCCGGTCCTGCTGCCCATCGCTCCACAGGTGAACACTGGCCAGCGTCTGCAGCATTTACCTTTCTGTCACGATTACAGTGCAGGGGTGCATGGACGAGGCCCCAGGTGGCTGGCGAGACCCGTCCGCCTTCAGCCGCTGAGGGTGCAGCAGAGGAGGCATCAACAAGCACCACAGTGAAATCTAATCAATTTCTAATTTGTTCATTAAGTTTAACAAAGTGGAAACTGGACAAAGTCTCCTCAGCATCAAGAACTGCCTGTATCAAAAACTGGAATTGAATTGCTTCCACAGATTTAGACTTAAAGCTTTATTTTTTTTTTATAATATATTTCCTGATCTAAGTCATAACTTTACTAATATTTGAGTATTTTATTCAGGAAAAGTTCTTGTTTGTGTTAAGACAACATTAATAAACACTGATGATGGAGAAGTTTGGCATATTTTGTGAGGTACAAAAACATTTTTATATGTCTCAAATTCATTTTTTTCATCATGGCATATTACTGTGAGTTAAGACAGTTGCATGTCAGCAAAGTACACAGAGAGAGATTTAGATGTTTACAGAATGATACAACCTCCACTTACTGGATCTTCATCAGTTTGTTCAACACACATTTCAAAGTGAGAAAACACCCATTTTTGAAACATCTGATTGCACAAAAGTGAGTGTCATCATGTCTGGTAAGAACACACTTATGTTTCCTTGAGTCAGAAAAATGGTGAACAGTTGGTTCAGTGAACTTGAACTGCTCACCGACACTCGATATCTCTGATGGTCTGTGTGCACAGACTCCTGCCAAGGTCAGCGAACGACCACGATGAAGACTTTATTTACCTGAAGCTCACAGTTACCTCTGTTCATCTACTATGTCTTTTCGTAAAAGGCCAAGGCTAATCTAGTAAAAGTCGTCATTTGTTCCACATCTTTGTGTTTCTTCCCTCCATTAACTCGCCTAAACACTCAGGAGGGTTAGCCAGAGTGCCACGCAGCCCTGTACTAATTCAACCATGGAGAAACCTCACTGCCACTACAGGAGATGATTAGCAAGGTGGAGTGTGTTCAAAGGCTTTTGTTACACCACAGACTTCAGTTACATCTTTGTCAGCAACCTCTTTTGTCCCACAACACTCAAATTGGGCAATTTTCTTGTCTGTCAGCTGATTGTTTTGTGCTTTTCACCTCTTTCGCCTGCTCGTCTCTGTATCGTTTGATGGATATTTTTCTACAGAAACGTGGAGAATAAACATGGAAACAAATGAGCTTGTACATACACTATTTGGATTTCAACAACAATTTAAAAAGCCATGACAAAGCCATTCTTGCATCACCTTGCATTTAATCGCCTTTCACAATGAGCAATATCGGGTAATATCCCAAAAATGGCAGCACATATTAAAACCATATTCTCACTGAAAACACAGCTGTTATAAAAAGCCTGAGTCATGTCTGAAAAGCATTTTCACAGGTTGTCCGTATCGACTCGTATCTCACACTTCAGGGGTGTTTTATCTTCGCATTGTTCCCCTGAATGGTCCCATGTAAAGAGGATTATACAGTAGAGTATCTATAACAGCATCCGGTCGGACAGAGTGACACTTTGTGGGGTTCATCGAGTACAAATGTGGGTCAATGTTGGTTGACCTCTTTTTTTTTGAAAATGTCCTTTCAAACAGACTTGAGACAAAACCAGTAAAGTATATTTCTGGACTAATCATTTCACGCTGTATTTCATCTGTGGATGATGTCGTGTCTCTGATTCACTGAGGCACGAGTCAACTGACAGAAAATCAGCAAACAAATAAAATCCAAAGGTTCCCTATATCCAGTCGTTTGTGACAGTAAATTGAACAATTTGGGGTTTTGGGGTGTCAGTTGGACAAAAAAATCTGTTTCATTTTTCACAATTTCCTGCGAAAAGACAGAAATACTAATTTGTTCATTGTGAAAATAATCAGAAGATTAATCCATAATAAAAGTAACTGTTAATTGCAATACTCAATTCAAAATTCACTCATTCCTCAAAACTCATTTGAAAGATTGTATTTTTTCAAACATGGTCATAAAAACAGGAAAGTTTTACCTGAAACCAGACATGAAATACAAAACCCGAGCAAGACAATCTAAGAAACCAAAAGGTTTCTGTAAGTAATCTGACAGGAGGAAACCCTGAGACCTGCTTACTCAGCCTGCATCAAGAGGTTGTTTTTCACTTCCTGTTTCAAAAACTAACACAAAAGCAAAAATTAATATACAGACATTACACTTTCAGCAACTGTTTTTAAAAATAGTCTCAAGAAAACAGAACACCAGCCATGTTTTGCTACATGATATCTGACAACGTGATCAGTAATGAGGAACTTTCATTTTCATTTTCATTTAATTTAAGAAAACTTAAACAAAACAGAATACAATCAATTGGAAAAGAACTGTGTTTATCTGGAATTGGGATTGTAGTACCACGATTGAGCTGTATCAAATGTTTTACTGGCTATTTAGATATAGTGTGGTTACTTGCTGTTGATGAATTGTTTTGGGTGGGGGTTTTTTTTGGTTCCCTTTTTGCCTTGGCTTTTTAACTACATGACCGTTTTACATTATGATTTAATGTTAACTTCTGTAGACCCCAGGAAGACTAGTTGCAATCTTGGTAGCAGTCCAATAAATAAATAAATCCACATCCATCCACAGCAGATTTCACCCTGTAAATACACCTTTTTCTCAGCAGACATTCTGACCTGTGATTGTAGGAGAAGCACAGGTGTTGATAATAACACAAACGATGACTCTGACCCTGAAACTGAAGCAGCTACTTTATTATGTGCACCTGTGCTTTTTCCTCTCTCACATGTCAAAATATCTTGAAAAAGGTATTTTAAAACATTCTAATAATGTGTGCAAGACAGCAAAAAATTCAACATTAATCATCCCTGCAGAGTCTCTTTTGAGTTCAGCCTCTTTCATTAGAAGCATGTGCAGTTTTATCCCTGAGGAGGAACAGGTCTGGACCAGCAGCAGTCACAATAACAGGGTCTCTCAGAAGCGTGTGCTGCTTGTTACACACAGTCCTGGCTTTGCCACAACAATGACATCAATGTGGTGTCGAACAAGCTGTGAGAACAGATCAGTGCTGAAATCTTACCACAGCTCTCTTTATTTGCTCGTAGCTGACAAACATGACAATGTTCCAGGAACCCAGACGAAGAAATGAGGGCATGAATCTATAAAAAACAAAAAGATACGAGACAAGAAAAATGTCAATTGTCTTTTTTTTCTTTGTCTGCCATGTTTGTATTAGATAACTACACTACATACCCCTTATAGAAAGCTGTGGGTCCCTCTTTAACCAGCATGGTTAGGGCACAGTTAATAGCACTGCTGTACTGCCCAGGCACTGAATTCATGAAGCGTGTTTTCACCACATCCACAGGAGACGCTACAATGGTGGTGCAGAAACCTGCTGCGAAGGCTGCTGTGAAGTGGCATGGCATGTTATCTGTTGCATACAAAATATTTGCTTCAGTTAGTAAAGGCTACATAGATGACCATGAAAAAACAGGAACTATAGAGAGAACTGAAGTGGCTGAAATGTTTGCACTTACCTGTCATCAGGTTGTTCTTCAGGATGAGCTCTTTAATGATGTCGTAGGTCACCAGCTCGGAGCAGTTTACGATGGAATTACGAGCTATGTTTGGCAGACAACCTGAGAAGACAGTTTGACATTGTGAACAAATTCAACCTTAAAATTGATGCATCTTTTTTAATGCTCATATTCTTCTTCCTTCTCATGGTGACGTCACTTGAGTCAATTTATCCAGATTTAGTAATTTAGTCACAAAAAGTTTTATAGAACTTTTTTTCATACTATGCTTGTAAACAGACTTTGATTTTTCATGTTTAACATCATTGAAAAAAACTGTAATAAATATAAGTTAAGTAAGTTGTAGGTGTTAACTTGATTTCGAAATCACAACAGCGCTGCTTACTTTTTATTACTGACTTTGCAACAGATATATTTACAAATGTCATTCATTTATTTCCCCATTTACCTTTCCAGAGCCCTCTAATGCCCTCATCCCTGGCTATGGTCTTGTAGGCATTGATGGTGCTGCTGTACCTCTTCACAGAGCCGCTCTCAGGCAGGCGGACCTGAGCCTGGAACCTGACCTTCACCACATCAGTGGGCTGAGCGAAGGCCACCGCCATGGCCCCTGTGGTGCAACCCGCCAGCAGCCTGGTCCCGATTCCTGCATCTGTGACACAAGCAGAGCATGTAAGACGCTTCTTTTCCTCTGATGTTTCCATGATGATGACAGTGATTAATGATTGTGATTCAGTGCACACTAAAATGGATAATTTGCTTTGCCTATCTGTGAGGCCTCTGGCATCAACACAGATCTGTTCCCTGAGTGAGGAATCTGCCCTGTGCCCTGAACCCTGGAGCTGGTTGTCTGTAAAAACCAGTTCAGATAATGGAGCTCTTTGTATTTTGAGCACACAACTGACATGCAAAGCACTGCAATAGTCTTTGCAGCTATATGATCATGATTCTTTGATTTATCCAACAATGTAAACAATATTTTCTGACATGTTGTGGCTGTAAACAAGCTCAGTATAGTTTGGCCAAAGTGGTTGTTGTTGGAGCTTGACAAAGCATGTTTCTATTTTATGAACATGTTCAATCATAACCTAATTGTTTTTACGCTATTCATTCGATGATAAAAATGATCATTAGTTGCAGCCCTAGTAATAATCTGACTTTAATATAATCATTAAAAAATGAAGTGAATATATTCAATCACTTATCCAAAGTTTATATCTGCTGCTGGAAAACAAACTGGACTATGAACTGTGATGGAAGACGAATGCAGTAACATTGTGTGTGACAATAAACCTGATTTACATTAAATGTAAATTATAGTTTAACATTGTGACCAGACACCAGTGTCTCCACTGTTTGACTGTCTATAGAGACATTTATCACGTACTCTCCTGGCCCCTGGTGTAGAACTGCTTCATGGTGTCATACAGGCCGATGCGGACTGAGGCGAAGCTCATCTGTCTGTGCAGTCCTGCCACCAGTCCACTGTAGAGACTCCTCGGGCCCTCGGTCTTCACCATGGTGAAGATGGTGCCAAACACACCTCTATATCTCGTCCTCTGGCTGTCCAATGAGGGTTTGGATTCACCTTGAATCTAGAGCGACATTAACACAAAACAAGCTTCTCAATAGAGAACAAAGTGTGCATTTAGAGTTGCTGTATTACATAATCAGCCTCTTATTAAGTTGCTATTAGCTTTGTTTTCCATTTGTAACAAGTGCATTCCTGGTTTAACGAGCAGCAGCATGCACTTAATTGTGCTAAGATGTCTGTTCAGAGTTGCAGCCGGCTGAGAAACAATGCAGCAGGCACGGCTGTAAATACACTGAGGACAAAGGGGCTTGTTTCTGAGGAGATGTTTGCTTTCTACAATTACACATACTTTACATATGGCCCATTTTTAAAGGCTGATCCTGGTGTGAAAAGTTCTCATCACAAATGTCATAAGGGGGTTGTTTGAGGGCAACGAGCAGTGTATCCTCACTTGTACAGTAGATGATCCTCACCTGCAGTCTGACTTTGGCTGTGTCCAGGGGGAAAGTGACCAGGTCGGCCACACAGCCAGCTGTTCCAGCTGAAAAGATCTTGACAGCAGCTGTTGGAGCCAGATCTGCACTGCTTCCACCAGACATGATCAATGAATGAGGATCAACAAAGTCTTAACAAAAAAAACTGAGCTCATGAATCGGAGAGACACAAAGCCGCTTCTGCTCTGTGTCCACAATAAAGGATTATTTCCTACAATTTAAATATTTGAGCAAATGAATCAAGTCCCTTCATGACAGATCCAGCCAACGTCAAGTTTCAGGTATTGAAAAGCCTGTCTTCTGAAAGATAAATCCTCTTGTTGTGCCATTAGCCATAAAAAAGCTCCAAACTACCATACCACTTAAAAATGGAAAACCCCCCCACAAAAAAACACTCCTCAAATAATCGCACAGCAACACAAACACATGCAGTATGAGCGACAGCAGCTGACAGAGTCCAGCCTCTCCGGCACAGACTCTTTTAAAGGAAGCCACAGCTGCACCGCCTCTTATGAGAATCAGACACACCACATATCAGGAAGTGTCTGTGGCTCACTTGCTTTTATGACCATGAGCACCTGTCATCATGCGTTTTACTTCACGCCCTGTTTGTGGTGTGATTGTGCAGGGGCTTGTTCCTGTTGGACAACTCATCTAGGTTTGCTTTCAAATAGATGCAACAAGTTTTCTGTTTAAAACAATACAGAACCTTAAAGCCACATAAGTTGAATGAATGTATTTCTGAGCTGTCTTCCAAACAGAAATGTGCAGCAGCCACCGAAACACAGGTTAAGTCAAGACATATATCCTAACAAAGCCTGAGGCCTGTTCTAGTGATGTGTCTGCCGCAAACAAGTCAGCTTCTTCAAGTGAACGAACCGGCTCCTGTCTTTTTGTAAATTCTTATGAGAAAGAATAATAGGATGATGTTTTTGCCACACTGTTCGGTCACACTGACTGAAAGTGACAACAGAGATCATACATCAAGTTAAAAGAAGGTAGGGGTGGTATGTTTGTTGAGCCGGTAACCCTCGAGTGCGCACATCTGCACGAGTCCACACATGCACAATGAAATTACATTGGTGGGATGTCTAAGTTGAATCTTATCCAAATCTTACTCTATTATTATCCTCATGATTATTTCACAGAAAAAAAGAAAACAGAATGATGAACGGCTCTCAGAAAGGAACTGAGCCATAACATCCTGCTCCCTTCAAAGAGCCATAACTCCCACTACAAACCTGTTTCTAGAAGCATGTTCTGGTATCACGACCAAAAAATCATGTATATCAACAAAATACAAAAAAAGGCATCTGGTGTTGAAAACAGTTAATATTTATTTATAAAAATACAAATTGTTACATTTAATTTACATAATTTTTTTAATGGTTTAAAACCACTGAGCACAACAAATGTGACCATAAATGCTAAGCAAACAACCACTTACTACTGATTGTCATCAAAGTGAGCTGCAAATATTTTTGCTATTCTTTCAGTCTCTTTCTTCATGGACGATGGCGACATGGTACAACGCTGTCGAGGAACTCTGTGACGAACCGGAGATCTTCGCTCCTGGAAAGATCAAAACAAAACACCTGCAGTGTGAGCAGCCACAAAACTAAGAACACTATTTTCTATTGTACTAAATAAACAGGACTTTGAAATTAAAAAAGAAAAAAATGGTCACCACACCATTTTTTACAACACTTGCAAGGCGTGACTCAAAACAAACATACTAGTTAGTCAAAGGATACTTACTGTGTGTGAGAGGTGTGTAGGCACACAAGTCACCATTCAAACATAGCAAGCAGCTCTTTGGTTAATGTTCATATAAATGAGTCGACTGTTAAACAGGCCTGTCAGGTGTCTGTAGCACACAGAGTACAATCTGGAGATCAGCAGCAGGTAACTAGCACAAACCGGTTCCTCAAAAGCTCCTTCCAGCAATGTAATTCCACAGACACCTCAACTCAAACTACACAACATATATACACACACACACGTTATCTCCACTCTCCTTGAAACTGGATACATCAACATTGTTGTGACGCACAAATACAGTTATTCAAAGGATAATCAAAGCAAGCAGGATGCACCTGAGCTCAATTTGGAGTTCATTCACATAAACACAGCACAGCTGGCACATAGCTCTTTTGTATTTAGGCGATAGCTAATGAACCGGCCTGTGTCTTTACACAAGGTGTGTATACTTGGATTAAGATGTAGTTGCGTGTTGATCACCTACCTATACTATACATTCAATGTAGTATATATAGATGGGCACAAATTAACCAAAAGGTGGTAATGAATTGTATCTTGTGCGCAGGCAACAGCATTTTGAGTGCTTGATGTAGTAAAACTTGGCCTCAATATATATTGTTACTCTCCATGGCCACTCTTGGGCTCTGTGAAGTGACACATGGGACTCAAACACACATTATTGTTTTGATCTTAAGACTGTTCAAACTACTTTCCCAAAGCTAAGGTTTACAAACTCAAAGCAGAAAGAAAATGTCACAGAGACAAATGCATTGCTCCACTAACACTGTAACAAAGACTGAATGAAGGCAGATGGATGGCATGTTGACACTGCCATGTAAACAATGGACGGAGCAACGAACATCAGATGTACCTGTCGTCCTATAACAGTGTGTACAGCGTCTATTTTAAATATTTGTCAGATTACATAAGAGTAGGTGGACCTCAACCTGTTAATGTTGCACAAATGAGAGGTAAATTACGCTGACCTTAAGTTGATACACAGAGCCACTATTCTTGACTGGCCTTTGTTCAACATGAATCATGTGAAGCGTAAAGATCATCATGCTTTTGCCACTGAATTCAACTTTGTTTAATATCTTACTGTCCAAAAACTCAACTCAACTAAAGTAAAACATGGGAACAAAGAATACATAATTTCAACAGGACCATATGTAATAAGCAAATGCTAAAACTGAGAAGTTAGAATATATACCAAGATATTTAGATACTCAGTGAGAGAGCGAGTGTGAATGTTAGAAATGGTGACAAATACTCACCGGGTCACTGGATGACTGGGAGAAAGAAGGAGCTAATCGTATGGCTCTCATAGATGCCTCCAGTTGGTTGGAGGGGAGGAAGAAATTAGGGACCTCCACAGGCACAGAGCTTAATATATGTTAAAAAAAAAATAAATAGTGTATGATGGTTTTCTACAGATCAAAGATTCATAAATGAAGCTGTTAAGTCCAAGTTAAAAACTCATCCAATAACATCAAGGTGACAAGCAAAGACAGTGACTATGTTTGTGGAGACGCTTCAGCTTTGTCTGGATTTGTGTAGCCCCAAGCAAATTCGTTTATGTTCAAAATACTGAGACTAAACAAATATATTACTATCATATACTATCATATTCAGCTGCAGGTTTATTAGGTACACCCTACTGAAAATACTGCAGTCTAATTTAACAGTCCTGAAATAAATTCTACCTTCATAAAGGCAATACTCTTAGAGAGGTGGTGATTCAACTTTATGATCATTTTGTGGTGCTGCTATTATACACAGAGGTGTTTCTGTTATTTAGCCTACCCTCATAAATATAAATGGGGTGGATAAAATATTAGAAACACCTATCAGCATCACAGCAACACCGTCCATTAACAAGTTCTGTCATGAATATTTGAGCTTACGTAGCCTTCTAAAGAAAATGATGAGAGTAAAAACTAATCTGACAGCCAAAAAAAACAACAGCAAATCAAGGATACAGCTGGGGTGGAGTGTCTTGATTGTCCAGGGAGCATGAAGCATCATGGGTATCTGGGGCGTGCTGTGTGGTGGGTGATGAACCCTTGTTACATGACCCCTCTTTGGGGCTGTTGGCTTCTTCTGAATCTTGTAGCGTCCTTTCATCATCTCTGTCTGTGTCTGAAGTGCCTCCTGCTGATCCATTAAAACTGTCAATTTCCTGTTGTCTGCCACATTTGTGTTTCCCACTTCTGTTACCAGTTTGCAAATTTAACATTAGCCACTTCTCGTCCTTGTCTTGGCTCAGGTCTGGCTCCTCTGGTGCCTCCAGACTCTCCAGAGAAACCAGGTCAGGGTCTGACAGGATGCTGGTCCAAGGACTGGTTTTATCTGTTAAAGAGGTCACCTCATTCAGAGGCCTCTGCTTCACCACAACCTCCTCGTAATCTTCATCTCCCTCTTCATCCTCATCAGCTTCCTCATCCTGTCTGCATCCTGTCCCATCCTCGTCTTCATCTTCAGCTGCTCCTTCTTCGTTTTCATCCTCAGATAAAGTAACTTTGTCAACTGGTCTGTCCTTTTCTTCCTCAGGCTCAGAATCTGTGTGGTCTTCAGACATCTTTGGCAGCGAGGAGGGCCCAGGAAACTCTTCTTCTTGGGAAGAAACCGAATCTCTGCGTGGACTCTCAGGGATAGTTTGAGGGTTGTTGTCTCCAACTGGGGAAGTTGTTGAGTTGCTCTGTGGGTTTGAGGGAATTGTTTCTAGGTGGTGTCCTCGCAGACCTGGATGAAGAGGATAGTGAAGATGTTAACATTGCTCTTGAGGAGATCAGGCTTATTTTTGTACTTCCTTTGATTGTCAGTTAGTCTTGACCGTTGATAAAGTCTAAAACCAAAACCTGATTGTGGTATTTGTTATTTAGAACAAAAAGTATTCCTGCCATCATTCAGGACATTAAAAGAAATGTACCATCAATCACGCCATTTTAAAATATTAAAATTATGTATTCACCAAAGACCATTGATGGATTTGCCGCTAGTTGGCAGGTAATTCTGGTCATTAAGTGAATCCTCTTTAACATGGGTAAGAAGCTCACCACTAATGATGTTGTTGACTTCTCCAACTAAGTGTGTGGACTTGAGCAGAAGCTGACATGTGTCCGTGTCCCTCTGTTCCTCATGCTTGGTGTGACAGTCCTGCTCACTCATGGACGGGAATGTGGGAGTTGAAAGCTTACGACTGAAGTACCTCTGGATGTTGTCGAGCTCACTTAGTTTTTTCCTGTAAAAACAGAGTCTTAGTTAAAGTTCAGGTTTTAAAAAAGGCAAAACAAAGCAATGATGGGGAGCTGTGTGAGGAATGATACCTGAGTGCTGAAAACAGGAACGAGCTGGAGGGATTGATGTCACCAGGACTGCTGCTACAGGCAGAATTAGCTGTTGTTTGCTCCTGCAGACTCTGATGGTACAGACGTACTTTGTCCATGTGCTCACAATGGCGATCACTCTCACTGGACCTGAAGAGTAAAGACAACCAATAAATACAATGGTAGACAGAGTGAGGAAGCTTTTTTCGGCATGTGAGGACACATTTGAAATAATTACTGAATGAACATGTGTAATTGTTGTACTAACCTTTCAGAGAACAGCCTGTCCATGTGGTCAGGTGATGAGATCTTCTGCTCTGGGTATCGGCTGATGTGAGAGGGGAAGCTGCTGTATGAGGCTGTGGTATGATAGCTCAGAGGAAGTCCCTGAAATAAAACCTGTAAATAAAACACATTCACTGTTATTAGTCTGTAAACATTTGACATTTATTTTTTTAAATAATTCATATGAGACTACTACTTTCTCTCACCTGTGAGTTTTTGGCAGCTTCTTCATTCACAGTTTTTCTCTGTTCTCGGAGGTCTTGGACCCCCTTTAGTGGAGTGATGGACACTTTGAGCTGGCCGTGACACTGACCACTGAAGTCTGTGATGTTGTACCAACCACAAACTGACTTGAATCCGCAGAGTAAGGGGGACAGGTCTACAGAGGCAAATCCAATCACCCTCTCCATTTCTATGGAAGTAAAACAACCCAAGAGTGACTTAATAGATCAAACATTTTAATATAAATCATAAAGTGAAACTACTTCCTGTACCTCCTTTGTGCCAGACTTTAAACACAAGAGACTGTTGTGGATCAACCAGTAGCTGCTTTGAAAGCCTGCAAAAGTTAAACAAATTATCAGCATGATATTTGATAAGTGATTGCTTCAGTGTACTATAGATATCCACAAACATTTAGGTTAATGTCTGCTATGTAACTCGAACCTGCACTCGTGTTGATGGTCCCACACGGGGCAGTCAGTGTTGGCTATGACAGCTGTGGACGCTGGTTCATCTGAGTCGGCAGTGAGGTATGAAACACAGCAGCAGGGTGATCCTTCACTGCGCTCTGCCAGAGGACAACCTGCCAAAGACATATAACACACACATCTGCATGTTTGTTGAAAAAAAGGGTTGGGGGGGATTTCAGGTCACAAGCTCACCTTTCAGATTGAGGTGCATCGCCCGGTCCACTGCGACAGTGACAGGGAAAGATTCCTCCATGCTCCTTTCTGTGTGCTGCACATATGTGATGTCTGGAGTTGTTCTGGAGGATTTATTTTTGTGTCTGCTTTGTGACTTTTTGGGTGTAGTCGGTGAGGAGGCTGCTGCTTCTACCTCTTCTGATAAGAGCTCCCCCTGGCTGTCCGAGTCCACCGGAGCTTCTACTCGAGCAGAGTCCTCCGCAGGGATGGAACCTGCTATCAGGGTGATGTGCACCCTGAGAGCAGCTCCTCGTAGATCTGCTGCTGATCGTCTGAACAATGGATACACTCCTGTAAAACCACAAAATGGTGATCACACTCAGAAATACACCCACTAATAATCAGTTAAATGAAAACACAATTGATCATTCCTTACCACTGAGAGTAAGTTTCTGCTTCGGTGTCTTTGCAAGAGAGGACAGACTGACAAATGCTGAACCCACCAGTCGGTCTGTGTCTCGGGGTCTTTGGGTTTTGTCTTTTTTAAAGGCCACCCACACCTGAACCTCCAGCCTCTCCTCTCTTAGATACCACATCAAGGGCTGAGTGCTCCTCAGCTCCACAGTTCTACTTCCCTGGAAAGCCACTGTGGCCTGGCCTTGTTCCCCACCCTCCTCAACAGAGGGGTGTTTCATCTGGGAGCAGAAAGCTTCCTGGTCGTAGAACTTGTACCTGAAGTAGCAGTAGGTGGAGCGCTGAAGCTCACTGTGTCCTGGCAGAAGAAGGCAGTGGACAGGTATCCACACTCTTGGCATAGAAAAAGTCAAAGACATGTTTCTCATGCTGACTCCCCAGGCGTCTTCATCGTCTTGCACTTCATTCTCGGCCATTTCCCAGCCCACACCCTGGGCAGCTTTAATGACTCTTTCCCTGTCTGAGTGGTGGGCGAAGTTGATGGAGATCTCAAGGCCTCCAACCAAGACGTGCTGGTGCTGAGAAAAACCTGCTTCCTCCTGAGGTGTATACACTCCAAACCAGCCAGAAATACCTTTATGTTTGGAAGAAGAAACACAATGAACTTCATGCTTGTTTATCAGAAAATCTATTTGACCCAGAGGTCACTAAGTGCAGCATACCTGTTCTTTTGTGGATGAGATCAGCCAGCGGTATTTTCACTGTGCCAAGCATCACATCTTTAGCCATATGAGTGAGCACTGCTGCAACAAATAGCACAAAACAAATATGGAACTTACAGTCAGATATTATGGACTAACATTCAAACTGAACACTTATTACACAATTTTTTTTTTCAAACTAAAGTGTATTGTAAAGAAAATATCACGTATAAATCGTAAATAAGACACATTTCAATGTACAAATCTGTAACATGTTTATGTAATTGTTGTAAATAAAACAAAATAAGCCCAGTTGAACCTTTGCGACTGTCTCTGTTCCAGACAGTGAAGATAGCAGATGCTTCCTCCAGCTGCTCAGCCAGGCTGCAGGTTTCCCCGCTGCTCCTCTGAACCAGCAGATCACAGGACACCTCCATGTGGTGGTCAAACTCCGGGCAGAAGGTTCTGGCAGCTACACGGGTGCACCTCCTCTCACTCTCAGGCAGGAAGGAGAGCTGGACTGTGACATATGTGTTCACTCCCACATCGGCAAAGTAGCTGAATCTTTCCTCTTGTTCAGATACAACCCTGAAGAAAGGCAGAAGCACAACAGCAAACTGAAGACATTGGTAGAGTATGTATAAATAATATATAATGAAGAAATGGGCAAATACTGTCAGTTTGATGCAGTGACGTTTTGAGATCTCTGCTGCTGAAACACTTCAGACCAATCAATGGAGCAGAATCTCATTGCATTAGTTGATCTCAAAGCTTACAGTTATAAAACTCAACAGCAGTATGAGTTTTGATGTAATTAGGCTTGTGGCAGAAGTTTTCGCAGAAGTTAAAAAAAAATCAAACCCAGAGCATCACCACTTGTCCTTCTACAAGTAGGAACAGTTTCATGCTTTAGTGCTAGGAGAGTTTCCATTTTTGAGAAAAATGCTAAATCATCTATCTACATATCTAATACAGTTCAGTTTTATCTACATTACTATGTACTATGTAGTGTACTACTAGTATTCATGTATGTGTGAATTCCACTTTGAATTTTGATTGTGTAAATTCTGTTTACTATCAAATGAACAAAAACTCAAACTTAAAGGACAGCAGTGTTGATGTACCTTGCAGCGGCCTGCAGACCCGATGCTCTGTGCACTTGAATCACGAGTGTCATGACACGAGAGGCAGCTCCTTTACCAGTCAGCCCTTCAGGTCTCACTGGTCGGTGCTTGTACCGAATGCACACATCCAGCAGACCTAAGAAACATGAGATCAGTCACCACATTTAAGATACTAAATGTGCCAGTACAGTCTTATACTGCTTTTACTCTGTGTGTCTGTGTACCTGAGGGCTGAGGCTGGAGGCCTGTGGGACTGTCTGTCCTGGGAATCAGGGGCAGGGAGAACATTTGAGCCTCGTTAGGATGCTGCCTCTGCATGGTGACCATGGCACACAGTTTGGACAATGGCAGCATTCCTTTTGCCACAAGCTGATCTCGAACGTTTGGATAATAATATCTGCATAGACAAAAAAATCCTTTATATGGAACCACAAAGTATTCATCTAAGATTCTAAGACATAATATTACATCATAGTTGTCTTGTGTATAATTGCAGTTTACATTGGAAGGAAGTTAGTTTTCAGGGTAATGACTGTCTATAATGTATATCCTACGAGTTCCATTTTTTGTTCTAAACTAGACAAGAAAGCAACAATGACAAACCTGCACCACACTTCAAACTGGACACCCCCTCCACTGCTTAGGCCTTGACTTGAAAGTGAGCTGAGCAGCAGCCTCTGAACAGGCACTCCTTCAGGAGCCACAAGCACATGAGTCTCAGTGTGGCCAAACACCGGGTCGGGGACACAGAGGGTTGTGGTCGTGCGAAACGGCTTCAGGTTCACACCTGTTTCAGATGAGATACATGTCATGGTAAAGAAAGAGTTGTTGGGGGAAATTGTCCAGTTGAAGGTTTTATACAGTAAAATGGTCTTACTGCTCTCTATGAGGTTTTGGTCCACTTTCGTAGCAGAGTCACCGTCCTGACAGGGGAAACTGTACTGGATGTAGCAGTCGGCCTCACCCCACACTGTGGACTGCAGAGGTGTCAGACCATTTACCTTCTCCACCCTTATCAGAAACAGATGCTCTCTCATAGTTTCCTCTTGGGCTGCAATCGTCTGAGGGAGAAACACAACAGTGAAAGGAGGTCAAAGGGACTTGTCAGCACAGTCGGTGTGTATTTTTGTCCACGCCATCCATTCTGAACCCTGTCAGAGGATACTAGTATGAGACAAGTAATTCTTGATTCCGGTGGTTAACATTCTCATCACTATCAGGATTATATCTTATTTGTAACATTTTAAGTAATGCAAATTTCATTTTTTAAAGTTAAAGGTGCATCTTCTGTTAAAATTCCAGTGGAACTTTTCTAGTAACAATTATCTGCAATCATCCGTTTGACAAGAACACACATAGAAAAATGCTTCAAACCTAGTGAAGTGAAAATTAACACTGACCTTTGTTTGTGAATGTGCCTGGTGGTCAAGCAGATGAATTGGTCTCACAAGATGAGCTAAAGAGTTGGATTCTTCATCCCTCGTGCGCTGCAGGGAAATTATCTGTTCCGATCGGCCCATCGCCAAAACAACCCTGAGGTTTCCTTTACAACTACCAGAGAACACGTCAATGACCGGCATGTAGCAGTCCACCCCTAAAACAGGGTACTGTGCCTGGAGAAGAAGGTGGGTGATCTTTGGATCCCTGGAAGAGAGTTACATATATTTTAGTCCATAGGTACAAGATGTGTGGTGTAATTTGAGGTGAAAAATTCTCTGTGTGTTATGGCATGTGGGATAAACGACTTTTGCAACGTATTCTATTTGGAGGAGGTGTACAACAGCGCCTCTCAGAGGGCAGGTCAAATGAAAGAGGATGGAAATTATTCCCATAAAGTTGCTCTGCCTGCTCTGAACTCACTACAACAAACAGTTCTATGCTCAACGTAACAGCTACCAACACTACTTGAAATATTTAGTGATCATCCACAGTCGGAGCCAATTCCTGCCTAATCCAGAAAAAAACAGTTTATAACTGAATTCTGTTTAAAAGAAATGCTGTCTTTCCACAACTTGCCTAAATGACATGTAGAACTGGTGAAGAGGTAATTTAACAAGGCCGAGCAGTCGATCCTGCCCTGAACTTCCAGTCTTCTGCCACACCTCAATTACCATCACATTGTTCTTCATCCGCTCCAGCAGCTTAGTTGTTAAAGCAACAGGAGTCACCTGAGGCAAAGGATGGAGAAAAGATTAAGTGGGTCAGCAGGATTCTGGCCCCTTGTAGCCTGATTAAAAATGTTTGATATGGCTAGAAGACCTGATCTCCTGAGCTCACCTGAACAAAGTTAAAAGAAGGATTAGCCTGACCCCAGCTGAATGACAGATCTCGCCATCTCATCACACCAAAACAGTTTACAGTTCAAGTACACGTTTGGAGCTTGCATGGCCCCACAGTGGAAGTTCTTTCCATCTGGCACCATGAGTAAGGTGTGCAGCAGGACCTCAGGGTCCTCCTCCACCTGCTGCCGTGATTTATGAGGAGATGTGTGTAGGCCGTGATGGGGAGAAGTTTCTTTTGCAGGTTTTTGAGGACTCCAAACATTCTGCCTGGAATCTTCAAAAGAGCCAGCTGGTAACTCTTCTCTGCCAACGTTGACACGTTGAGATTTGGAGCTTGTCTCTCTCTGTGGACTGGGTGCAGTTTGTGAAGGCAATTCATCTTCCCAACTCAGTTTGCTTTTACTTTTTTTAGAGGAGGAATCTTTGTTGTCCGTAACAAGTTCTAGTGACACCTGAAAAAAAAAAAAATTACTTATATGACTGTCACTTGGGCAAAATACAACAGGCTTGCAAACAATAATAAATTAAAAAAAAAAAACAGTACATTACCTTGAGAGGTCCAATCTCCTGAGTCTCATCATTTCCTTCCATGCTTTTAACAGGTAATACGACAGACTGATTTAGCTGCTTGTTCTGCAGCAGACAGCGCAGTGGGTGAACAGCCTTACCGATGGAAACAGGCTGTAACAAGAGAAGCCAACATCAGTTTTATTTGAACTGAACTGATGAACATTCTAATTTATTATTACCAAAAACACACACCTTAAAAATACAGTAAATGCCCAAGAGCAAAGAGCCAATATCAGTGATTTTAACCAATCAGAGAATAATGTTCAGCCCAAAGTTACTTACTTTCTTTTGATCACTCTTTCGTGAGTAAATCTTGAAAATCAGATCAGTTTCCCACCATTGTTTAACTGTTGCTGTATTGAGGTGGACAGGAAACACAGAGTGCTGGTGGAACTTCACCACTAAAAAACACAGAGTCACAAAACAAAGGCTGTCAGAAACAGTGTTTTTAACTCAGGTAGGTGTCATAAAAACAGATATTATAACAGATCGTACCTCCTCCTGTGACTTTACTGGCAATAGCTCTGGTCACCTCACCTCCACCCTTACTACGATCATGTTGACTTGAAGGGGAAGCCATTGGGAACACATATTCGATAAAATACGTGCTAATGAAAAAGAGAGGCGATAACACAGGTTTTTGTTACTCAGAATGACAATGTTTTAAAATGTGATCAAAATAATGTTAAATGCTTTGCCTACCATTTCTTGCTGGTTAATGGTCGGGGAGGTTTTCCTTTAGTAGAGGTCTTTCTAGGTGTGGTGGTTGTACTGCCTGTAGGTACGGTCAGGGAGTCAACGCTCACTCTCGCCAGCCGGATCAAACTCAGAAAAGTCAACTGCTCGGTACTCAGGCGAGGAACAACACCAGCATCAACAGACTGCTGAGGCTCTGCATTTGGACTGGACACATTCAAAATATGGTGAATAATTGTCTTACATTATCACATTTAATTGGTTGATAAACCTGGTCAATTCCCTTCTGCTGTTTCTGTAACTGGCTTATTTATGGATTTTGATCAAGTAGAGTACCTTAAGATGAACATGTACCCTTGTAGATCAAGATCAGACTATCATTAAGCACTTTTTAGAGTGGCTACCCTTGAAGGTGGAAGATTAAAAAATAAATCAGATGACACACACCCACCCAACCCCGACTCCATCTTCTCAAAGGAGCTTTTTGCTGTTTACTGTCCAAACACCATGGCTTAAATAGCATCTAAAGGCCCTTACCCTCCACTAATCTTGGGTCCAGTCTGTGTCAGCTGTTTTTTACTCGAGGACACTGTTCCTTGATTCTCCACCTCAGGGTCATTTGGTGTGACATCTGACATCTGAAAGACAAGACATAATGACTTCAAATAACCTTCTGTGGGAAAATCAAGTACACTGGCACTGATATTACACACAAATACACGTTTTTACCTGACAATTCAATTTTAACAAACTTGTAACAAATTTAACAACTTACAGGAGTTTTGTAGAACAAATTTTCCAGTAAGCTCTGATCATATTGTGGATCATTAAGCTCACTATCCCCACACACACTGCTATGGCCAGACAGAGATTCAGGGAAGAAGTCCTCTCCATCCCAGAGAGGCAGAGGAGATGTGTTTAAGCTAAAAAAAAAGAATGATAGAGTAAAAGGTTTGTAAAAAAACATAACTGCTTACATTTTTTTGTCTACTTCGGAAGTGAATGTGTACATAATTACCTGCCCAGGAGCAGATCCACAGCTCTGTTATCCATGTCTGCAGGACAGTCTAAGTCACAGGCTGAGATTGCAGCAACTTCATCAGAGTGCTTGACAGTTGAATCCGCATGAAGAATATTTTGAAGAAACATCCCAGATGGAGAAGAGATGGGCCTGAGAACACAGGAACAGAGTATTATGACGTGTGCATTATAAGGTGATAGCAAACATTTTTTTTACAAACTTTTGAAACACTAACTTGGAAGGTGGCAGAATGTTGTCCTTTGGGAGAGGTAGAGGGGTGTCTTTCAGAGCCGGGGCCGAATCCATGTCAGATTTCAAAGCTGATACCACCATAGCATTTCTCAGCTTGTTTCCACGCTCAAGAATAACTGAGACAAGAAGAAGATGTTTGTTAACAGATGTGTGTGGTTGTGTACATACATCTGATGTGTGGTCTTACTGTAACCAACCTGAGAGGATATCATTGGTTGTTTGGCCACAAGGCTCCTGGCTTGAAGCCATTTGACTGTTCTGAGATCTGTTTGTTGAAGGCATCTGATTCTCCAGTGACTCTTCTTTGCCTTTCTGGGCATTTTGGAAATATAAGTGGTCTTTCCCTCTGAAAACATTACAGCAATATATACAGTAAGATTATTATACTCAGAATTAAACTAATGCCCAGTGAGCTCGAGACAGCCACTTTGATCATGCATAGTAACAACTTTAAACCTTGGTGTGTTTCCACCGCTGCTCCGAGCTGATTCTTTCCCGTTGCCAGCCGAGAGAGATCTGGGCTGTGAGGGCACAATCAGTGTGGTGACTTGTGGTCCCTCAATGCTGATATCTGTGGTGGGACCTGAGCTGCTGCTGTCATAGGCTTCTGTCAGAGCCTCCAAATTAAGGGAAACCTGAGGGGATAAAAAAAAAAAAAAAAAGATGGACTTAAGGATTACTTAAACACTGGTAATGACAATTCCCATGAATGTTCATGTTATTTACTACTGCATTTTAAAGGGTGTTGCTATAAATCTGACTATCTATACCAGATTCAATAGTTTCCACTCACCTGTAACTCTCCCAGCTTCTCAGATGTTGGAGATACAAGGGTGTAAAATCCACTAATGGGGTGTGACAGAGAGAGACGAGAGATGCCCGCAACCTGAGCCCGTGCAATCGGCAAATGATCCGGTTTTGTCAGAACTTCCAGCACCAGAGAGCCCATATCTGTTCATCAGTGACAGGTTAGTGATTGATTTGACACATATGTTTGCAGCACAGCAAACTCAAACATATTGAAGACTTCTTACTTACCTGTAAGATATGAGGTGAACTGCTTTGGCCCACAGCGGATGGGGAAGCGAGCTGTGGTCTTGAGGTTTGTCTGAGACGGCTGTGATCCATCTCTGGGAAAGAAGTGTGTCCCATTGGAGGACTCTCCCCACCAGCGCAGCCTGACGAATGTTGCAGATGGAGGCTTGTGAATTGTCCATAATATCCGGCTTATCGTCACCCGCAGGAAGCATCTTAGCTGACCCTCGACCAGAGGAGGGAGGCTGGTAGACGGGGATACATCGCTGGGGACTGCAAAGGGTTATTTTTTATTACACAAAGAAGAAGCACAGCAAACACTGTAAATACTAACATGAAAGGTCACCATATAATGGGACAGGGAAGAGTGGGTCTAAGGACAGAGGGTGTCCTACGCTGTACAGACTTTAAAGCCCTTTGAGACAAACTGGGCTATATAAATAAAATTTGACTTGATAAGTTGACAGTATTAAGTGAAGTTAATAAAGTTCCATCTTTACCAGCTGCAACATTAAAGTGATGAACACATTGATGCATGAATAATCATAATCCAATAATACAACAAACATTATTCTGCAAAGAGTCATTCTGCACAATGAGTACTTATCTTTTAGTACTTTGAGCATACTTTGAGGCTTATACTTTCGTAAAATTTTGAATGAATGACTTTTACTTGTAACAGAGTATTTGTACACTGTTACTTTTACCACAGTAAAAGATAAGCCTATTTCTTCTGGTAAATACATGCTTTAACGACAGTGACAACAACACAAAGGAGTGAAAGCATTTCAACTTAATATAACATTAGCTAGTAAGCTAACATACGAGGCTAACCTGAGACTGACAGCTGGCGCTAACAGCTACTTATCGTAGCTGTACTGTTAGCATGTGGCTAAGCTAACAACAGTTTACCTTTTCTTCTGCTGCTTCCAGATTTAACGGATCTCTGTTTCCTGCTCTTCATCCCTCAGTTCAGTAAATAGAGATGTTGAATGACAGTCTGGCCAAAGCTGGAGCTGAACCGTGAGCAGACATGATGTTTATCACACTCAGATAACTAATAATCCGTTTAACACAGACATCAACAAAGTCTCAACGTCCCGCCTCCGCTGCCGCCGCTCGTCACAGAGGCATTCTGGGAAAATGAGTTTGTTTAGTTGCAGTCGCCATAAGTCATTTTATGATGTACTTTTTACTCTACTACACTTGTGTGATAACTTTACTTACTTTGCAGACTCAGATTAATACTACAAAATATAATCAACAAATACATTTTCTTGTATTATGAATAAAAATAAGACATCCATCCCTTAGTGAAATTCACAAACTCTATACAAAAAAGCACATATACAAAATTCCCAACTTTTACCATATTTTGCTGATAACAAGAAGAATAAGAAGACAGAAGAAGACAGACGGAAGAAGAATACTTTTGTACTTTTACTTCAATAAAAGGACTTTTTTATAAGTTATTTTATAACTTGTTTATAACAGAGTATTTCTGTGGTATTGCTACCTTTAGTCAAGTAAAAGTCCATTGAATGACATACAATCACTAGGTGGTGATAACAATCTTACATTGGGAGGTTTATCTCAGACCCCACTTAGCAAATTAGCCTATAAAGTATTGCACCTTATCAATCAATCAATAATTATTTCATGATCTAAATTTGTGGAAATTCATTTTTCAGTTCCAGAAAATCAGTTCCACCCATCCATCCGTCCATTAGCTACGCCCACTTAGATACTAATAAGATAAATTACACCAATATAAACTATTGTAAAATCACCACATACATTTTAACAGTTCCAACTCCTTGCAGCCTTCTTTCACATCACCACTAGAGGGCAGCAGTGATCTTCCCATCGATCATGGTGATTTTCTTTCTTTCTTGAACCTGAGATGAAAAGAGGTTTGCTGTATTTCTGCTTTACTTTTTTGGGGGGCTTTGCTGTTGATGGACAGCTCTCTGTCAATCAGCATTTAAGCCTTCTTTTTGCACACTCACTAACTCTGTAACAAGTAGAAAAATAAAACAAGCTCTCAAAAAAAAAAAAAAAAAGTTTAAAAAATCTGCTTGTTAATGTGCAGAATTACTGTATGTACTTGACAATATGTTGAGGGAGACCTATGGCCTTGTCATGTGTGCTTTAGGTAGTTTGGACTTTGCTCCTGCATAGCAACAAGTCGCTGTGCAGCCATGTTTGTTGTGGTGATCATAGTAACAGTGAGGGCCACTGAGGGTGTGTAGGAAGAGCACACAACAAAGCCCTTTGAATTCTGGGAAATGTTAGGCTTCAAGTTGTGAGTTGGACCAGTAAAAAGATGACTGAGTGCTTTCTGGGATTTCCTGCTTTATTGTGTTTCTGATTTGTATAAAATAAGCATCTCATCTTGGCAGACACTAACTCCAGCTGCCTCAAGTCTGAAAACACAGATCCATGATTTGCACAGGACATAAAATGAATCCTTGTAACTTATATGTCATGGAGCAACAATATGTGTTCCTGCAAATATGGCCAATATAGTTGCATATTGTTGGCAATACTGAGTCCATTTTTTAAATTAAATAAAGTTGTGGTCTCTTAATACTTAATGTTTGGAGTCTAAATGCAGCTATAACTTTTAATGGTATGAATCTCACATGAATACTTTAAAAAAAGATGAAAAAGAGCTTCAGAGAAGCAGGGCCTTCCAATCCATTAGCTCCAAGGGAAAATAATCAAGTCCTGCTGTTTAGTGTGCTCTTAGGAATGTGCAATATGTATCCAGTATACGTTCACTTCTCATGTTTTTCTGTGTGACAGTGTGTGCTTGTAGAGCAGGACTGTTTATGTGCACTGTGGTGAGCTGGAAGGAAAACATATATCACTGTGGGAAAGCAGAGATATTATTTCTCTGTCACCCCCTTATTTTCATTCTTATACATCCAATCTGCAGGACGCCCCCAAAAAGGTCACATATAGAGGCTCCATGTGAGTCAGACCTCCCTCTGTTTTAAGATGGGTTTTGACCTACTTAGACACAGATATCTGAGATATCTGAGTGGTATGCAGACAGCATTAGTGGTGTGAGTTCAGACATGAAATCTGGAGCAGACGGGTTCTCAATCATTTGGCATGCAGAGCGTGATTACTGACAAACCGACCTCTGAAGCTCAATAAGACGCACACAAATGTGGTTCATTTGTTCCATTAGACAGTTACATCAAACCAAACTGAAAGAGTCTCCCACAGGCAGCAATGACCACATCGTTTAGTCAGCTGGGAATAAACAGGCAGACTCACAGTGACTGGTTCCTTTGACTCACAGCACCAGTCTGAACTGTGAGTCCGGGAGGTCTGAGATAAACTGTTACAAAAGAAATCTGACCAAAATCCCTGTTACCAATGTGCAGTGTATTGACCAACTTTGGAAACTAAAAGCACCTAAAAAGCACAGTGAACTTACCCCCCTTAAAGTCATAAAACATGTTTTACTCTCTATAACAATCTCACATGCTCTGTATGGGTTTATTCAAGCCCTTCATGGAAGTATTATCACATTTAAACTGACAACAATATTCAAATCTAGAAACAGCAATTATTTTTGTTATTATGTCATCAGATAGAAAATTCTAGATTAGTTTTGTGTCCGTTAATACATATTTCATTCTGCCAGGTACAATAAATATCTTTGTAAATGTCTGCATCTTCTGCATTAGAAATAAAGTTGTGGGAGTCTGCACAAAGTTCAGCTGTGTCGATTTGCATTGACAGACCCTAAAGTGGGCCCAGTGCAGGCAAAGGGCTGTATAAGATGTCAGTTTTTAAGAAAGCAGGAGGTAAACAGCCTCGCACAGTTAAATGAAACCAGCACAGTGTGCGAAGGCAGAGGCCTCTCTCCATCTCCAGGAACTGGCCAGAGAGCATTTGGCCTCTGGGGGCTGATTGCCAACTGCCCCACTCCTCTTCTACCCCGCCTCTCAGCCTTATGCTCTCCATGTCCACTGCAGCAGTGTGCTGTACTCTTCAGGCTCCCTGGGGCCCGGGGCTCCAATCACAGATGCAGGCTGCCCCGTAATGGCTCTCCCCTGCCCCTGCCTGTGTGCTCACTTCTCTGGCTCCCTCCTCCTCTCTGCCTGCGAGTGTGCCTCTCAATTGTGGAGGCTGGCTCTTGTACTCCAAGGGGCCCATCTATGGCTCCGCCCCTCTCACTCTTCAGGATTCAGACTGCAGCGATGTTGGAACTCTTGGCCGTACTCATGGATCCATTTGTTTGCCACTGGAACATACAGAAAGATGCAAACTTGATGTCTAATATCTTTAAGACAAAAGTTTTCTTGCCCTTGCAACTTTGAATGACTGTTTAAAAAGTACTTTCTTAACATTAATTTCTGATAATGAACATGGTTGGTGGAAACAACACAGCCACCAAATGCTTCTGCAGCTGCTTTGTGATGATTAATATCTTTTTATTAGTTTAACTGCATCCCTTATGCACGTTTCAGTGTTGGGGTTTGATGGTCTGTTCCAACCGGCAGCAGATGTTAACCTCCAAGATGAGCCCTCAGTGTCTGAACTGCACTCTGTAACATCTCAAAATGCTTAATGCAGCACAGATGTGGCCTAGCTCTTGTACTTTAGCTCCTGTACGACAGGAGACAACACTGGGTGACTGTTTGTGAGAAACTGACCATGATAATGATGAAAAAGAAGTCTTGTCTGTTTAAAAGAGACAAAAGTCTGATCAATTGCTGTGACTTGCTCTTTTCCATGTTCACGTCACTTTTTGGCTCCAGTTGACAGAACCAGCATAACATACTGAACCTATTGACTCTTACCCCATTTGTCCCCAATGAGCACAGGACAGCCAGCATGCAGGGTGTCTACGTCTCCTTGACCGTTTCTGTGGAGATTCCACCAGAAGATGGCAGCTTTCTGTGGGATGAATAAAAAATAAATCCATTTTTTAATAAGTTAGAAAAGTTGTTTGATCTAAACTTAAGTTGCATTGTGCATTTATTTTCATTATCAATTAATCATGAATCATTTTTTGCTTAATCGATAAATCTTTTGGTCTATGAAAAGTCAGAAAGAAGTAAAAATTGCGCATCACAACTTCAAAAAGGCAAAAGTGATTCAGTTTACTATAATATAAGACACAGCAAAGCAGCAAATCCTCACAATTGAGAAGCTGGAACGAGGAAAAAAAATTAGCTAATTATTAATCTATTATTGTTAGATCGGCTCATTCAGCTTTAATCCAAACATCTAAGGCAGAGCTGAGGTTCAAGCCAGGGCCTCCTGCACTTACACTATTTTATTGGACAGTCTCATCAGTTTATTAGTTCAGTTATTTTCTGTATAAACAGCCAGGAAGTGAGATCTCAATAAAACGAAAGGTGAAAGGTTAAACCCGGCCTGTCCTTCCACCGCAGCTCATTTATCAACTTCCACTGAGACTCAACTAAACAATAGCAGCATTGTGGTGAAGAATCTCTGCTGTTGTTGCTACCATCTGACCTTTTAGCATTTAGACAGCTGCACCAGAGAATGGGAGCGAGGTGAAAATAATCTAGCTTGAAGCGGAAATGACACGAAGACAAAAGAGGCAGCTTTAAGCTCCTCTTCGCGGAGTGTTTACCTCCAAAACAGGAACACTGAAGTTGGCGTAGATGAAGGCTGTGGACCCACCTGCCTCGACAGAGCTGAGCTGTGGAAAAGGACATTCCTTCAGAGTTGTGTCTTGTGTTTATGTGCTCATGTTATGAAAAGCCACTCTGTCTGCTGCACATTTTCAAAGCCTTTAAAAAAGCCATTCTTTTTTATAATAATATCATATTCTTCCGAAACACAGTTAAAAAGCGCTTAACGGATTTGGCTAAATGGATTAAATGAAAAGAACAAATATACAGACGTAGGCTGTATAATCAGTCAAAAAATAGAGGTTGGTTCGAATTTGTTGCATGACAGAACATCTATAAAAGTATAATTTAAGAGGTGAGGTCAGATCTAGTCTGAGCTTCTGAGGCAGGTTGTTCCAAAGTCTTGCAGCACTCATGGCAAAGGCCTGACCTACTTTAATTAAGGCTTTGGAAAAGCGGGAACAGGAACCTGCCCAGGAACCTCCGACTGTATATCTGGGTCATACAGGGTCACAAGATGGTCAGAGAAAGACTTCACTCACATATATCATGAAGGTGGCCACTCGATTCCCAGTTTTAAGCTTGAACACAGGACTCGAAGGCGACTGGAAAATCAGAAAGTTGATATATAATTATTGTCGTAATTACAGACAACATGCAAAGTCTAACAAGTCTAACGATCAACTTACTGTGGCGTGGTCAAAGTGAGGCTCATAATGGCCACCAATCCCATAATTCACCACTTGCAGGTACTCGCCATATGGATGCTTCACATTAAGGCCTGTGAGCATGGAGATCTTCTGGTCCAGCTTCCCAACAGTGGACTGTGCTGAGCCCTTCAGCCATGCACTGCAAGTAAGACATAGAAATAAATAACTTATTACAGCTGAAAAAGTATATCTCACATTATTTGCGTGCTGTTGCTTGTATTAAGTTGCAGATTTATTACTACTACAAATGTGTTTCATTGGCATTGCAGCAATGGGAGACGTGCCTGCAACAAGATTTGGATTGAATTAAATGACTGATGATAAACAGACCGTCATAAACAAAGTGCTAAAAGTAATCTGTACCTCTTGCTGATGCGATACTCGGCTGTTGCTTGTTTCTCTCCAGTTGCCACCACAGATCGTCTCAACTTGAAATCAAAGACAGAAAACGGCATTTTATGTTTGTGATTGTTAGAGCAGCCAAGCTTTGATGTCCAGCTGCAAAGCCCTGACAAAATGTGAGTAATATCATGACAGCACGATGTAATCACATGTGCAAAATAAAAACTGAGAGCAGAAAGGAGAAAAACATGAATGTGGATTCAAGAATACAATTTCCAAAACTGCTGCAATGATGGACCATCATTCTTCCGCTATTATTCTTATCATCATCTTATTACTTCAAATGACTGCAAAATATTCACAGGAGCCTTCATAGTTCATACACCTCACTTCCCTGACAGGTATCAGCTTTAAGTTCCATCACCTCAGAGAAGGGAGTCTGGGAAAGTCCAGATGTTTTGGACTGAGCCTGCCCTTCTTAAAACTAAGCCTCTGTGATTTATCTGGACTGCAGACTCGTCACACTGTGTTCTGCTTATTTCAATTTGCAATGGGTATCTAAACTGGTATAATGTTCAATGCAGAAAACTGGTAACACAATATTTCTGAAAAAAATTGCAGATCAAACTCCTGATGACTTCCTTACGGCCACGAGAGACTGTAAAGGGCCTACTACAATAAGCCAGCTTTTTATTTCACACATTCATTCATCACTAAGAAACCAAACGCAATGACAGATATGCAAATAAGAGGCCGGTTTAATTTCTTAAACTAAAGCATGAACAAAGTGTAACCCGTGCTGCTCTAAACTAATACCATACCCTGGGCCTGGTTTCAATAAACCCACAAGCTGACATAATGATGAAATAAGTACAGGGGTTTCCATCTGAGCAAACGATGGAAAACTCATTGAACAAAGCCAAAACCTCACAGAAACTATAGGGCACCAATGGAGTGAGCCCACCAAATATTCCCTACAGTAACTGGGTCAGCTCACTGTGAGCAGCTCTGAGGACAATGCACCGAAGCTTTCCACGAAATGAGCAGAAAATTTTAAGCTGCTTTCAGATATACCCTGCAGCTCGATGATCGAGGACTGAATATTTACCAGCGGAGCCCAGCAGGGTAATTTGGACAGTTTGAGGCGCTCTGCCAAGTTTTCACAGTAATGTATCCCTCATTCCTTCAAGCCTCGCTAAATGTTTGGAAGCAGACCAACTCTTCCTCCATAAGGTCTTTCCAGGATCTTTGCAGCAGGAAAAGGTACATGGTTGGCTTAGACCCCAGCAGCCAGAGCAGAGGAATAGATGCATATTTATAGACATATTTTTGATAGACACCTTTGCTCTCATACATTTAACTTTAAGCTAATTCTCCTTTTCAGTGCTCACAACCACAAATTATAATCAACAAAGTGTTCCTCAAGTATCAAAAGAAAAAGTTCTCATTTTGCACAATGGCCCCTTTCAGAACATTACACTATCACATACATTCATTATTGGATTATGATAACAAATGCACTCATTTTACTGTTATAGTTAGCGGATGTGGAGTTAATTTGAACTACTTCATATACTGGCAGTTTAGTCTATAACACTTCATTATATTTTAGAGGATGATCGTGTGTTTAGTATATAAAGTCTTAAGAGTAAAAGTTGCATATTCCATAAAAACGCCAGTAAAAGTACCTCAAAAGTGTACTTCATTACAGAACTTGAGTAAATGTTCTTTTATTTTCACCACTCACAAAGAGAAAAGTTTTGTTCGCAACTTTTTAAACATTTAATGCTACACTGCTTTCCAGGAGCACAAACTCGCAGTGATGAAGAGCACTGAGACAAATAGTACAAACGCAGGTGAACAGCAGCTTTGTCACTGGATTCTTAGCGTCAGACAACAAGGAAACATTAAACATAATGATAGTGATGAAGATGGTGAACATGGTGACACCTTGTGAGCATTGTTATTATCTAGGTCTGTAGAGATCAGCTGTCGTGTGTCTGCCTCTGCACAGCTCATGTTAAGGGATGTATACTGTACTGTGTGCCAGCCTGATGACAGTCCATAAAAGATGAACTTACAAGGGAAAGTCCACTTTAGGACAGAGGCCGCAGTAAACATCTCCATTTGAGATTGTACTATGAGTGTAATGACAAAATTTATAGTCCTGCTCAAAGGCTGCCAATTTCATCACGCTTCCATTTCAGAGAAATGACCATCTAACATCTGGGCAGATGTCCAGTCCAGCAGGCCAGAGGAGAATAAAACTGTGCTGGGAAACATCCTGAAATAACAGTGATGCCAGTAAAGTCAACAATAACAGAGGGCAACTTCCCAACAAACATTATGAACATGGACAAATTTAAAACAACATCCCTAAATTTAGTTTCTATAAACCGTTTTTGATTGATTTCAACAAACTTCAACAGATGCTCTTGAACTCTTGCAGCTTCACTTTTTTGATTCCCATGTGGAAGAAATAGATTCTTCTGTTTGTTGAGAAAAAAAACCAAACATGTGATTGCAGAAACATTTCAAGACCTAATTGGATGACCTAAAAAATGCATAGCGTTGATTGTAAAAGCATGACTCTCTTTCTTAATTGCTAAAAATCTGACTTATTGGAGACACATGTTTTATGTTTGAATTTCTTTTACATGCAAGTGATGAACACTGCCGGCACTTACTCCTAACTGGGCGAGCCCCTTGATGTCCTCAGCCTCTGAGTCAGTGATGAAGCTGTGGTACAGGACCACATATGGCTGCAGGCTCAACACTTCGCGTCTCACTGGCAGCAGCAGCAGCCCGGGATCGTCGTTGGTGAAGTAGTCGCAGAAAAGCCTGGGGTTTTCAAAATGCTTCGGCTGCAAAGAGAAAGACCTGAAGTCCATTAACAAGGTCAAAACAAGAATATAAAAAATAACTACTCACAGCATTGATCTCCACATACATTAAGTTTAAAAGCAAATATGACTTTAGAATAATTATAGTCTACAAAATTGCATCTTCATTCATTTTCAGATAAAGGTTAAAACTTGAGAATTTACTATTGGATGGATTGCTTATGAGTTTTTGTACAGACATTCATGGTCCCCAGAGGATGAAGCCTACTAACTTTGGTCATCTTCAGACTTTTGCCCTAGCACCACCATGGGGTCAGAGAGACCAAATATTTTTAATACAATATTTTTTTATATTTGAGACATATTTTTATTTGTTGGTATGTCACATAAGAAATAGATGTGTTATTGCACATTTGGTTAATATACAATTAAGAATACTTGCTGTGTTGTGTTAATGTATCCCTGATCCCTTCTAGATATTTTCCTAATATACAGTATATGTTCAGAATAATTCATTGTAATTAATACCTGAGAGCCTTGGGTCTGGCAGAGTCTCTCATACGTGTCCCTAGTCCTTAAATAATTGGAGGTCGGTCTCCTCAGTCCAGCGCCTCTGAGCGATTTGGGCGGACTCGTAACCAGCAGCTTCTCGTATTTCTCCACGTTCTGCAAAACTCTTCCATTCATTGGATCTAAGAGGAAACGTGGAAACACAGACTAGGTCATGCTTCGTAATTACAGTCCAGGCATCTGTTTATGGAGAAATAAAGAGGGTTTTCCAGGGACTGCTCATGCACCACAGACACAGAGGATTAGGGGAAGGGAAGTGAAATTAAAAAGAATTACCATGATGCAGTAACTCCTGAGACAGACTGAGAGCATAGGAGACGTTTCCCGTCTGAAACAATGGCAGGAATTTAGAACAATCGATCAATCATCTTACAAATGTGCATTTCCAAGTTGTATTGCTTCCTACTTTGAAGTGAGAGAAGGCCAGGTGATCGAGAGCGTCCTCCAGAGTCCCTTCATTCTCAGGGCTCCACTCGCCTCCTGTTCCCCTGAAGAGACGCACCGACTCCTCTAACCACTGCACCGAGTGGTAGTAGTCTTCCTGCTCGTAGGCCACCTGTGTAAACACCAGGGTTACCTTTAATTATTACTATTTGGCTATTTAAATACAATTGTCTCTGCTAGCCAGTCAGTGAGTCCAGAGGCGGCTTAGTGTCGGCATGCTCGCCCGTCTTTCGTCATGAGACTGAAAAACCAAATGTCAGCCAACTCTGGTGCATATGTACATGCATGGTTGCCAGATTTGGCTCAGTTTTAGGGGATGATTTTAGCTAAGAATCACATCCACATAGCAGCTGTCAGTCCAGCTTTGGCCCGGGGGCAACAGCCAGGATTAGACCAGTTTCTTCTTCAGCCAGTTCTATCACATCATTCATCTGGCATCATTTTGTCACTCTGGCTGTTTTTGAGCCAAACTGTTTTGGCAACTTCAGCTTCATTTGAATTAAATTGCAAAACAATGACATTTTCCACTGATGGCAGGCAGCAGGAATGTGCTGTGAAATACAGCAGACAACACAGACAATATGAGACTTTAAAACTTGAAAATATCCTATTGGATGAATTTAATCATTTAATTTTTCACCTTTTTAGACCTGTCTGATTGTCTCTGATCTTTTGTGTGTGGTTGTGTGTTTTAACTCTGTTTGAATTTCTTCTGCTGTACCCCGGTCTCTCCTGCAAAAGAGATCTTGTTCTTAATCAGTTTACTGGATTAAATTAAGTGTCATGGTTTTGATCTTAGTTCATTTTTGTGTTTGTCTGGTTTGTTTTCTGTGCATGTTTTGTCGTATACTCCAGTGTTTTTGGTTTGCTCTTTTTGTTCAGGCATTGCTTCAGTGGCTGGAGGTGTGGTCTTCGGGTGCTGGGGCTCTTTTTAGCTCAGCTGTCCCCTATCTCGCTTAACGACTGGCAGCTTAAATACCCCTCTCCTTCACCTGCAAGCTGCCAGATCGTCCCCTCAGATCGTCCCCTTTGTTTCCCCTTTCTTTTTGACTAGTCAATTAATAGACTATTGTTTGCAGCTCTAGTCTCTTTATTTGCACAGTAAGACTTTCTCAGCCTGCTCCACTTTCATGCATTTTCTCGGCAGCACGTCAGTTAGAGAGATTACACCCAGAGCCGGCCCAAGGCATAAGCGAACTAAGCGCCTGCTTAGGGCCCCACGGCCACTAGGGAGCCCCCAAGAGCAATTAAGAAAAAAAATGATTTTTTGCACACATGAGTGACGATTTATATACGATCAAAATTATACTATTGTACTAAAACACAATTTTATGTGGTGCTGTTGATGTAGGCCTAGTGATTCTTATTGCCTCTCTTTAAATGTGAAAATGGCAATGACAATGTATGTGACTGTAGCGATTCCTGTTCAAAACACTGCACACGTTTATATTTGTGTCCTCGTTGATTTTAATGTGCTTGTGCTCACATGCAGACTGGGGTTAATGTTTATGTCCAGCTCAAACACGCTGTGGAGATCAGTGAGATGAACTTGTGATGCCACATCTGTGTCTACTATCAGTCATGTTTCTGCTCATAATACTGGATCCAAGTTACCTTCTATATTCTATTGCAACATTCTGCAATATTTCCTTCCTCTCTGAACAATAAAAAAAAATACATCTTTCATTTACCATTCGTTCTGTCAGTTTGTATATGTGCTTAGACTTAGACTTCCTTTATTGTCATTTCTCAAATTACACAGCAGTGCATTTGGGTAACGAAATTACGATGCAATGGCTTC
>JAFREQ010000251.1:0-99684 GCA_025331565.1 Holacanthus passer | reverse complement strand
TGCTAGCTCCTCTATCCTCCAATCCAGACCTGTCAATCTCAATTGGAAAGTCTCTGATTACAAAGTGGAAAGAATATAGCATACATTAGTTTCAACATTTGTTTACTGACTGCTCCCTTAAATCCTTCTTGGACCTAAGAACAGAATTTGGGATTCCTAAACAGGAATTTTACAAATACTTACAAATTCGCGACTTAATTACTTCTCTCAAAAAAGCAGGATTACTCTCTTGTCAGGGATGGAGGAGATTCTGGAAAAAAGATTTGGGTTGTGATCTTAGTGATGATCAGATGTGTCAGAATGTCTTCACTTCATTGTCTTGTAACAAAATACTTGAACAGAATTACAAATTTATGCACAGGATGTACCTTACCCCTGTACGCTTGAGTAAGATGTATCCTAATGTCGGGTAATTTTCTGGACCCAAGTCTCAGGTCAATGGACCAAAATCAGGCTTTAAAGGTGCTCAATTGACCAAAAATTTCTTCAAAATCTTCTACAAATTGGTTAAAAATCTTGTTGGAAAACTGCTCCAAAATGCCTTCAAACAGGTCTCAAAAATCCTCAAACAGGAGTCCAAGATGTTGTGACAAGTCTTTATTATTAATAAAAAAGTGAGAGAACAAATAGCATGTACACAAGGCACAGTCCAAGAGCTCTCTGAGCTCAAATGAAACTTACATTCGTTTATATAGTTTTGGTGGGGGGTTTTCCACGCCTATTGTCCAACCCACATGAATATCGAATTGTGAACTTTACACCAATAAAATTTGATAATTTTAGTTTCGTCCCCTAGAGGCTGGTCCAAACGTGCTTTTATTTGACACTATTATAATTTTGTTGAGTTCGTATCCGCCCCTAGGGGCCGGTCAAATTACTTCATCTTTGCTTCGTGCCACCAATATGTTTGGGCTCCTAGGTATTTTCCTAGGGTTTTACCTTTTATTTTATATCTGCATGGTACGTCCCGCCACCATTATGTCCGGCAGAACACACTTGCCATTTTTTAAAAAGAAATACATAAATCTTCCAGGATAATATATGAGCTGTCTTAGTCAGATACAAGAAAACATAAACTTCCATAACTCTCTAGGGATTATGCTGTCAGATTGCCCATGAGGTCATGCTGGCCTGTTCTTACTAACAGGTCTTACTGACAGGCTGTTTTGACTCGCTCTGTCCTCGGTTTTTTCTCTGATTAACACGCACTTTCATGTTACACACATCCTTGATTATATGCTTCTTTAGATACACACACAGTATTATGCAGGTTATCATGTTCTTATATTCAGTTCCACCTGTTACATAGTTCCCGAGAGTTTTATCATCAAATCCCATTACATTCAGAGCCCACTTATGTAGTGCTTTTACACTACACTAACTCATCCTCCAAATGCCATCAATGTAAAACATATACAGGATCAGTTATTCATGTTTTCTGGGAATGCAGAAAATTTTGACTGTTAAGGTCCTGAGGATTCCACCTGATATCTCGCCAGTACGGTACCTCTTTGGTACAGAACTGAACAGGACATTAGACCCCATGTCCATAAAGAGGATCGCCATAATATCATACATAGCAACTGGAACCAGCAAAGACTTCCAACATTTAATTTGTTCAAGCAAATACTGAACGACACATTAAGACTGGAACAACGTACATATATATTAAAAATAAGGAGGAAATTTTTTTGAAAACATGGGAACCTTTTATGGACCTCTGACTATCCTTTTAGCCTGCTTAGATGTGCTCTGACTCTATGAAGAAACCAATCATCTCCACTGAAATTTATCATTATTATTATCGTTAGTATTAATATCTTTGCTACTATTATTATCATTATTTAATTTATTGATATTATTTTGGCTTTCTGTCCCTTTTGTTTTGTTTTGTTTTTTGATTTTGTTTTTTTTCTTCACTGTTTCTTCCCCTTTAGACATTACTATCATCATTTTACCTTGTCCTCACTGTCTGTTGACTTGTTGAGGGGTGTTTCTAAAATGTTGAAAACAATAAATAAATAATTGAAAAAAAGAAAAAAAGAATAAAGACTGTGAACTTTCTCTCCCATCTCTGACACTATCTGTTCAGAAGGTCATCCACTCTTCACATGCACAGACATAGTTTTGCACACTCAATGCCTATGAACAGACGGTGTCAAGACTCCAGCTACCCTCTGTGGGTCATCATGTTAATTAACTATTGCCGAAATTCTTAACTGCCATTCCTTGAAATGCATATGATCCCCAATGATGATTCGTTATGTATTGTTGTGCTATTTGAATGTTATTTGTTTATGTTATGGCGGCGTGGTGAATGCGCCATTTCATCTGTTAAGGGACCATCGCACATTTCTTTAGCGAGCACTGTGTGCATGATAGTAGTAGTAATAGATATAAGCCTTTCAAAACTAAGAGGTTGCTCCATGTTGAGACTCCCTTACAGTTATGAGGACTCATTTATTCGTCTTTTTACTGCTTCTCCTAGCACTGCATTAATCTTGCATTATGAATTCCATGCCATAAAGTTCATGTTTATTATTATTGCATATGCCTGTCATATATTTATTCCCTTTAATAATGTCACCACCTGACATAGGAGTATCCTAAACTACCAGCAATAAATGAGTGGCATGAATATGCATTATGAACTGGATTTACTGAACCATCACCATTGTTCCTGTTCTTACCAGACACCCTGTGGAGAGTGCACCTACATACATAGCACCAGCACCTAAGGTTTTATTCACTCATGAAAAAGCTGATGTATAAAACGGATAGATGGATGGATGGATGGATGGATGGATGGATTGGTATATCTACATGAAAGTCAAAGATTTTGTTTCTTTCTAATGTTTCAGCCTTTAAGCAGTGAGAAGCACAAGTGCTCAAAGTGTTAATATCCAATACACATGTGCCAGCCACACAGCTAAGAGTCTTCTAATTGCTTCCCATTTCTGATTAGGTCAGACATTGTTTCTTGTGTACTGGAGTGTGTGGTGTGACTCAGAATAAATCACGGTACCTCATCAGCCAACAGGGAAAGCTCGCTGGCATCGTGGGCGTCATAGTCATACAGGACCTTGGCCTTTCTGGTACCTGTGACAGGGAACTGTGTCTGCTCCATAGCCAGTGTGCTGGGCCTTTGGCTGGTGGTGGAGGAGCCGGTGGCCCCGGGGGATGATGGCCCAGACAGGAAAGCAGAGGAGACGGGGTTGGGGCAGACAGTAGCAGAGGGGAGGGAGGCGCCGACTGAATTAGCACATCTGCATGGTGAGGACAGGGAGACAAATGAAGGATATGAGTAGTCAAAGTAGACTGCCAAAAAGGCGAGACTGTGATCACATCAAGACATATGCAGCAACAGCCACATCAGGAGATGAAAAGTTGTTGTTTCCTGATTTGGCCGTGGTCCCGCTCTCAGAACAGCTTCCTCCTGGATAAGTGAAAACAGTTGAACACTTGAATTGCTGTTTTTGTGTTTTGGTACCTTATGTATTTGGTCATGTTTTTTTTGCATTCTTCTGTTACATTCTTATTGATATTTTAGTGTCTATTGTTTTTTCATATGTGAAACATTTATTTTTTTGTTTTTTACACTTGTGGACTGCAACACTGTTTGGATGAGCACACTTCCTACAACCCTTCATTAAGTTTTCCTTCTCCAAAACGTTTTCTCTACCATTGCAGTCCATTCATTCTTTTGCACCCTGCCAGCTCTTTAATTTCAGAAACTTAAACTTCTTACAATATACAATAAATATAATTAAATATAATACTCACGGATAAATTACCAATCCTAAATAAAGTTATGTTTGGTCAAATTACCACAAACTAAGTGACATACAGAACACCTGGGGCCAGGAGATCTTTCAGTACAGAAATACTAGTCACTTCATGGGCCTGTGTATATGTACATATAAATATAAATATAAATATAAGAAAGCTGCTGATCACAACTTTTATTATACTGCTTTTATTCTAGTTAAATTGTTAACACTTTCTATTCTATTTAAATTGTTAATACGTTTTTATACTTCTCTTGTTTATATTGTTTACCCACTATTTATCTTGCTGCTGTAACACTGTAAATTTCCCCGTTGTGGAACTAATAAAGGAATATCTTATCATATCTTATCCAACTTGGAGGCATTTTCCCCCAAGCCCCCTAAATGGGTTAATCCAACCATGATATTAATGTTTTCCAAACCTTTACTTATATAAGACACAATTCAGAGAGTGCAATCTTCCAAATCATTTCATGGATTATTTTTAAGCATAAGACATTCTTCACATATTCACTCCTACTTTGTTTAGGTAATGAATAAGCCATTTAGAAGTCCTCTTTGGATGGACTAGCTGAAGTGACTGGTGATGAATCAATAATGCCTCTCGAGTGCTCTCGAGTTCAAGGTGATAGTGCATTAAAACCACAAGCATGTACATATCCACTGGTACTTTTGTACTTTTCTTCCTGTACACATCCTGGCCTCGGATATCATCTGTCATTGTTTGGAGGTACTTCAAAAGGCTTGAACCTTATTTCTCAACAACCATCAAATAAAGTATATCCTGTGTCTGCTTGCTCCAACACTGCACTGAAGTTATGTTCATACCAATGTTGTTTTTGGCATCCATGCAGTTTTAGTCGACGAAAACTCAAAAAGGTTTTAGTCTAGTTTTAGTAAAAAAAAATAAAGTATTAGTCTTTTAACAAATTAATTTATGTCAATAAATATTGGAAATTGGAATCAAGGTTGACAGGTTGTATCAAGTGTTGCAGTTCATAAAACAACAGTTAACCTTAACGCTTTTGCATAATAACCAGATTCCTAACAGACTGACAGCTCTAGCTGAGACTTTCCCATTGATGCAGATGCAATGCTGCCGTGCTGTGTGTGTGTGACTAGTGACCGGTGTGTTGTGCAGAATGTGTGCTGCGTGCCAGGTAGTGGGCGGGACCAAACAAAGATAAGATGCAGCAGCACTGCTGATACTTTTTAGCTTTGACTGACAGATTACACGCACAATAGGCAGAAATGTCCTGCATTTTAAACGTCTGACAGACCACCCACTAACATTTTTGTCCAGTCTCGTCTCGTCAACGAAAACTCACACACGACTCGTCATGTTTTAGTCATCAAAGAGCCATTTTAGCTCCTCACCGTCTCGTTATCGTCATGAAAAAAAGGGGCGTCAACAAAATAATTTCGTCATCGTCATTGTTGACAAAAACAACACTGGTCCATACCAAATATCAAACCCAAGAAGCCATGTTGTAATGGCTGCACAATTCCATCAGATTTGATTTCTACACATTTCACAAAAAAGACACAACACAAGCATTTTCTATCATTAAAGTCCTGCAGCAGTAGGATATTGCCAACAGGTTTTTATCTATTTACTTTCTTGTAATTTGTAACATTTGTTGTGACACTCATGTAAAATTTGTATGATTAGTGTTAGTCTCAGATTTACATTAATAAAATAAAATGTAATGTAATAAATAAATGTAAAATCAGAAATAATCATATGATACTCATCATATGATAAGTCCTGTTATATAGGGGGTCACAGAATCCATGTTTGCACTTACACAACACAACTGTGCATTTCAGCTGGCAATACCAAATTTAATACCACCTTGGTGATATGAATAAGAATCCAACATGGCGTAAACTTAAATGTTTTCGTTTCAGTTGATTACTGTTGGTCCTGGAATTACCTCCACCATGAGTGCAGAAGACCATAGTGAATTGTGACATACACAGCTACTGTCACTCTGCCAATAAATTAGTCTCCTTGAGCAACTGGAACTGTTTTAAAGAAGGACTATACAAACTCACTGAGACCAGTGTGATCAAACACTTGTGTCCATTCCCAAACCACTTTAACTCACAAGGAGCAGCAGTTAAGATTAAGAAGTGTTGTGATCATCTTGGACTGATTTTTGTTGTTTGTGCCAGAGGAAGTGTGTGTCAGAGGAAGTGTGTGCCAGAGCCAACACTGGCAGGGCTTGGTTCAGCGTTATGCACGGTTTATTATATAATGTGAGTTCTTCCAATGAGCTAAACACTATAACCAAGACAAATGTAACCTTTACAGTGTAATTTTAAACTAACATTGTCATTTTGAAATTTTTAGGATCCACCAAGTCCCATTACCCTTTGATCTGAGTGACTGAGATGCAGATTATGCAATCTACCGCTGTCATACAAATATTCCAGAAGCTGCCAACAGCAGTGAATCCTCACCTGTTGAGCTCCCTCTGAAGGTCCTGCATATAGTGATGACACTGGGCGTAGTAAGTGGCCTGAGCTTCCGCAAAATCATGCAAACAACGCAGGTGGTTGAGCTGAGGGAAGAAAGGAAAAACACTGATTTAGTATTATAAAAATATTTCTTCAAATGTTCCAGTTCTTTTCTCTTTCACACTTGTCAGTTTTCATGTGTCACTGTTCCATCAGTACGTTCATTGGTGGCTGATAAGCAAGCGCACAAAACATTGCATGAAGATTGATATCTCTCTCACCTTTGTCCATTAAATATAAGGCTACAGCCAGCTTGGTTTAGCATAAGGGCTCAAAACAGAGGGGGAAACAGGTAGCCTGGCAATTTCCAAAGGCAATAAAATCTGTTTACCAGCACCTCTGAAGCTCATTTATTAACATGTTATATCTTTTTTATATAAAGACCGAAGTGTAAAAATGTTAATTCAAGGGGTTATGGGATTATATGCCGGACTATTCTTACTTCCTGGATTCTCCACTAGCTGTCTCGAAATTTTAGTACTTTCTTAGCCTTCTTTACAGTGCCAAGAATTTTGGCTCTTCTGTTTTTAACTATACTGGGATTGGAATTGGAACTTGAATGTATTAGGTTTTATATTCTTAAATTGTAGCATGTAATTCTTCTAGGTGGCTAAAACTCCATTAAAATTCATTCCTCTGTCTTTTTGCGAAATATGTGGTACTAGATATTTTGATGATGTAATGACAAACAGGGGCAGTTCATGAACTTTTGTAGCTGTTGAGCTAACAGCTCACACACTTGCAAGCCAGGAATGTTGCTGGTGCCGGTCCCTTACAATAACTCTCTGAACCTGCTGGTGGCACTGAGCCTTTACTCGGATACACTCATGTCAGGGCAACGTGTGGCCACAGCTCTCTCCGCCACCCCAAACTTATCCTTGTGTGCTAAGCTTGTTGCTGATTTAACCTAAATTTTGTGTTCATGTATGTCTGTTGGTGGGCATTAGTTCTCACAGCAAAGTCCTCATTGTGATACAAGTGTTTCAACAACAGGAGAAAAACTCATGGGTTCATCCTTTGGGGAGCATTACTTGTTTAGTACTTCACAATAATTGCACAATTCTTTGCAAAATGTTGTAAAAGCACACGCCACTGATTCATGTTGCCCATTTCTTTTACATCATTACTCCTGACAGGATAGTCTGGCGACTCTGACTAACAGTTTTCCAGCACCGCTGGCTCACAAGAGGAGACGTAAACACAGCACTCACATGTGTGCTGCTGATGCCTTCCAGCAGCAGTCTGGTGACCTCAGCTTGTCGGTCAAACTCTGTCTGAGCGACACGAAGCTCATGTTCTGCCTGCAGGTGAAAATAAAAGAACGAGAATGTTATGAAATAGAAGGTGTTAAACAGGCTCTACAAACACATGCAATTTTCATGAAGCATAGACACAAACATAAAAAGCCACACACACACTGTCCAGTAGTGAAGGTACTTACTTTGTCCACTTCCTCACTGAGCAGCTGAAGAACAAAAAAAACAGTCACAAGCCATACTCAAACATCAAATTATGTTGACAATCTAAACAATTATGAGTTATGTGTTCAGTTTAGCCACTATGAAACTATGAAGGGAACTAGCCAGGAGTTGAATCTACATTCAGGAAAATGCTGGATTTTCTTTATAGACAGAAACTGGGTTAAAGTGTGTTTCTGTTATTATGTTAATTTCTACGCCAAAACTAACCAGCTTAGTGGTAGCTCAACTTGAACTTGACCCCTGATCCCAGGCCAGTTTTCAGGCACCAACTCTGGATCAAACAGTCAGAAACTGTTTATTAAATCTAATTCATTTTATTTATTTAAAATGTAATTAATGAAACTATTTTTAACATTTAAATCAAATTAATCAATAATCTTTTCGAACAGTATCATTACTATTTTTTTGTATATTCATTTGACATAGTGTACTATTACATGGATCAAATATTATGCACCACCCTCAGACATTTCTCGACTGAGCTGCAGGTATCATCAATATCAGACAATGTCAATTTACATTGTATGAGATACAGCACAATAACCCACAACATACTGGCATTAAAATTAGTAAAGCAATTAAGATATGTTTGACAGCTGCACAAATCTACATTAAAATTTAACCTGCATACCAATTCTTGCTTGATTTGATTTCCTATAATATTTTGTATAGTTTCCTTTTGGATTTTATTTAATAAAGTTGAACATCAGCACACAACATCAGCCACATTGGGAGAGAAGCTCTTTTCACTGTTGTCTCTAAATTTTATCATACATAGGGCTAAATAAGATTTACAATGAAACAGGTCTATAAATGTACCATTTTAGTAAGAATGTACAAATGGACCAAGTGGTTTTTAAACATGTAGTTCACTTTCATACCTCCTTATACAGAAGAACTACAGATTAAGCACATACAAAGCTGAAAAGCACTGTTTAGTCTGTTGTACCTGTAACCACACCCGATGGTGATGTCACGGTGCACTGACACACTCAGGGGTTCACCTCTACATCACTGTAGCTAGGCCAATCCAATTATGAAAATTTGGAATAAACAAAACTGAGTGAGAAACTCAGGCGTTACAACTCAGTTGGATATCTGCGATCCATTCAGAACTGCCGCGCCAACGCAACTACACATTCCTGTGGGATTTGTTTGTGGTTGGGCTTTTGTTGCTACACTTTTATTCAACATGACTGTATAATTACTATCTGCTGCTGTGGCTGTGTCACAGCTTTAATTCTGTCTATACTCTGTCTTTGTTATTTTGAATTGATTAGAGCCAAATGCCAAATAAAAATAGAATCTGATTTGACCATGAGTGTACCATAAATACGTGACATGTGTCTAGTAGTTGTTGTTGTTGGGCGGCAGCCTGAACTGAACTTGACCTTTACTCTACATTCTGCAGATGTTGAAGGCCGATGAATGGCTGGTGGATTGCGACCCCATGTGTTTAACATGTTTTATTATAAGAAAGCATCAGTCCCATTCTATAGACTTAACATTCTTTACAAGTATTAGTGTATGCTTTTTTGACTGCATTTGGAAAATATAATAAACTTTATTATAACTTTCAAGGATGGGCCTATTTAAAAGTTAGAAAATGACTAATGAACTTTATGTAAACAAATCTTTTTAGGCACACATCCTGGATAATAAAGAGTTAAGAATAGCTAATGATGGTGTCTGTCCTCAGCACTCATTTCCTTGTAGGCGTCATTTGAAAATATACTATTTATTTGTCATTTTCTGGCAACATTAATATAAATTAATAATAATAATGAATTCATAATTTGTCCCTAAAGTGTCAAAAGTTTTCTCCAATTATTAAGAAAAAAATGAGGCCTTAACTGATAAGGATAAGGGGTGTCTAAAAAAGTCTTTACCACAAAACACACTAAATCACAGGAGACTGACTAAAACAGTTGTCACATTTCTACCACTATAAATAAAAAGCCCAAAATTAAAAGGTTCTAATCCTATTTCAGTGTTGCGGACAGATGTTTACGTGTACAACCTTCCTCTGCTCTGATACACTGGGATCCTCAGACACATCCCAGCTCTCCCAGCCACTCTAGAGTCGATTTAGTTACAGGGCCAACACACAGAAATACTTGGTGAAATTCAACAAGCCTCAACCGTTTTAACGCTACAAATCTCTTTGACAAGAGGGCTAATGTGATCATTTAAAAAAATCGGATTCACTGCAAAATCACTGCAACACAAAAAGCAGAACCACATTTCACTGCAGTTCTTACTCCTAATTCTGATATTCCTAATCTGCATGTAGAGGAAGTGAAAATGTGTTGAGCTAGTTGTTCGTCCTTACTGTGGCTTAGCTGCAATTTAAGATTGAAGCACATGATCTCTTAAAACCCTCCGCTCTGTTCTCCTTAAACTGCACCTGTGGTTGCTGTATCCTGTGGAAGTCACCATCTGAGGTCTAAGCTAAACCTGCTGCTGACATGGTTTAACAGAGGTTTGAGGTCGTACATTTAAGTAATAGGTTGGATTTCCACTATCTATGAGCTTAAGAAAGCAATACTAAACTGTAATTGTGAAATTAAAAGTAAAAGGTGCTACATCTGGTTATTTGAATTTTTGATGCTATTAAAGGGTTACTAATAATTACTGACAAACTGAAGTGGTTAGTAATTGGAACTTAAGCACAATTTTTAGGTATGTGCACTGTACTTTCTTTCATTTCTATTTTATGCCACTTTATACCTATATTCCATTTCTTTTACAGCTATAGTTAGTTACCGGTTACTTTGCAGATAATGATTTTACATAAAAAATGTGATCAAATAAAATATGATACAATGTAATAGATTACATGACCGAGCAGTTCCACCTTAACACGCAACAGTGTTAAAATTTTATTTAAACATTAATGGATTAGTAATATATTAGTAACAATAATGCAATAATCAAAAAAATAAATAATAATCCAAAAAAACACTCACATTGGCTATTTTTCAACATAATCAGTTCTTGCTCACTTGATGAGTATCTTCAGGTACATTAACAGGATAATACTCAGGTAAGATTTGGACCTTTTACATTGTTGTATTGATACTGAGACGACAAGTTCCAGAAAAATAAAATTTTCTTCTGTGTTAAAAATGTAGGCTGATATATTTAACAGGTTATTGATACTGCAGTCGATTGTAAGGACAGTGCTGGATAAAAATGTTCTACAATATGCTTATACTTGAATTAAAAGTATAGACTGATATATACATAAACACAGTGTACATTGTGTTTTGTACAATTCTACAATTTCATTTCGCAGACGCAGAAGTGACGTACATTCACGTACTGATGGAACAGCTATCAGGGGTCATTTGGGGTTCAGTATCTTGCCCAAGGACGCTTCTACACATAGTCTGCACTCAACCTCCTGAGCTACAGCCACCTTGTATGTTGTCTAAATTTTTTCCTCAGCTGAAATGGAACACAGCATTATTTTGCAGTGTTCCTCCGAATCACGTGTATGGGCAGAGCTGACAGGGTAACTTCATGATACATCTGGTTTAGCTGCTCTTTAGCTACTGTTTATGTCTGTCATACTAGTGTGGAGCTATTGCATATGGCTCAAAATGTGGTTCATTCAAAACGTATAGTATTTTTCATTATTTGTTTGTCTAATGAAATAAAAAGGATGAACATTCAGGGGATTCAAACAACAATAACAAAAATTAAACATGCAAACATGCTCGTGTCATAAGTGTCATATTCATGTTGCAAACATCATGCAACAGTGCTGTTATCACAGTCTGACACGTCTAAGTTGTTCAAGTACTAGCAATGCAGCCCTTCACATCATTTGCTTTCAAACAATAAAATGATTAAAAATGTATAATATGTGCATCTTACAGTGTTGTTTAATAGCTTATTTGAGCAGCATTTAACATTTTGTTTGTCTATTAATGTCCATGCTAAGGCTGAGACTACGGCCATGCTGAGGCCCATAAAAGCACTGTATAACAATATTCTTGTGATCCCAGCTCCTGCTTAGTGATATCGACCCTGCATGTACCCTGCATGTGTGCCATTCTTTTAACTTCGGACTCTTACCGCTGACGCACTGGCGGAAAGAACATAATTTCGAGGCCTCGTCTCCTGAAAATCAGGTGCAGCCTACAAACAAGAGCAGGGAGGAGGAAACACATGTTGGCACAGTCATGCAGTCATAATCATTGAGCACAAACAAGAAACGTTAGCCAAAAGCAGACCAGCATAAAGAAAACAAATCAGAAGCAGCACAAGTGCAGATAATTCAGAACAAGTTCAAAGCAGAATGGAGTTGCAGGTGGTGCCGTGTGATATCAAAGTAGTTGAAATTAATCAGAGGTCAGAGGTGTGTTAACACTCTGTAAGAGCCATGGCAGTACCCCATCACTCTGAATCATTTATTGATCGCTTTTAAAGCAATAAAAAGTTGGAGTCAAATTTCATTCTTATGTTGATGGATCTACTTCTTCTACTTATTAACTACAAATATTTATACTACTATAAACAATTAGCACCTGAGTGGTTTGCTGGCGACTGGTGTACATGGGAGCCTGGAGGGGGTAAATTATGTCCATGACTCAGACTTTCTTTTAAAATTTTTTTAGGTTTATTTGATCAGCACTGCTCAAAGATTCATTTGGAATTCCAGCCATCACCATCCTGCTGTGAGAAGGTCGCCCCCTGCTGTTTCCTAAGCGTAGAGGCCTGAATCACAAAGTGAGGACGTTATGTTATCCTGCCATCTTTGTGCTTAACTCTGGTTCTGGTGTCATGAAACTGGTCTACTTTAAAAAAAAAAAGGGTAGGTCATCACGGTAACAGATGCTACACAGCTAGTTTGAATGGGTTCAGTTTAGAGGATCAGATCAAAATGTGTCAACAGGCCGACAACTGATCATTCAGCTTAATGGGAATATTGAGTCATCATTCCGAGATACCCTTTATAGATGAACTTTTTTTTTTACACAACCATGTCTCCACTATGGATTTAAAGTAAGCAACACTAATAGATTAACAAATAGAAAATATAAAACCGTGTAGACTGTACTAAGTTCCGTTCATTCCTGACAGTGTCAGTACTTTTACACTCTTATTCTATCACTGCAGCTCACGATAACATGTGTTTTTGTTAGTATTATAAATCATTTTAGATTCAGTAAGATCATATCTGCAGAGAGCTTTAAAGGTGTGAAAGTGATGTATGGTCCTACATGAACCCACCATTTTCTCTATTGGTTATTTCACATGACAGTTTTCAGTATTTCTTTGTTTTTTTTTACTTGTTTCTTTGAGTTCTTCTGACTATGGTCTGAAGCGGGTGGGACTCACCTGGCATAAGGTGATGACAATGCTGGGTTATTTGATGATGGTCAATAACTTCTGATCAAACCACACACACATAAGTCTTGATGAAGCAGTTTTTGAGTGTTGAACACTTTTGTGAATACTATGAAGATGTTTGTTTAGCTTGTGTTGTGTTAATTTGTGTTGCTTATTTTGCATGTATATTTAATGTTATAACGACATACTTAAGATTTAAAGCCATGTATCAAACAATGATGACCATATTTAAAAAGTCCTCCAACGTCCGCCTTACTTTCATATTTGGAAATTATTCCTAATCTTTCCACAGCTTCTTATTCTATTCTGGTTGTGTTGTGGTTATATCGCATAAACTTTGTGTTGCTGAATATTATTTTGTGCTGCCGCAGTAACCTAACTTTGCCACAGATATCACTGTTTCATCTCATGCCATAAGGATAACCAGCTTCATGATACCACTGTTCCGTCATCTTGGCATCAAGGTGTGACAAAGTGCCTCGCAGTCAGTGCGCGGCATTAAGAAGCTTATCATATTGAGGTTGAGATACATGCAACAGGCACTGCAGGCAGAATCACTGATGACATGACAGCCAGCAGAGAAGATTTTAAGGGGGAGTTCGCTCATTGTAGCCATGCCATCGGAACAAAGCAACCAACTCGATACAAGAAAAGCAAAATGACAGCCAAAAAAACCAAGACCTTATGACCTGACTTGAAAATGTATATGTTAGTCTCTAGAAGCTAGTGTGCTTCTTGCTCTTCCACCCAACATGTCATATTGCTGTACTTGCCTTCTTAGAGAACGTAGAGAACAGCTGGCTCCAGTTGCAACAACACAACTGTGCTGATTATTTAACATAAAACATGCAAGCTGTGAGGCCAAGTGTCTCTCACTGCAATCGTTTTTGTCAATTTTACAGCTCTGGATGAATTTAAGTCTAATTTAATTTGCAATCATTTTTACCTCTGTTTTAGTCTCAACCAGCTTTTGAGGGAGGTATCTAACTGCAAGAAGTTCTAGTTACTTTACCAGAGAGTCGACGCATTTGTGTGTCCGCTCTATGCTGCTGGGCAGGCAGTGGATTATTCAATGTTGGGTTTATGAATCTGCCATAAAATCTAAATTATGAGCTAAAAGAGGTTAAAAGGCTCCTTAGAGCTGCAGAGTTGGGATAGAATCTATGTAATTGTGGTATTATAAGCAACACCTGTTTACATCACATAGTTAGTTTTTTCAATATTAATAACACAAAAAATGATACGTGCATGTTTAATATTGGGTACACAGAGATGCCACACTAAATCCAGAGATGACTAGATCCAAAGCCTAAGAGGAATTCACAAAAAAATTAGATGGCCTCAAGTCTACTTCTGCAACATATTCACCAGAGAATCTTAGGAACAGTGAATTATGTTTATATGAATGTTGTTAAAACTGCAGTGTACAATCATTTCATGGTAACAATGGCTTAAATGGCCACATGTAATGTGAAAGGGGGTCACTCATAGTGAACAGAAATATCACTAACCCTGCAGTTCCCCTCAGCTCTATGGAGTCTTATAGCATGTTTCAGCTCATTGCTTTGGTTGACAGCCCACAACTTTCTTTAACCTCATTTCCAGGAGCAGCAGTGGCTGTTTTCAGCACGCTCTGATAAAGCCACTGTACACTACCAGCTCAGCATCATACATCACACACACAGTTAGAGACTAGCTGGCGAACAGCAGTTAAAGATGTTTCCCTAAGGAGTTGGGAGAGCCCAAAACAGAGGTAAAAGAAAGTGAATATTGGACATTCATCAGGTCGACACAAACACCACTTCAAATGAATGCTGATGTGGCTCTGTCTGCTGGATGTATAGAGAACTGTTTGCTAATGTGTTTGCAGCAACAACTTTGTAAGGTGATAATATGTCAGTGTTGTGCTCCCAATACTTTAAGGTTTTTGATGAAGCTGTAAAAGCGGGTGTTACAGTGCCACTACCTGACTATTCAGTGTTAACACTGTCTGAGAAGTAGAGGACATTTTCATCATTTCTGCACAGTTTTAGTTGCTGTTGGTCCCATGGCTACTGTGATTCAAATACCTTCACAGTTGACAGGAGGAGGAAGGTGGAAGAAGAAGAAAAACAGCAGCAACAAAAATGACAAAGTGACAACATAAAATATCATCTCACTGCTGCTTTGGCTTCTGCCTGCTTGGCTTTTTTCAGGCGTGCTTTGCAGATGTCGAGATCCAGCCGTCGATTCTCCAGCAGTCGCCTCTCTTTCTGCAGAGAATAGGAGGGATCCAATCAGAAATATGCTGCAGGGATCGAACCTTGCCTAACCTAGGTTTCTATTCTGCCAACACAATGAGTTGACCAGCTCTGTATAAGAAGATAATTCTTTGAAAAAAAGCACAAAACCAGTTTTAGCACACATGTGTCAATGACTGATAATGGCAACATACTTCTCCTAGCTTGTGTGGCATTAACACGAATACAATGTCTTGAAGCAACAAGGGCTTCTAGTAGTGAGTGAGTAAGTCAATTCATCAGTCAGTCAGACTTACTGATATAGTCCTCCAGTCTCCTTCCAAGAAGTTGCGTAGAGGAGTGAGGAAAGTGGCAGCTGAGGTATGGAGGAACTCGCGCTCAGCTCCTCCCAGTCTCTTCTGGTACTCTCCAACTGTGATCAGGGTACTGCCTACAATTGCCAAAATACATGCACTTGTATTACACACTATTACAAATCTGACTGAAAATGTTGCTTGATCCTTCGTTATCTGAAGTTTCGACTGTCCACGGTATCCAGTCGTTTCAGTTGTTCAAAAAGAAGCAGTAGAAAAATCGACATAACCGATGCTGTGATTCAGGAGGAGGGAGGGTCACTACCAGCTGCTAATGCACCTGTAAACCAATGCAATGCATACTGGACAACTGGAAGCCTGCTTTAGAAGCACTTACACATCATGCTATGGAAAAATATCACATTGATGCTATTCTAAAAACTGAGCTGAGGACAAAGCTGTTGGTATATAACTAAAATCAGACTGAGGACAAGATTAATGACAACAGGGATGGAGGACTGTAATTGAAACCATATATTTGGCAGCCAAGGAGGTCCCAGATATTTTCAGCGGTTTTGAAAGCCAAAATGTTTCTTACTATAACAGCATTTGATCCCAGAACACTAAACTTGATCCCATGTGGTTTAGACACACATCACCACTTCGAGGCAAAGACTCCTGAGGTGTTCACCCTCCTGTTCATAGCCACTTTGAGTGTTTGATCCAGCAACTATTTCATTTGCATTGCTAACAGAAAGGAAGCATCATCAGGAAAGCATCCCCTGCCGTCAAGAGTGCAGAGCAGACAACAAGCTCAAAGTCTCATCAGCTGCGGCAATATCAGTTTCAGTAACAGGCCCACTGACCGTATGGCGTCCCTGGACCAAATTCATTGGCAGCTTCAAGCATGTACTGGCCCAGCAGCTCTGCGTTGGTCGCCTTGGAGGGAAGCTTCTTATCCAGCTTGTCATAGATGAACTCCTCTATTCGAGCACCTGGGTGACATGTGATAAAGAGATTGTTTTATTATTGTAATTTTTAAAATGTCAGCTGTAAGAACGTTTCTATGAATATCTAACAAGACACCGAAGAGTAATAACCAACCACCTTTGCTCTGATGAAACCTTATGACATTAATGATCTATTGAGAGTTTGCTTCAAATGAAATCTCACTCACATGTTGACTGCTATAAGTTTGTTGTTTGTATGACCTGTACTATACAGGTTATTCCCCCTTAATGTTTTCATCCTGTATTTAGAAGCAACCTGCTTTTAAAGTTTGTGCTGCTAACAATTATTGGAGACTCTACCATTGTGATTATTATTATGGCATTAGAGTGCCAGCGTTTATTGGAGAATTGACCTATTAAAGCAGCATTGGCTTTTTCCAATCAAACAAGTGCTTATAGGTGTCTGCCTACACAGAAGGTCATTAGTAATTCAACACCTGTTTGTTTCACACACATAGTCCAGTCACTGTGCAGCAGACTGTCTCTCCTTTGAGTGTGTACTCACTCTTGTTTCAGTTTAGGTCTGTGATACAAAACAACCATCTATCTTGTTAAAACTGTAAATGTAAAAACAGAGCCATGCTGTAAGGTCTGTATCTGTATATGCTACTCCGTATATCATCTGTACTCATCAATGTTGAGGAGACTGGCACAGTGAGTTCACACAGACTTCTCCTTACACAGCACTCGGGGAAATGACTTACCAGTGTGGTCAACTGGAGCATGGGGGGTTAAAAAATACACAGATCAACGGTTAGACATTACTATCAAGATCCATCTTCTATTCTGTCCATTTTTAGTTGTTTACGATTAATATGGTCATCTGTATGTGTTGGAGTAGAAATGACACAATAACAAAATTCACAAACATCACAAGTTCACTGAAGCTGTTACAAAGAAGGCAGCCTTTGAAACAACTTATACAGATGTTTCCACCACAAATTTCAAAATGACCAAGGTTTTTGGCTCCTGCTTGTTTGAAACATATGCTTCAAACAATATGAATTCCCAGAATGAACAAATATCATCTTTTGCTTTCTATTACTGGATAAATCACTATAGGAAATGAAAAATGGATGTTGTTTCTTTTACAATCAATTTAAATTAAATAGACTATTTTTACAATTTAGTTTTTTAAATATTTCTTCTTACTTATTCACTTAACTTTTGACTCATCAGACATGCATAAATGTCATTTGTTTCTTCTGGGTCTCATTATGGAGTGATGACTGGTTGTGAGGAGATGTAAACTCTGGTTGGGAGGTCACACGACTTTTGACATCTTTTTTTCCCTCTTACTTGGGTTGGGCTGCAGAAGCACCTCTGTTTGTCTTAAGATCTTTTCAGTCCAGTTCTTTGTGCCATCAGCGCGAGTGATCAGGTTCTCTAAGTGAGGATCCAGCTCTGTCTTCTCAGCCTGGCCCAGCTTCTCCTCTGTGAACTGGGAGACAAAGTCAGGATCCTGAGTGGACATCGCAGACTTCAGCCACAGCTAAAAAGATATATACAAGCAATATCTAATACACCTAAGTGACTAAAACAATAATATTTAAGCTTCAAGCTTTCAGGTGTACTAGACATGCACATATGCTTGTGCTGAAACGTTGGGAACATGTAACAATTTGTGTTTTTGTGAGGTATCACCCCCAAAACACAAATACTGATATATCTGCAATATCAGCTGATATGTCAGCCTGGGACGGGGACAGGGGCGTAAGGATGGGCAGGAGAGCAGGATAGTCCGGGGATGTGTAGGAGATTGACTGGATTTGTATTGACAGTATGTTGTATAAAGGTCTTTAATATGCATCAGCTGAACTATTGTGTATCTACATGTCAATCAAGTGACATTCAAAGGAAAAAAGAAATCAATGACAGAAAAAAATAGTTAAGCATATATCAGCATCCTCAGTTTAATCATTATGCACCAATACCATCATACAAATAATCATGGCCCATTTACTATCTAACATCTACATACATGGTGGGAAAAGTAATGCACCATGCTTGTTTATGCTTATCATATGAAAAGGCCTAGTTTTATGCAAGTAGCCATACAGAATTATTTCTTCGCACCAGCTTTGATGTCCAAATGTGAACTGTGCAAATAAATGAAAACTCCCAGTTCTGCTGCTACTCTGTGTCTTAAAACTGAGGCCAAATAAACCATCTGTGATCTCAGGCAGGCCAGTCTGGCTTCTTCCAGTTTCTTCCCTGGTTGACTGACAGAAGGCAGCAGCCAGCTGGACTTTAAAGACACTGTGCAATTCATCATCACTGTCATTTCACAACAGGCTAAACCCTGATCTTTGTGGCCCAGCTTCACTGTGGGATAATTAGTTTGTGGGAATTGGATTAACCTTTTGCTTCCCACTGTCCAGCCCATGGGAATGGAATTATTATATCAGGTGTAATATCAGGTACAATCAATACATACATACATAGTCATTTCAGACTATCCAAAGATCGATCATAGTGAGAAAATATCCCAACATCTATGCCAATCTACTGTATGCTGGTGCTGGTGTATGCCATATTGATAACAATGGGTTTATCGTTCTATTTATTATTATGGTGAACAATAAATAATAGGCAATACACATGCCTGGTTAACAGTCCACTAGTTTTTTTTTAATGATATAATGTCTGATCGCGTTCTCCATTTAATTAACCAAACCAAGTCGGCTGACTCTAAATTTCTGTTATCGATTTGTCTGGACTAGACTTGCTACGGTAGCTAGGCTACAATAGCCGTGTTAGCTAAGGCTAGCACTACCATTAGCTCTGGGTATATCGTCAAAGGTACAGTTATGGAATTGTTTTACTGTCATGCCAAAAGCATCGCACATATCCCAGCAACAGCACAACATTGTCAATGAAGACATGTCTATTATACAGCTGCGGGAAGGACTACACCACTGGAAATAAATATGCAGCAGGGGGCGCTACTGGCGTGACAGCGGCCACTTCATTTCAGGCTATTTCATACCTGTGCACACCTGTTTCAGATTTGACTAATGAGGTCAAAATGGCACCACAGTTATTTAACAGGGCAGTCAGATAAGCTATGAGCAGTCATTAATAACGGGCCTTTGCAAGGTTCCACTGTAAAATCCTCTACTTCAAAGCTTTCTTGCTAATCAGCACAAGTACATTAAAAATACAACGAGAATTGAGGCCGTTTACTCATCGAGAGGAAGTTTAGATGGATTCGGCATACAATTGGTCCACCAAGAAGACTTAATGTAAAGAAAAAGTTTAGATTTCTATGTGATTCCTCTTTTGACTCCCGCTCTCCGCGATGTACTTTTAAAAGGAATGTCTGGTATACATCAAAAAGAGGACCAATGATATGAATGGTTAATTGATTCAAATAAGTGCTTTTTAGTGGACTACGTGGATGCCGAATTTCTCACTGAAACCTAATGATTCTTACGCCGAAGTAGCTCTAGTTCTTGTTGTTAGGTACAGCTCGCAGTACAAGAGTAATCTTTAAATTGTCCCCTTTTTGAAGGTAGGTTGGTGTCAAGTTTTTTCCAATACTCATAATTAGCAGCTACTGGGGCAGATAGGCATGAATAATATTAGATTATATATAGAGTGCCTGTGTGAGCCCTTTCCTGCTGATGACTTGGAGACGAGCAGGTGTCACGTGGGTGATACACTCGATCACAGCCATCAATAATGGATCGAGGTTTGATGAACCTTTATCGGCTTACAGCGGCCGCCGCGCGCATCAGCATGCAAGACAACATACAGCTGATTCTAGTTTTTTTTGTTTTTTTTTTACAATTGTGACTTAAAACATATGAGTGTTGTACGAATCCGGCAGCACGGCCCACAGCTCTTCTCCATCCCTTCAGCACGCAGCTCCAGAGTGACAGTAAATCAATCCTCTTACATGGAGGCTGCTCGCTCGGATGCACCGATGTCCAGCTAAAGATGTGACTGACCTGCACCGCCCGGGTGAAGAACACTCCCGCATCGGAAGCCAGCTTTTTGACGTTGAAATCCATTGTGCCGTATTGAGCTGAGCTGAGCTGAGCTGAGCATACAGGCAGGGCTGGTTTGTTTTCCCCGCAGAGGGAATCCTCCGGATCAGCTGAGATGATGCAGCTGCAGACTGAGGCGCTAATCCGCTTCACGGACGCTCGGAAATCTGCTGTCCGCCCTGCGTTTAAAGAGACCGCAGCACCGGGCTGCAAGTCACGACTCCCCCCGACTTCACTGCAGCTTGTCCTCTGCTTACACACCCACGTATACAGACATGTCTACAGAAATGTAGTGATGGCACAGTTAGTTCATGAGGATCTAATGAAAACAGTTCACAGTGAGCTCTGTGGATTATTCAGAGTAGCATGTTAAGAATCACTGTAGACCTACATTGGGTTTATTCCACCCACCTCCACTATCATGGAGGCAGGAATCTTAGAGCAAATAAGACAAAACTATCTGTACTGTTAGATAAGAAAGTGAGACAATAACATTGATTTATTAATACATAACACATCTATGTTTTGCTTTAGGAGCTGTATATGTGAGGAACTGTTGGACATAGAGGTTCATTACTGAACAGTAACATTTTTCTGAGCTTAAAGGTTCATCAGCTCTTCTAAGCTTCCAGTCACATCTGATTCTTCATTCAGTCATTGGGGGAAAAAGCTGACAGTCTAGTAAGTGGACCTTTAACCTTGAATTATTTTGTCACAATGTGTTTGATATTTATTCATGCTAGGTGTTATTTGTGGATAGACTTGCAGCCACACAGCTTGAGCATTGAATTATTTGGCCTATGCACTCAAGGGACCGTCTCAGTTCTATGACAGACACCACTGACACAGCTTTGACAGGAAAATATTGGCAGCATTCACAAACTTGCATCATGACTTGTAATTTGTTCATGGAGATTTGTGACTTGAGACTTTTGACTTTAATGGAGTAAAGTGTTCAGATCAGTATTCTAATTGGAGCCCATGTTTAAGTATGGTAAGTAAAAGTTGCATCGGGGGAGTGTGTCCAAATTAAGAAAAATGTGTGGAAACCGCAATAGATGCACAGAGAGGACTGTGATGATTCTGCAGTACAGGCCAGTCTAAATACCAGAAGTTTAATGATAACAACTGAACCGTGTTTGTACCAACTGAGCAAACTCCATTAACTGATGAAGGCCACAGGACAGCCACAAAGGCCAAAGCTTCAGAAATCAAGTAAGTGGGTTTTGTACTGATAATTTGTCATTAAATTTCTATTTCAAAGGTCAATAATAAGTGTTTAAGCTCAACAGGTCAGTGTAGTTTGTGAGAACCTGTTCTAAAGCCAATCAGCTGGGGCCTGTTTACCTGTGGAATGTTGCAAACAGGTGTTTTTCGAGCTTTTGAACTTTCTCAGTCTTTTGTTGCCCCGGTCCCAACTTTTTTGAAATGTGTTGCTGGCATCAAATTCAGAATGAGAGTGTAGCCTATTTACAAAAAAAAATCGTTGAACTCAGTTTTTATTTATGTATTAAACAGCATGCCAACATTTTTGGAATCGTGGTTGTAAAAGTACATTATATTATTGGATTAGTTTACCTATATGTTAACCTATAAGCAGTATTCTAATGTTGTTGCTGGTGGAGGGGGTTCTAATTATAATTTAAATACTGTTGGGTTTAAGAAAAAGTTTTTTTTCCTTCTTAAAATAAATGTTTGAAATCAACTTGTTTCTCAAATTGTGTGTGAGAATCTCGACAGAGGACAGAATATAATGATGAAATTGATTGATTATAGAAAACTCACAAAACCAGTTGATTTCATCTCACCATGAAATTAACTCAACACAAGGGCAGATACAACTTGCTTTAAGAAAATAAGACTTTGGGCCACAATAATAGACAAAAATGACTTGGAAAGATGGAGATAGATTTTTACGGTGTTTACAGCAAGTTGCAGGTTTACTGAGAAAATAGTAGATGCTTTGAAATAAATATAGTGGAGTAAAAAGTACAATAATCTCCCTCTGAAATGTAGTTAAGTACAAGTATAAAGGAGTACAACATGGAAAACTCTAGTACACATACTAAATGTACTAGCTTACTTTTCACTTCTGAAAAGTAACCAATATTAATTATAACAAGATATAACATTAATTATGATACGTTCTCTGGCCAGTTCCCAAATACAGATACTGGTTCTGTGTGTTTGTTGTCGGTGTATGGTTAGATTACCTTGTATGTAGCCTGAGAGGCAAAACCAGGGCACAAAGTCTATCAAATATAATCATTCAAAGTGCATGCAAACATTGGAGGGACATGCCCTGCCCTGCAGAGGAAATAACCCTCTTGTGCTTGGAGGTGTGCAGAGTTCCAGGTTCACCACTGGTTCATTGAGTTATTACATTTAAATAACATCTAGTAAAAAGAGAAAAACAACAAGAATCCCATCTTTTAACCACTCCATCTTTATTGCTTATTCATATCTTTACACTAATGGCCTGGTACTGTTTAGATCAGGAAAAACTGGAATTCCATAATATTTGGACCAAATATTGTTCACTCCATTTTAGATTACACTTATCAGCAGTTACAAAAGAAATGTGTTGAAAGGCTTCAGAAACATTATGAAAGAAGAAGATGAAATTTGAAACAGTCTGTGACACAGCAGTTCTCCTGAAGCAGTACCTCACTTTAATTTTTTTTTTTAGTTTTCAGCACATACATTTTTATAAATAACAATCAAACCTCAACAGTAGCTACCTGCTGTCACTGACACCCATGTCTCCTTTTTTTTTTTTTTTTTTTTTTTTTTTTTTTTTTTTTTTAGCTCTAGACATTATTTCTTCTGAGAAAGCATAAACTGAAACATTCAATGACTTCAAATAAGAGAAAACAGGTGATGGAGACTTGAGATGTCCAACAGATCATCTACTTTCTCTAGAGAGAAGTTCACACCTCTTCTAGGATCTTTAATCCAACACTGTAATTCTTAAGAACTAAAAAGTCACAACATTGTTGTTGTTTTGATCATTATGTGAAAGCATGATAAGTCCTCTTCATTTCCACACATTGGAATTCCAGACAGAAACATTGAGTGAGTCTCTAATAAAGCTTTTCATCTCACACCACAGCCTACTTGAACATTAATTTCCACCATGACTGTGAAATAGTGATAGAAACAGAGCTGTACCAATCAGATTCCCATAAATCACACAAAGAAAAACTGTACATGAGAACCAGGAAATCAAGTCAGTCAGTAAACCCAACACGACTGATATGAATAGCTTAAACAACATCAGTTAGGCATCACCCAGGAAAATAACCCTTAACTGTGTTTATATAGGAGACTGGATGACACACTGAACAGAGGCTGATACTGGGAACCAGCTCGACCTACACACACTGTGATGCCAGTGTGCTACATATTTCTAATCACTGTGCAATGTGCTTGGCCATTTCACAGCTGGAGGAGAAAAACCTTTTGAATGTTGTTACGCAATATGGCTGGTGATGGGAGTATGTTCTTTTACTGGCATAGATTTTAAGGTCCTGTCAGGAACCTGGCTTAGGAGAATAATGAATGAAATTTTTGTGAATGAAATCTCGCTCCAACCCATCATCCAAATCCTATTATCAGCATCAGCACTGCACTCACTACTGTAGCTAAGGTGAGTCTTTAATGCTCGATCAAATGCTCGAACTGCTCATCCAACCCCATTCAGGTCATTTATTAAAGTGAAACTAAATTAAAATGGCAACGTTCTAAGAGTGGAACCAAAGTGGACACATACTGCAGTGCTGACCTAAAAACGCCATTTAACCACAGTACATAAATGAAACAAGTGTTGACTGAAAGTAATCTAAATCAGCGCTGATTTTGATAATTAAACAATGCTTCTTCTTTTTTGTTTTCTCTCATTGTAAAGTAAATATACTTGATCTACGTGATCGTGATCTGGAACATAAACAAAAAATTTGATTAATCAATGGTTTCATTAATAATAATGCTAGTTGAGGCCCCACAGAAATAATCAGTTGAATTAAACAGACTGAACAGAAATCTTGTTATATGAATGGTATAAGTATATGAATTGTATTCATATAATTTTAATTAATATAATTTTATTTTCAATTTCAACTTCTTTTCTCTAAATAACTTTTCCACTCACTGATACCATAAGGCAAGCAGACTTAAATAAGAAAGCTATCTTATTCATATGACATTACCATTCTCTCGACTGTCAAAACTCTGGTTAAGGATAGAAAGGAAACTCCAATCACAATATACAATAACTGTCCCAAATTTGGGGTCTATTCCTGCTGCCCTGCTTATGGTACACATGGCATGCATGTCTGTCACACACTTGTACTAAAATAAAATGCCCAGTTTATAATTTAACTATTAAAACAAGATAGTTAAAACAGTAACATTCTGTGTGTTTACCATGCCCTGCTGGTATGAAAATGAATACATATGACAGGAAACCTACTCTCTGAACTAAATTGCAATTGCATCCTACTTCAGACAGCTACTGTTGAGATTTGGATTTTTTAGGTCTGAATGTAAGAGACTGGTTTGATAGCCAATCCTACACTGTCAAATGGGACATGTATTGTTAATGCTCTTTGCAGGAGAATGTCCAAATTCAACACTTCCTATAAATTACTTGAGTGCCATGTTGTAAGGAATGCCAATTAATTAGGTTCATCATATAGGTGCGCTTTGAAGCAATGTTTTGATGAGCGGGTCCCTGTTTTGATTGTAGTTAATAAAAAAACATACAAGAACACACGGGCAGAGCTATGTAAATTTGGGCTGCCAGTGTTATGCTAATCCTGTTATCCACCATTGGCAGCAAGAAACAACATGCCAGCAAGGGCGAAGAAGAAGAGGGCTAAACTGGAAAAAACTGGATTTGCAGTTTGTAAAATGTAAAAATAAAAATAAATAAATAAAAATCAGCTTTTAAATATCTGTGAGGAAATGCATTACAAGAAAAATCCACTGGGCCCCTTTCAGGTCACTACATCAATTCACTATTTCATTTTTCTCCCATCAGTTATTGCTTCATCTGCTGATTCATGTTAGTATAGTACCATGGGACTACTGATAATAGAAGAAATGCTTGATTTAAGTGAATTAGTTACTTAGCAGCAAGTTGACCAACCAGTAAAAACGATGGGCCAACAGGTGTGTCTTCAGCCTTGTCTTTTTGATAATCTGGCATCGTACTTGATCACTGGAAGCACTATTAATCTCGAGGGCAAAACACCAGAGATAGCTTTAAGATTCCAGATGCTGCCTGAACTGTTGTCCATAATATTTATATATGTTCGACGACTTAGTCATGATAACAGTGTGAAATCCCACCCTCAAGCTCTGCCACTTGATTCGGTGCAAGTTGAGGCTGAACACTACAAATTTGAAAATAAAAGAAATCTGGGGTGTGGAGTTGCAAAGAAGTGATCTTACTCTCTGACCCCCGCTTCTCATCTCTGATTGAGGCTACAGGCTCAAGGCTAAACTAGCCACGGCTAGCATAACATGCCAGAATCTCCGACCAAACTTTCAGCCGCCGAGTTGCATTGTGGTTAATGTGGGCAGAAGTTTTTGACAAGGAAGAATGCTTCGAATAAAAAGGACAATACCTTTTTTCTTAAGTTGCCGATCGTGAGTCCAACAATGTTATAGGAGTGCAGTGCTTAATTGGTGGAGTACTTTTTGAACATTACACCTATATGTGATAGCTGAACAGGTCATTCCAAGACCATGGGCACTAATCTGCTGCTATAACAGCCTCCTCTATTCTTCTTTCAGACTCTCAACCAGATGTTGAACCTGGCTGCAGGGATTTGCTCCCATTCAAACTCAAGATGTTAGATGGGGTTGAGGTCAGGGTTCCGTACATGCCAGTAAAGTTCATCTACACTTTGTGCACAGGGGCCTGTAGTGTCCATATAATTTTGGCCATATAGTGTATTTGCTTTGAGTGTCTAGCCTCCCTCATTGTTGAAGCTTACTACTGTTTCCAGTAGAGAGAATCAATAGAATAACGTTAAAATGCCAGAAAACTAAAAGAGAGGCAAGGTTGAACTTATTCTAAATGATCCTTTACCCAGGATTGCCAGACTACATCTGAATGATTGGGTAGTCTGAATATAGTTTCTTAATACTGACCATATGTCAGTCAAACAAATTTAAATACAGAGTAAAGTCATGAGTGTTTACAGTTATATTATAAAACATACACACAGTAAAAGGATGAGACAAACAGATAATATTTACATATATAACAAAGAAGTCCATCATTGTGCCACAAGGTCTGGAAAGACTTCCCTCCTGTCAACATCAGTGTGATGCTTCTCTGCAGCCTACACACATAATGGCTAATATTCACTGTGCATGTGTCAACAGCTCAGTGGCCTCCATAAGCAAGAGCAACTGTGAGAGAGCAGTGTGAGAGCTGAGACCTCTGACGGCGGTGTAGGACACCGCACGGCCTTCAGCCTTTTGTTCAATGTTACACAGTTAACGGTAGTGAGCTGGGGAGGGCTTTTGTTTCCTTCTTCTGAGAACCAAGCATTACTCCAACTGTTTTGTTCTGACGTTAAGTCTTTGACACACACACACACACACACACAAACAAACAAACAAACACACACACACGCACACAGATAACAGTCACCCACCCCTGCAAACCCATTCCAACAGAAGAGATGCTTATGTGCAGCAAAGGTAAGCACCCTCACAACAAAACACCATGCACCACATCTTAAGTCCTATGTGTCATACATTAAGGTTTTGTCCAAACTGCTGTGAAGAGAGACACATTTCTGCTCTACAAAATAAGAATGATAAGAATAAGAATAATGCACACAATTAACCCTTGTGGTGATGACAGTAGGAGGGCCTTAAGTTGGTTTATTTGATGTTTGCTGGCAATCATGGTACCTGTGGTGTCAACCTCTTTGTCCATAGTTTACCTCCTGACCATGATTCGTTTCCATGGGGTCTTCTTTGAAGTTTTCACACTGCTCCATTACTTTGCTGAAAAATGAACATATTTTACAAGTCAGCAAAAGGTTAGATACTGTCCAAGAGCTTCTTAGATTCTTTGCCTGTACTAAAATGATTTCACTGCCAAAATGCAATCCACATAGGGATTTTTAAGAACAAATGTCATTTAGGGTGCTTTCACACCTAATCTGTTTGATGAGTTCAAATGAACTCTGGATTACTTTGCTTGGGCTAGTGTGACAGCTGTTAGTTGAACTATGGTATGGACCTAATATCTGCTTGAAAGAAAGCATATCTGCCACAGTACTTTGTGATCTGTGATATTAGCATGAATTCAAAAGCTGAACAACTATTACAGCCACTAAAGACGCCCTGCCTCACCTTAAATAAAGAGTGCCTTCACGGACAACAGAAGAAATGATTAACAATCAGTAGTTCATCCTCCTTAGAGACTGGACAAAATGTTATGCTGTGTATCACTGCTTGTGATTACTGTTATTCAATATGTGCTAATTGTGAACTGTCAAGAAAGCAATCTCATTAGCAATCTATATAAGCGAGGTACAATATTATAATCATGCATGATCATTTGCAAGCCATGGTAACACCCCTGCATGTCAGCAAATGAGAACAGGGATTTTCTCCGATGGTGCAAAATGAAAAAAAGTTCAAACATGTCTGTGCCTGTGTGAGTGATCAGTGATCCCACTTTAACTATCCCCTTGGTAATATTACAGTACAAGATGGCTAATTTTTCTAACTTCTCTAAACACCCATTGTTATTGATGTTGCTCAATGAAATTGTAGAATTGTAGAATTGATGACATGCAAGGTTCAGTTGGACATTTGACTATTAATTCCTATAATCACTTATTTCTTGGTGAGCTTTTTGTGAAACCAGAGAAAATAAATAAACACATCAAGCTCGGTAAAGTGTAGCATGACTTGCTGTCAGTCAGTGGAATTTGATTTCCCCCTGCAGGTCCATGTAGTGGTGATTATGCAGGATGACCAAACCATCAAAACTGTCCACTCAATGAGTCACCTGTCAGTCCAAGTGACTTCATGATTACATCTACGGTTTTATTTTTAATTCAGTGTAAACACTAAACAGACCAGAACTAAAAAACAAGAATGTATCTTTTCCTTGGCATGGACTAAATGTATTAAGATCACTGCAGTAAATGACTGATTACTGATAGCAACAAAGTTTACTTATTCTACTGTCAGTTACATCTTTATATGAAAAAAAAACTAAAACTTTATTTACACAAATTAAAAATTTCTTTTGAAGCCTAATACTTGTTAGTTCATGCCTTGAATTACCCCAACTGGACAAGTCTGGCCGGAATGGGTCATCTGGGGTAAAAAATAAATTAAAAAAACAGGACCGAGGGCCTTTTCACACCTGAAAGTCTGAACTGATATCTGAACCAAGTTTGACGTTTTTGTTAAATTGTACACATTTGATCTGATTAATTTTGGTTTCACATTGTAATTATGCAAGTGCACAAATACATGAATTACCTACATCCTGTCGACATCACCTATGTGAGCTGTGTCTCCCTACGGGAATGCTTCAGACATTGGTGTGCTGACAGTTCAACTTAATTCCTCTCTCTATCATCCCCTTGAAAAATAACTGAAAAGAAACTGAAAAACTCTTTATGAAGTTTTTGGACCAAATATCAATTAAACACTTGGGGGCAAATTTCCAAAATGAAATGAAAACTGTGTATTTCTGGGGTGAAATGCACTCCTAACTGTGCTGCCACCAGTGCTCCTGTGCTATTTGTACAAAGGCTATTTAAATGAGGTAATACGCAAACATTTGCGCACCCTTTCTATGCAAATGAGCCTCATTGAAAATAAGTCCAAATCGCAAACACCTGTGCTAATAGCCACATGCAGTGAGACTGAAAATTATTAGCGTCTTCAGAGAGTTGGTGGTAACTGAATTGAAATGAATCATTGTCACGATGGGGTACAATTGCCCAAGACATGTCAAATTTATCATCTCTATTGTGCATGTGTCAATGAAACAGTTGTTCAGTGCTGTCAGTCTTACCTTGCCATGTCCTTGGTCTCTTGCTGTGAGCTTTCCAGTTCCAGAACTTTCTCTAGAAGACTCATTCCTCCTTCCTTTATCAGCAGGGGACAATATTTGCTTGCTGCAGACCAAAAATGAGTTGAAAGAGAAAGATTGTGATAATTATTCCTTTGCATTTATGTATACAGCACAGTTTAGATTTAGGCATATCAGCATTAAAGAAAGGCCTTGTGCGTATTTGAATAAAAGAACGAGCAGCCTGGTGATAAATGAAAGAGAAAAGGTAATGCTGTAACACAGTAGAAAAGAAAAAGAAGTAATATTTTAAATATACCGAAAAATTACAATTTAGTCAGTACAGGAATATGCACTAGTATATCATTCTGGTCTGTTAGCTGGAATGTGTAATGTAAGCTAGCTGTAAGTAAAGTTACCAGTGTTTGTGCTGACTATTGAGAACCCCTCTGGCAATATTAACACTAAATGTTGAGTCTGGTTTGAAACCGTCCAGAGCAGCAGATACTCACGGTAAACTGACACCAGGTTGTAGAGAGCCCATGTGGCCCAGTGCTGACTGACAGGGGAGATACTCTGGGGCAGCAGTCGCAGGATGGGCTCGAATGACCTGAGAGACCAGGCTCAATTTAAAAATTCAAAAAGGAGCAAAACCACTGACAGCTGTTCTGCACAGACATTTATACTGACATAAAACAGCTAATGAAGCAATAACTGCTCGATAGCATGATGAATGGTCAGCAGTAGTTTGTGCCTCTTATGTATTACCATCTTTCTTGATTTTCATTGTCTTTCCCATATCACGTTGCAACCATATTTTCTATCTACGGAAATTACATATGTCCTTGCTTGTTTTGTATTACACAAGAAAATTATAAACCATGAGAATGGATATACTGATGTCATATCATCTTTGTTATGATTAGGAAAAGGACACTATAATGGACAACAAACATCCAGATGGTTAGAGGGATTTTGGAAAAGGCTTCAGAACAGTGCTAAGTGTTGTGAACAGTGGTAACCTTTTCGTTTCATAACCGTTTCTCAAAGGCTTTCCAGAAAAACAATTGCTTAGCTCTATAACTCAAATGTAATGAAACTGGGGCTATGTCAACATCAGCAATTGTCATTTTATATGGTCATTAGTGATCGTGACCCCATTTATTGTATTAACTTTGTATTCTGTTATTACTATATGACTACGGTGGCCAAATATGATATTTGTCAAAGACGTTATGATCACTGATCAAGAAACGGATGCAATGTCATGACATTTTTTCATAGTTAATTTACACACAGGTTTAATTATCATTTCAACCCATTCAGTATTACATTTCATGACATGATGTTTTAATCAGCTGCTATAAATAACGTTCACTGCCTGAACTTTTCTTTCTGGTACTTGTTACGTTTATGTATTCTTTAGTTTGTAGCTTTTAATACTGACATTTTTATACAAGCATTTCATTATGAAATATAATATATATGTACATTAAATAAATGAAAAAGATGGCGTTAATAAGGAAATAGTGAACAGATAATCACCTGTAGTTGATGTTGCGGCGTGAGCTGACATCCCAGCTCTGGATGGCGTCCCACATCTTGTCCATCACTGTGTCCCTTCGCGGCTCTTCCATTGACCAAACCTCCGGCCCATCAAACATAATGTGTGAAAGCACCCCACATGCATTGTATGATACCTCGATCCCATCCGCCTTACTGTCCAGCAGGTTACTGTCAAAGCATCAAACAGTGAAGGGGGAACAGATGAAAACCACCAATATCCACTTGTATTATAAGATATTTTGATTGAGCAAGCTTCTAATGAGTCATTACTGCTTTATTAATGATAGGTAAACTGGAAAGGTCGATCAAAATCATTCTAGAATAATTAACACTCCTCTGGTTTCAACAGTTCTCTTACCTAAATACAGTGATGAACTGAGGGGTGAGCAGCTGTGGCCTCAGAGCTTTGACCTCAGCAACATTTCCCAAAAGCCCCAACATGTTACGGTGAAGCTCCTGCTTGTCTGGAAACTCCTGTAGTAAGATCATTCAAAGAGAGGAGAGGTGTTTTATTATACAGTGGAAATATCTGTCATGCATACATATATTTGAACGGGGTGGCCAGGAAGCCACGTCATTTGCCTCCACCTCGCTGTGGGGTGGGTGTTTGGCCAGGATGTTCATTTCCCAGTTTGCATTTTAAAGGGAGAGTCATTTTGCTATCAGCAGAACATAAATAAAATGAAACTCCACTCTCACAAACACAAACACATGCAAGAACCGGGACCCCAGCAGGACACAGCTTTTCAGTGAAACGTTACAATGCAGTATACAAATGGTAAGTGTAATTTGTAAGTCTAAATTGTTTTGCTCTCTTGAAAACAGAGGAGCCATACAATACGTGCACTTGTTAATCAAATGCATGTTACTTCCACACAGAAGTGCTGCTTCTGCTATTGTTGACATTGTAGTGTTCTCTGTTTCTGCAATCTCTGATTGCTCACGAAAAAGTCATCCATTTCTTACTTACATGTTAGCCTACTTGACTACTACTTTGCTGTGCAAAATAGAAGGCTGACCATCAACAATTCATTTATGTTTTAGCCTATTATTAGTAGAATATTAGTGCAAAATGTAAGAAAATGTGTGACACATTGTGGACACCTCTACACATCTCTTTGTCACCCCTGGGCCACCCCAGGTAAAAATTCCTAGAACTGCCTTTGCTGTCGTAATATTCCAAAGGCTTGATATTTAATCAAATATATTTCTAAAATATATGGAACGGGCTGAGTAAATTCTTTGATTTCAGAAAAGATGCAGTAAGTTCAGGGTGAATGAGTGTGGATTCACCTGTAGACACTCCAAAAAAAGACTCATGCCTCGACAGTTGAGGAACATCTGACAGTTGTCGGGTGTCTCATCAGTGATGTTCCACAGAGCGCTCCAGGAGAACTCCATCACCTGGTCACACTGAGGGGGAAACACAACCTTTATAGCAACAATCCCTTTACATTTGATTGTCACATTTAGGCAAACAAATGTGATGGTTACACAGAGAATGGCAATGTCTGCCTTTATTGCACAGTCAGCATGACATGCAACAAACAAAGGTCTCCTGGCCGGGGATCAACCGAAGACATCCAGTGGGGTCCAAAAGTCTGAGACCACAATTAAAATCTCTATTTAATGTAAACACAGAAATAATCAGAAAGTGGATTGAAGGTTTGAAGAAGTTATGACATGTAAAATGAAGAAGAAATATTTAAGATTCTGCACTATTTCTAGGTCAGCAATCAAATTTAAGCAAATTTGGGGCAGTGACTAACTTAAGTCCTTTGTTTGAAGGTCAGATTTTATTGAGTTGTATCCTTCAAATTGAAGAATACAACTTCTTTTCAGCGCTCCCTTAAAATCTCAATGGGGTTGAGGTCAGGTGACTGTGGAGACAGTCCATGACAGTCAGGACTCTTTAGGTCTTCTTTAATCTTCAAGTAGTTCTTGCAATGTTTTGAGGTCATTAACCTGCTGCGGTATGAATCCTTCTCCACAAAGATACAAACCAGAGGCTACAGCATGTTTCTGAGGAATGGAGTGGTAGTGGGAGTCCTTAGTGTGGGTGAATATGCATACCACCATGGTTCACTGTTTGATACAATGTGGTATCATTCTCTCTTGTTTGTCTCTTTACATGTACCCTTCTGTTATTGCCATAAATCTCGTTCTTGGACTCTTTTGTCATCCAACATAAGATGCTGTTATTTCTTGGCCCATCCCAAGCATTTGGCCTTGTTTCCCCTCCTGAGAAGAGGTGTAGAAACTGCTACTCATCTTCTGAGACACTGCAAGACAGCACTTTTGCTAATTGGAGTCTTGCGTTCTCTATTTATATCTGTGATGAAACTTCTTTTCTATCTCTCAGGGAACTAAGCTTGACGTATTGATCTTCTTTTGCTTAGAATAATTTGACGTTTGACACTTTCACGTTGTTGTGATGCCATATTTCCCACTATCACAGTTCGACTTAGAAAGGAATGATCTGCTGGAAACTTGAAGCAAAACCATGTTTATAACAGGTGAACACTGGCTGCAAGTTGAGTTACTTAAACATGCCACTGAAGAGTAGATCAGATCCACTGTCCATCTGAGTGACATCTGAACTTCAATAGAAGGTATAAACTCAAGGAAATCTGACCTTTTGTATAAAGGAATTCATTGCATTCATTTCATTGCGGAGCTATAAATAGAGCAGAATCTTCAAAACTTCTTTTCTGAATCTTCAAACTCTCTCATATTAAAGATTTTAAAAGTGGTCTCAGAATTTGGAGCGTACTGTATGTGCCTTAACCAACAGGTCATTTATCTTCCATTTGAGAAATAAACTTCACAACAGGCACTGGAACACCATCTGTTCAACTGTGAAATAATATTCTACCAAATAAAGTGCTCGTCAGTTAACAACTCAGTCAAGCTATGTCTATGAAATTATAAAATTTCAAGTTCAAAAGATCCAGGAGGAATAAAGACTTACCATTCTGTCCTGCAGCTTCTTCTGAATTAAATTCAGCATTGTCTGTAACAGGGGAAATAGGAATAAAAAGAAAACTTGTTACTGAGAATAGCTAAGTAAAAGTAAAAGACCACCTGCTTTCCAGAAGGCATTAAGTTAAAGAGGACATATTTATTCAATATTTTAAGCAGGATTACTTTAATTATTTCCATCTTTTACACTTCCAAAATAACAAAACAGAAAAAAAGAGTCTTTAAGTTCTTGTTTGGGGGATTTTCACTCATTCTTCCTTGCAAAAGGCTTCTAGTTCTTTGAGATTCTTAGGCTGTCTTGCATGCACTATGCACAGATCAGTGATGTTTAGGTCACAGGGTTGTGAGGGTCACAGCAAAACCTTCAGCCTGCTCCTCTTGAGGGAGTGCGCTGTGGATATTGAAATGTGTTTAGGATCATTATCCAGTTGTAGAAACCATCCTCTTTTCACTTTTTTGTTTTTGTTTTTTTGCAGACAGTGTGATGGTTTCCTTCAAGAATTTGCTGGTATTTAATTGAATGAATTCTTCCCTCTACCACTGAAATGTTCCCTTGTCACTGGCTGCAACACAAGTCCAAATCATGATCGATCTACCTCCCTGCATAACAGTTGGAGACGTGTCCTTTTTATGAAATCTCTTTTTTCTCCAAATATACCTTTGTCATTGAAGCCAAAAAGTTCTATTTTAACTTCATCAGTCAGACTTGTTACAAAAGGCATCAGGCTTGTTTAGATATTCCTTTGCAAACTCATGATGCTGAATTTTGTGGCAGGAAGAGTTTTCTTCTGATGACTACCATGAAGGTCATATTAGCCACATACAGCCACTGTAGACTAGCCTCATCAGACACATTGTAGATATGAGGCCAAGTCAAGTCACTGAGTAACTGCTCTTTGCTTGGGTGAGGCAGCTTAAAGATACATTAGGTCAGGGCTAGAGAATGGTGTCACCTGTCAGTGGGCTCAGCAGATTTACACAGCCTAATACCCAGTGCAGGGTCTATTGATAGGTCAAACAGTCATTTCACAATTCTGGAAGCAAACATCCCACTGTCTGTAAAAACGCTGAAGTTGAAAAGAGGATGGCTTCTACAACAGGACAATGATCCTAAACATATTTCAATATCCACAATGGACTATCTCAAGAGGCACAAGCTGAAGGTTTTGCCATGGCCTTCACAGTCCACCGACCTAAACATCACTGATAATCTGTGGATAGACCTCAAAAGAGCAGTGCATGTAAGATGGCGAAAGTCCCCAAAAACAAGGACTGAAAGGTACTTTTGATACAGGCCTGTTTTGTTATTTTGAAAGTGTAAAAGATGGAAATAAAAAAGTAATCTTGCTTAAATATTAAAGAAAGGTGTCATTTTCAACTTTATGAATTTGAGAAATCAGCTCCTTTCATTCATTTCGCTGTACACAGTAACAGAAATCTTTGTTTGTTTGGACATTTTTCAAATGCAGTGGGATAGTTGTCACAATTACAGAATATTACAAAACTCTAATTCATTTTCTCCAACACAGAGACACAACTGAAATAACTCAAATACTGTCATCACACTGTGGTGCATGTTCTCCTGTTCATGTGGGTTTCCCCTGGGAGCTCCTGTTTCCTGCCATCTCAAAAATAAGCTTGTTAGATATTATAAGCTTACACAGGAATTACACAGCGAAAGTCCTGCCATTGGCCTTGACCAAGTAACTGGTCTGAGAACTGGAGTGGATCCCTGGACTCTACACTGCGGGTGCCCACTGCTCCTTGATAGGTAGCATGGCTCAAATGCAGACAATGAAATTCTCTACAGGGATTTAAAAAGTCTAACTAAATAAAGTAGAACTTGGCAGAACATATCTGTCAAAATCCATACCACAAATTATATCTTACCTCTACTACGTGAAAATCAAATTTCACGACAATAGAGGAAAAAGAATTTGGGTGTCATAATTGTTGCATCATCTGACAGGAATATGAGAAAGTTTTTAATAGGAAAGCTCATCTTGATGTTACCTTGACAAATCCCATCTTTCCCACAGCTTCTTTGTGATGGTTGTCCACCTGACAGACCAAAGCGTTGCAGAGGTGCACAGCAATTCTCTGGATAGACTCATCCTGCCTGGCTGGCTCCAGGATTTTCAGCAGCAGCTGGTTCACCCGACTGTACTGGAACTCTAACTCCTCTGGAATACTAAAGTTACACAGAGTCAAGCAGCAGTTCCTCTGGACCTAGTGTGGGGCAGGGAGGGGGACATAGAAAGAGACACGGGAAGGTTGATTACTCAAAACAAAAACTCTACTATAAATCTGAAGAGCAACAGAACGCTGTAGAATACTTTTCCCATTATAATATACCCTTTGGAGTTTTACATGTTTAATTTGTGAAGAACATTTAATTACTTTGGATGTAATTAAGATGTTTAGAAAAATGTTTAATGTTAAAGTGAAAAAAAATTGGCCAATTTTGACCATTTGAACAACAACACATTTTTCGGCAAACTGCTTTTTTCATTAAATAAAACAAGCCACTCATAAATGCTAGATGTTGTGCAGACGCAGGTAGACATACAGGAATTTTGCCTTCATAAAATATAGCCTGTCAAAATTACGACATATATATAAGAACCCATGTGATCAAAGTTTTAAAAGGTTAAAAAGAGTTCAAACAAGACTACAAATATGAGCAATGCCAACAGAACAGTTTCCATATTTTAGTCCAAAAAAGTACTTCGATTTGATACCAAAGCTCTGTTCATTTGCATGAGAACTATGAGAGAACATTAATTTTCAAGTTTATTTTTTATAAGCATTGTATTGATCTTTATTAATTTAATGTGCTGCTTGTTAGGAGTAGTAAGTATTTAACTTTCACAGATGAACTTTATGTTGAGTCTAGTTTATCAGAAATGGGGATGAGACCACAGAGTAGACTTACAGTGACCTCCTGGTACTGCTCCATTCCATTTAGTACCACTTGAATGACCTCTCTGCGCAACCGCACACTCTGGTCACTGCGGTAATCTGTATTGGTCAGGTAGAACAGAGCAGCGCTGCCTGTTACCTGGATGCTCTTATCATACTTATGGCACTTCAATGCTGCGATGACAAGCTGAAAGGATAGAATATTTATGGAAGAGGTATGAGAAAGTGATACAGGCATAACATGCAGAATCACTGCAGAAAGATGTAATAAGAAGTCACCACCTTCAAAGAATAACCCAATTTAAACTCATCATACTTGCAAAGCTCGAAGCAGTTGGCTGCAGTGTTGTATCCTGGCGATGTCAAACAGCTGATTGATGGCTCTGTGGGCCAGCTCAGGGCGAAACTCTGTGTAAGCCTCAATAGCATTCAGAACCTGGTCTTCATTCTTGGATCCAGTCACCTGAAAAAGGCCAGCAATACAGATTCAGCCCACAAAACAAAACCTAGCAGTTAACATGTATTATCAATACAAGCATCTTTAAAAAAAATTTTTTTTTTCCAATTTAAATCATTATATGCTCTAACCAGTTTACATTCTTCCTTTAGCTTAGCAGGGAGTCATCTGTTAAACAGTATGTTATACCCATATGCACTGGCTAATTTAAGAAGAAAGAACTGATAATTTCCCTTATCACATGAAGGTTAAATTGAACAATTTACTAAAAAGTATTTACTTTTTTCCTGCTTTTTTTAAGGTCCTTTCTTTACAATCCTTAACTTAAGATCAACTATACTGTATATCATTTAGTGTTCATGACACTATCTGTTGGCTGTCAGTCATTTTGTTTTGTGACCCCATAAAATCAAACACTTGTGACACATAATCATAGGAGTACCCTTGAGCAGTCCAATCAAAGACTGATTTCTCCTTCCTGGTTTGAGCTGAAGGATTTCAAGAGGCCTTAAGAGATGAAAATATCCAATATTTCACAAGAAAAAAAGAAAAATAGAAAGGGAAATAGATTTCCTATCCTATCAATTCTCTTGATTTCTCAGGTTAATCTTGGGACCCTGTAATGTGTCCAGACTGCCAGGTTTGCAAACACTTTTACATTTAAAATGTCACACTTCTATATGTTCTTCTATCGCTCTATGCTAAGAACTCAACAGGCAACAGACAGACTAGGGTTTCCCTTGCACTGATTTATTTGTGGTGCCCCGCCACAATGTCGACATTGACTGCCACATACTGATTTTCTATTTTTATTTTTTTACCATATAAAAGGGGTCAAATCTTATTTCATCATCTCTGTAGTATCTCCTGGATGTTGTGAAATAAATCAAAGAAATTAAATTACTTAATTAAATTAATTAATACTCTGTAACTCTTGGCACACTTCACTTTTTCTTGATTTCCTTTGTATTTACGACCACTTTTGTTATCATTTCTTAAACTCACACCTGTGATATTGATGTTTCTTGATAAGAAAATATATGTTCCTTTTCATTACCATATAACATATGGTATATATAAATGCCAGTAATGACTGATAACATCTGGCTCAGAAAGTAAATGAATAAAACACCTGAACATCACACGCCATATGACTTTATCTTCTCACTGTGAGCAGCAGCTCGCCCAGATGAGAATGGACTCTGTCAGTTTAGCTGTGATGTCTAAAATAATTATCAGCCAAAAACCAGTACCTTGTACGCAGGGATGTGTGTCACATTACAAAGGGTGGTGTCATATAAGCCCAGGAACTGCAGGGGCCTTTTAAGCTCCTGGAAAGGATAGATGCTGCTCTTGCATGGCTCAATGCTGAAAGAGAGAGAGAGCTTGCTCAGAAGTTCACTGTTCGTCTGAAAGTAAATGTAAATGCAAGAGGAACTCCCCAAAACTCTGGATAAGGCTTTTGTTAATATCCAGTGTACACTCTAGAATTGGTTACCCACCTTGGCCGACCCATAGCTTCTTCAAAGTGTGGAACTGTGCAGTTGTCCAGCATAATGTGACCTGAGATGTCAAGTGATACCAGATTGACCAGACGCTGTACAATGGCCGTCAGGATTTTCCTGGTCATCTTAAACTTGGCGGTTCTCCTGCTCTCCCGTGAGATGTCAAGATGTCTGAAGAATGAAGACACATTTTTGATTATCACTGGACATTTAAAGGGAATAACCTAAGTATCTGGACATTTAAATGAATTCATTTTTGCCAGTTATACATGTTAGAAATACTACTGGGAGAAAATATTATATTAAGACAGACTTAATATAACACATACAATAACTCATCTCTTCATTATTCACTAACACCAAACTAGAAATGTTCATTCAGCAGACACAGAGCAACATTAGCATTCATTTGATGTCATGACCACCTGATGAATCTAAGTCCAGTATTCACTCTCCCTTTAGCTCTGGTTTGGTCTCCACCAACTCCTGAGGTAAGACATCTGACTAGCTGCTAAATGCTGCACTATGTCCGCCAGCTACCAGCTAGTCTCTAACTGTATGTGTTGGCTGTTTGGTGCTGAGCAGATAGTGTCCAGTGTCCAGCCTACTGTACCAAAAACTAGACTGTGAGAGAGGTGAGACTGAACCAAAATGGTAGGGGTTAAAGTCGGCCGGAGCCCTCCGGAGCTGAGCTCAACCTTAGTCAAATAAAAATTTTCCCTACTGCACCGCAACACCAAATTTTAGGGCTTCCCCCACCTGTCAAATCCCACTTTAACCACTGATTACCACCACCATGTAGATCAGTGGAATAATACATGCAGACACACATTTGTGCCCTTGTGCACATGCACAAAACAACCAAAACAGGAATCCATTCATAGGAAAACTGCTCCATACCACTACTGCAGTTCAAAAACTCCTGGTTATGGCACCAGTATATTCCAACAGAAGTGCTTTCTGGATCGGGATCAAGATAAGATATACCTTTTTTCGTCCCATAGTGGGGAAATTCACAATAAATGATAATAAAATCATCTTGATTAAAATTAATAAATGATAAAAAAAATTATGTCAATAACGATGATAAAAGTTAGGCACTTATTTCTCAATATGGATAGATCTAACAGCCTTTCACACAGCAGAAATAAATGCGACAACAGCCAGTCAGTGTGCTGCCTCTCTGTCGCTGCCTCAGACGGGGCTGAGCTCCTGACCAGTGACCAGCAGCATCACTTCATAGCAGAGCCCACAACAGAAGGAATGAGACAGATTTTAGGATATATTTTACAAGAGGCAATGACGATAATGCTCATTATCCATAACTGCAACATAATTGTGATAAATTCACAGAAATGTGACATCTGCTGCCACTTTGCCCACAGTAACTTGCTCACTCATCTTAAGCCACAACCAATTTGTATTAAACAGCCACATGGAGCACCTTTTGCTAAAGTACTGGAAGTGAACTCAAGTTATCCTCCAAAAGTGAGTTGGTTGACGAAAAAGGAAACATAACATCAGAGATATGGAAGTGATTTGAATATCTCAAAAGTGACAAAGCACAGCTTCTGCTGGTCTGCAAAATATGCACGCTAACTTGTGTTGTTATATTAAGGCAGATAAAGCATGTTAAAGGTAAATGTGTGCATTCAGTTGCTATTAAATGTGTTCTTTTACCACAAAATATATTCTAAACCAAGCCATGTTTGCACATTTCAATGTTTACATTATGTTTTCCTATTTTTTATGTTAATAAACTGTATTCTAAAGCTTAACTAATAACCCCTTTGTTTTCTTCAGGCTTCAGTCATTATCAGGATATTCTTCAAAGTGGCAACATCAAATTATATATTGTGATAAATATCTATGATGAAAAAATCAGCGTGTTCATATATTTTGCCATATTGCCCAGCCCTACCATCCATCCATACCTTTCCATTATAGGAATTGGCAGCAATGTTTTGATGTAGCAGGATATTTGCTAAGACTACAGATGTAAATTAATATAGATGCAGTTCACTGATTTGCATGAAGTGTCATTAAAGAAACATCACTTGCATACATACACATTGTATAACACACTTTTTCAGTGGTGCAGCTTTTCTTTCATTTTAAACAAGTATAACCTCAGTGCAGTCCTTTAGTAAATAAGGACAAACTCAATTTGACTATTACCGCTGCAGTGTGGAACTTTTGTCTCCCTCTTCTGGTAAAGTGAGTAATTACACAAACACTGTCAACATGCATATGAGAGATTTATATGGTGGTGATAGGCTTAAATCAGCATTGTGTGAACTCGTTTGGCAAGGGCTGAAATGTAACTGATGTTCCTTTATACATAAAAGTCCTGCACTACAGTTGTAAACACCTAAAAAGGGGCTGCAGATTCTCAGTAAGGCTTGGATGAGCCTGCGAACATGTTCAACTCAGCTTCAGTCCAGTGGATAATAATGTTTAACTTGGATGAATGAGATGAACCTTGACAGAGCTTACATTCAAATGCAGTTTTTTTTTTACAACCTGCAGCGCTTCAGTAAAATCTGTGTTTTCTTTTACTACTTATATATATGATCAACTGTCAATATACACAAGGACTGCAATACCAGGGTGTGTTAAGAGTAATGCAATTTATACATAAAAGCTCCCAGCTTACCTGAGATTAACAATCTCCACCACTGTACTGACCAACTCCTCTGACAGGTCCACATTGTAGAGAACAAGAGATGCCAGTCTATCTTTCCACTGGGTGAGAAAAGCTGTTCCCAGTAATTGTACATTAGATAGATCTAGTGAGGTGAGTGACTTCAGGGGTTTAAGCAGGGTCTCGGCATCCACCTCGTCAGGCAGGCCACCTAAGTTGAGCAACCTGAGGCGGTTGAACCCCTGGAAGTTAAAGTCTGTCTCTAGTGCCTGCCTAGAAGCAGGGCTCTCCTCCTCCTCATCCTCTGTGTCTTCATTGCAGGCGAGTGGAGCACCACCCTTCCGGTAAAAGACGCGGCTACAGCCGAAGAGACAAAGAGATACCAGGGTCTCACGGAAGCAGGTCAGTGTTTTCAAGCTGCGAGATGACAGACTGTTGCAGTAGGTGAGGTGGAGCTCAATCAGGTCCTGGCAGAACACAGAAAACAAATAATCACTGTGCATCACATCCAAAACAGCTGATTAAACCTCATCATCATAAGAAACAGCTTACATCCTGCCCTCTGTAACTTAGTCAAAGAAGGAAATTAATGCTCATTGGCTTAATTACTGCAGTAAACCTAAACTGTCCATTTTAACTGTGTTTTCACTGTGTGATACGACTCAGCTCAACTCGACTCTCTTTGCTTTTTTCTTTTTCCATTGTGGATTTTTTGGTATCACCTCTATCAAGGTTCCAAGTGAGCTGAGCCGATACGAAAAGGTGATGTGGGAAAACCGCAGACCACTGACTGATCAGTGAATCGTTACTAGAATCATCACTCACTCGACACGGAACATCCTGCACAACACTGGTATTCTTAAATAGCCAAGCTACCATCAATAGTGGCCACAATTTGTTTTTATTCACTTGACCTAGTCTTTTTAAAAAAAGGCAACCCATAAAACCACACCATTGCTATTTGACAAAGTGCAGACTTATTAAGAACGCCATTATCAAAACCTTCTGTTATGAGAGTAGCATAGCTCCTTTAGGTGTGCATAGCAAGTGTGTGGTTGAGCGAGTGAGAGAGAGTGAGTGGCAGAGACTTACGGTGAATGTGAGCGGAACAGAGAAAAATGTTAGTAGTGAAGTCTTGCTGTAAATTCACAGTTTAGGTTACAGATTGATGGTGAATATAGGATGCAGATTCCTAAAACCAAAGTAAAGCCCCTGTGTGTTAGTTTCTCAAATGCTGGAAAAGTGAAGGGCATGTGGTGTCGCTATGACCATCAGCTAAGATTCCCACCTACATTGAGGGAATACTAGCTGCAGTGAAAAACCGAGTAGAGAAAAGTACTTGATACCAAAAGCGAGTAGAGTCAAGTTGAACCATATCATGCAGTAGAAACACAGCTTATAGCCGCTTATAGCTGCTTTCTAAAACAGTAAGTAAGGTAAATCAAAAATGAACCAGGGAGTTAGTAGTTCTCAAAAATCTAATGGGCATGTACAATTGACCGTTTGATCAATAACTTTAAGGTTCTGCTGCATTTACATTTCCAAATATGAGGTTTAGATAATATGATTGTTTGTGTTTGTTGCTTCATACACACAGTCTACTGGTCTTCTACTATTGGGTCTATGTCTCTATAGTTAAGTTGGTAAGGAGAATGCTATTATAACCTAATGGGAACGATGGCCAAAACTACCCCTATTCCAAAAGAATTTGGGATGCTGTGCAAAATATAAAACAGAATGTGATAATTTGCTCATCCTTTTGGACATATTTTCAATTGATAGATAGATAGATGTATTTAGATAGATAGATGTACTTTATTTGTCCCAAACTGGGAAAAGAGTACAAAAACAATATATTGTGATTTTTAAAAAACATATGCTTATTAGGAGTTTGATGACAGCAATACATTTTAACAAAAGACTGTGAAAGTTGTGGAATGATCCAAAAACACCTGTTAAACAGGTTCATTGGTAACAGGGGATGGTAATTGGACATGAAAGGGGCATCCCCAGATGGGGCAAGGTTCACCACTTTGTAAAGCACATGATTATATAAAGAATATTACTTTATGGGTTTGGGAACATTTCGTAAAACAGTTTGTTTGCAAATGACTGCATTCTGTTTTAATTTACATTTTACTTTAGTGTCCAAACTTTTTTTTTTTAAATCAATACACTGAGTTCGAAATCACATACTAACGTACTGCCTCCTCCATACTCAATCAGTATGTACATACATATGCCTACTAAATGAATGATTAAGTATGCCACCACTCACAGACTGTTCACATGACTGTATGGCAGGTCTCACCTAACCCAGCGGCTTTGTCATATGCCCAGAAATGTTGCAGAGTACTTCCAAAAAGGCATTATTTTTTATAAAGTGGCATATTATTAGCTTTGACCCTGGCTCAACTCATTGCACAGTCTGAAGAGACACATTGTGTGAAATGCATTGTGGGGCAGTATGGGGAGTATGCCCAGTAAACTCACGTCACATTTAGAAATACACACTAATAGTAATAGTAGTATACATCCAGACATTTCTTGTATACACAAAATCTACATACCATGCAGTTGGAACACACTACGAACTTGATTTGACATCAACATAGTATGAATAGTACATTAGCATGTGAATCCGACCACAGCATTAGGGTGTGAAAAGCAAAAATACTTCGTTTAATTTTGGTTTGAAAAGTAAATGAGTGAATCTACTTTTAAAGTTTCAATTTTTTACAATTTTTTTAACGTGCACCATCCCACCTGTTTTCTAATGGCGTCCAGATCTCTGTCACGTACAAAGTCTTCTCTCAGCTGTACCCTGGTCAGCCTGGTGCTTCGAGGATCTGAGAATAGCTGGAAGAAACTCTCCTCTGGTTCAAAGTTACTGTCGGTGTGGACCAACTCCATATATCTGTTCAAACAAAATAAATAAATAGAAATAAAAAAATAAAAAATAAACCCAATATGGAATCAAAAGTCTTTTTCAGACATGGAATCTGTAATACTGTAACAAACATGGGGCATTTTTGACAGACTGAAAATTAAGAAATTTGGTAAACATCAATTGATATTTCTCTTCACGTACGTGTTGACCAGCTTGTCGCAGATTTCGCTGGGTAGGAAGATGTCCGAGCGCAGGCAGAGCTTGTTCCTGAATCCCTGGTAGCACATGGTCTTCCTGAGGTTCCTCAGGCAGAAGACCGTTGCCAGAGTCATGAGGCTGTCAGGGTTGTCTCCTGCTTTGGCTGCCATGTTTGCCTCTTCTTCTCCAGCTCAGATCAAAGACAGGGCAGTGCAGGGGACCTTTGAGACATGCAATGAACAAAGTAAAGGGTTAGGAGCAATTTGATTTTCACAAGAGGTTAAAGGTTTATTCTCAGCTTAACAAAGCTCAATTATTTCCAGTGTGAGGGTCCAATGGAAGTGATTAAAGGAACAAATGTGAATAAAATAGTGTATATGTAAAGTCACTGTAATTACAACAATAAACAACTATCTGCTCTATTTTTCCACTATCTCTGTCGTTCATTGCAGCTACACATTCATGTTTTAGATCAATATATCGTGGTGCCTGTTAACAGGGTAACGGCAATCCAAACCATGACATCCAAACCAAAACAAAGTCGTAAATCAAACTTATCTTCTACAAACGCTTGCTGTTTATTTTTCCGTGTCTACTAAATTAACTGGTAGGCACATTACTGCCAAAACGCCTTGCTGCCATAATGAAGTGAGACCTTTGCATACTTGGCCAAGTTAGCCGTCATGCCTATGGCTGGCAAATGTTAGCAACTAATGTTGGCTACTTTGCAACAACTTGATTCAACATTACTAACAAAATGATCCTTTTTACATGAAGATGAATGACTCCTGCTGATAAGCTGAAGCTAGTAACCGACCTTGCCCTGTTTCTGGTTGGCACTACTAATTTGCTAGTTAAACACACTTAACAATAAATCCTGAGGGAGAAACAGCAAGACTGTTACTAACATGGCTAGCTAGCTAGCTAGCTAACGACACTGTAGAATAATTTACTTTAACAACACTAACGCTACATAGCTACAAACAAACAGACAACAACTGTTAGCCAACTTACTCACAACAACCCAAAATACCAAAGAGCAACACTTGTTATTCTAAGTTAAGCCTTAACTTGCCGATACGGTGTTACCAGTTCATTTCAGCGTCTAAATTAGCTTGTGGCTAACGATGACTTTCCCAGCTATGCTGTTAGCTAACTTAGCCTTTGGGGCTAGCGCTAGCTAAGAGCTGTGTGTGGAAATGCAACGTCAGGCTACAAACAGTGGTCAGCAGTGTTTGAGTGCATGGCTCATCAGGCAGGGCTTTACCTTAGCTTTCGCCAAGGCTATATGTCTCGATGAGGGCGAGAAACTGAGTTGTTACCAGCAGTCTTCACTCATCTGATTTTCGTTTTCGTCCGATGTCAACAAACAGACTCCTCCTCCTCCTCCTACTTGTACTACACCCCCTCCTTTTCCCATCTCTTCCTCCTGTTCTTCCTCTTCCTCTCCTACGTCCATCACTAGTCCTTCCACTTCCTATTTGTAGAATTAGTAGTAATAGTATTAGTAGCAGTAGTACTACTAGTAAGTAATGCCATACGGGTAGTAGTAGAAATATACACATTTATTTATTTATCTAGTACATTTATTACAACCTTCAAAAGGACAAAGACTTATTTGGTGTCTTTGCGAGGCATAGACATGACTACACACATGGTACTAGACTATTCACGCACTACATATATAAATATACATAAATAACAGAAACATCAGTATATATGAATTCATCACTATATGTTTTCAGGCAGCAGGACATGCAAAGACCCTACAAGCCTTCAATTTTGGCATCAATATTCATGGTCCCCAGAGAATGGATCTCATACCTTTTTGGTAACCACCTGACCTTTCATCTAGTACCATCATCATGCTAAAATTTCTACTTGTACACGATATCTAATGGGGAGCTTGCAATGAAATTTAGTTTCACTCATTTTCCCAAAGTGATACACTTCAACTTTCACCTAACCTCTAGCTCCACCCTGAGGACAAATAGTATAATTGAAGAGAGTATGAAGAGAGTCCCTGCGCCAACACAGTGAATAGAGAGAGAAGTGTGTGTGTGTGTGTGTGTGAGAGAGAGAGAGAGAGAGAGAGAGAGAGAGAGAAGACAACAAATGTCTACAAAGACACACAAAATGACGCAATGTTATGTGATTATGCGTGCAGCGAAAAAGCCTTGCGGATCTTAATGCACAATCAACTATATATGCGCAGTCTCAGGTGCAAAGCAATGCGTTCATTCTTCCTTCCGTCTTTTCTTCATACAATACGTTCATCATACATACTGTACTTTCTTACATGCAGAATCTATATGTCCAAATACTCAGAGCCTTTCTGCCCTCTAGTGGTTGTCAGAAGGTATGGTCGCCGTGTACAGACCGCACGGAGGAGGGATCCACGAACAATAACCACTAACCACAGCAAACAGCACTGTTGCCCACAGATGGAGCAGCTGTTCTGATTAGTAATAAAACACATATAATTCATGAAAATATTTAGCTGTTTGAAAAAAGTCTGTCTATAAATGCACATTTATACCTGCATGGACAAGTTTAGTACGTACTGTACTGTGCATACTGTTACTACAGTGTACGTAAGTTATCAGTGTATGTTAATCATTGAGACGAGAGACTCCTGCAATGAAACCGACGTGACTGCATGACTTGGTGGAATAAATGCGTATTTGTTAAGGGAACACTCCCAGCACATGAACACACTCCTGACAGCTGACTGTGGATCCAAACAGCGGCGTGTGTGTGTCTCTGCAGTGTTGTTGTGAAGGCGGAAGTGATAGGAGGACTTCCCTCTGGCCAATAATTCATTCCTTTTTGGAAAGAGTTAAAGGAATACACCACCGCCTGCCCAGACATGTCTACTGCGTACAGAAACAGGTGAGACACACCGAAATCTTTCCTCTTTCATCGGATGCAGGACAGTGAAAACCTGGTGCTACATCATCTGTTGTAGCAGCTAGCATCCCAACCGCAAAACTGCTAATAACTTCAGCGTTAAGCTAGCAGCAACAGCAGTTCAGCTAACAAAACATTAGCCAAGTTTAGATTCAAGGCAAGAGTTGCAAAAATATACAATTCGTACATGATAACATGATTTTGCTCAGTTAAAAACATCACATTAAATGTCATAAAGAGCGAGCATCTGGTGCGTTTTACAAGTCAGTTAATTCGTTACAGCAACTTCATCGTTTTAAGTAACGTTAGCAATGCTAGCTCCCTGTTAGCAAATCAGCTGACACATCATACTTCCTTCAGCCCCAACCGGCTAACAATTAGCTATCATCCGGCTAGCTGGATTTGCTGACAATGTGTTTATGTCAGTGCAAGGGTGAAAACAAATGTGCCTTATTTTCACTAAAGCTGTCGCTAAATTAGCCCATGAAAAAATAGCCAGACCATGCTTCCTTGGAATAACGCGTTTTGCTCAGTTTAGAAACACTGTTACTGTATTCAGCCCTTTCCCTGCTGTAGTTAGTCTTTTTAAACCCACAGTGTAAATCTCAACTGTTAATTGCATGTAAGAATCCCTAAGATTGATTCACCGCATATGTTTTGCACATCTCATCTTATTTTTTCAAGAGATTTTTCATCAAATATATACCATCCCATATTATTATCCACCACAGCTCCTAATAACGGGTTCATAATGAACAGGATTTGTTTTGGCAGAAAATGAGGCAAAGGTGGTTTCTCAACCATGATCTGACCAATATTGATCTACTTTTTAATTTGAATGTACACATGCTGCAGATGTACAAGGCCAAGCAGACAATCTCGTAAATGTGTAAAAGGTGAAAGAGTGATTTGATGGAAAAACATGTTTTAATTAATATGAGAGTAGTCAAACAATAAATATGAAAAGGAATGCATTTGCTGACTACCTTAATTATTAAACAAATGTCACCCAAATGAGACCTTTTCACCATATGGTATTTAAAATGTACACTGAAGTACAGCTGGTACACCTGCATCTCAAGGCAATCCAATACCACAGTGCTGCAATAAATCCAATATTAATGACGCTTATCATACATGTGCAACATGTGTCAAAGTGGTGCTGATGCTCTGTTTGAAGGCTGTAATTTGTGCTATTGTTGCTATAGATTACAATTTACTAAAAGGGTTTCTTATGCTTTGACGACTTTTGACACAATATTGGCTAAATAAGTGATTATATACTAAGAATCACAAAATTCTCAGATATTTTCAACTCCCTGAATTAGCCAAAACCCCATCTGGTTATTTTATCAATAAACAGTTGTGTAGAAAAAAAAAAGTCTGAGTAGAGTGAATCATGTGGTTTGAAAGGTTTGTGGCACTTGAGGGAAGGGATGCCCTTGATGGTGCATCCTGACAGATCAGACACACCATGAAATGTGGTTGAAACCTCCGAAAGGTAGTAAGAGGACTATTGGCTTGTATTACTTTGTTACACTTACTGTTCCTAAAGGTCAAGAATGAACATCCATGCTAAAAGCTGCTCAGTTGAATTTCCCAAAATTGTACTACTTTATCCATATCACCAACGACTTCTTGGGAAATATGAAATGTGTTCACAGTATAAGATGTATTTTTGTCACTGAGCAGTAATACAAAAAATGAAATTGGCCTTGACATTGTCTTTTTTTCTTATTTCAGGATACAGGAATTCAAAGTAACCTTAAGTGAAGAAAACATAAACTTGAAGACACTGAGAGAGCTGTGCTTCAATGGTAATTTTCACACTTTAAGGATTTTTGTGCTAATAATATTTGTGTAGATCTTTTATTGTTCTGTATTCGACCATCCTTTTCTTTATTCAACTCAGGAATCCCATTTGAAGGAGGCATACGAGCACTTTGCTGGAAAGTAAGTTGCCCTGCTGCTGTCTTCTTGCATTCACCTTTTGTTTATGACAAATTGGGCCTCATGCAGGAACATTTTTGTATTCTTGTCCTCTCTTACTTTTTTCATTGAGGTTTGCTCATATGAGTGTTCCAGTTGGGATTCAGCAAACCCTCTTAACAGCACAAACTTTTGTAAGCTGCTTGTTTCCACTCGATTAATGCCACATGTTCATGAAAAGTTGTGCGATCATGAGACTAGACACACACAACATCCCCAAACTGCTATATAACACTACTTGTCCCACTTAATTTCTGGGCAAGTTTCATTCCTCAAAAATATCATCAACTACTGAATAGCATTTGTATACCTTGTACATTATTTTAGTAGATTTCCTTAACATATTAAACAGCAAATTATATGTTATATGACATTATAGTTTTTCCTGTAAAATAAGTGTGTTTTTCCATGTGGAGAACGATTATGTGTACCTGACCTGTATGATAGGTCTGGACCATTTGCAAATTTCTTTCATACTAAGAGAAAATTCTAAATGATAAAATTGATGTGCCAAACTTTACTTAGGCTGAAATCACGCCAAATGAGTTCCAATACAAAGACAAGGGATCACAAAATTCATTCTTCTAGTATAGTTAGCACTTTTTCAGTCTAAGTAGATACAGCCCATTACAAAGTCTTTTGTCCACCCACGCACACTCACACACCAATGTTAATTTAGCTGCATGCAAGGCACAGGCCATCAAGGACTGTGGACAGGAGGAGCCAGGGATCAAAAGGTGACCCGCTCTCTCACCTGAGCTGCTGCCACCTTACATGAAATATTCATAAATTTCATGAAAACTCATCTAACTCCTCAACAGGAACAAGCAACATTGTACACAGCACACTACACATTCTCCCTATTTTTTTTTATGGAATATCATTCTCTGAAGATTTCCTTTTTGGAGTTTTAAAGCTACAATAATTTTTTTCTACACTTTTTGATAATATGTACATTTTCTTTCTCTTCGTTGAGGTTTGTATGAGATGTTTGTATGAGGTTTACATGAGGTTATCTATGAACTGCATGAAATTTCTGATGAAAAGTGTAATTTCCATCTTTACAGTAAATGTCCCTTTTACCCTCTTCTCAGATCCTTCTCAATTATCTACCTCTGGATCAGACATTATGGGAGTCTTTCCTCAAAAAGCAGAGGTAAGGAGCAGATGTTGGCAAGAGGTTGTAGGGTTGAAGACTTAGTCCACACTGCTTTACTTATTTGGAGTTTCCTTTTTTGGTCTCAGTCGGCACAAAATCAGCTGCTATCAATCAGTCAGCATAGGTGATGACATTAGCTAATGTTGTTAGCTGACTGAAATAGAAAAAACCTCCCATTTCAGATGTGACTCACCAGGCCTGAGGCTGTTTATTGTGGTGGTCTCACATGGTGAAGCTAGCTAGGAAGAAGCTAGTTCTACTATTGATTCCTCCATTTTCCCATTAGGGGAATTCTGATTTCACCACTGTTTCCTTCTAAGAAAAAACACCGTGACAGGACATTTTAGTAAGGAGTCTATGTTTTGCTGCTAATATGGCCTGCAAATAACGATTATTTTATTATCATCATCATTTTCAATAGACAGAAAATTATGAAATAAAATGCCCAATACAATTTCCCAGAAGCCCCAGATGACATATTCACATCTTGGTTTGTATGACCAGCAATCCAACTTCTTTCTTCAATTTTGCCCCGTTCTCATACAGGGAGGTGTATTCCCAGTTCCTAAAAGAAATGATCATCCAGCCTGGTATTGCCAAAGCCAACTTGGGCCTTTCCAGAGAAGATGTGACGATGGAGGACCATGTAAGTACTGGTTTTCTTTGTATTGGTGTTCTTTTTCCATAGCCATGTTTAACTGAAATGAGGCCTGATTCAATGAAGCTATGTGCTATGTTAAATATTGTGTTACCTCAGTGACAGTCCTAATGACTGCTATCATTCTCTACAGAAAGAAAAAGGAACAGGCTGTGCATGCAGGAGTATGCTTATTAACACACTTAAATAAGCAGTATGCTGACTGGTGATTATGAAACCAGTCATGTAAATAGTAAAAGTCCAAACACGCATTCATATGACTTGGCAGGATCAACTGTGTTTTTCCCAGAGCTGAGCGCAACAGTAAAAAGTGAATGTGTGTGTGGTGGTGCTTTGTATATGATTATATTACCAAGTCTTTTGACCTTTTGTCCTTTAATCGCTTAAGCACCTTTTTGAAATACTATATGCATGTCACCACAACAATTCGTACTGTGCAGTACTGTCTTTGCTTCCACAGGCCAAAAATCGGCGAAACACTTTGAATTATGTATCGTAACTGAATAAATTCATTTTTCAACTTGTAACTGTAACAACCATGTAACTGTCCTCACCATAAAAAAATTAATAAATCACTGTTATGATTTTCATGGCCTTCGTTGGCACACACACAGACCTACCCAAAATCACAACTCTTAGAGCACTTTTTTTTTTAAGTGTAAAATAGGATGCAAAACATGGAAATTAAAACTATAAGAGCCAATTTAACTATAAATACAATTAAAACTAAAATAATCAGCTGCTCATCTGATGCTTTGCTCACAGGTGTAACAGGGCACTTATAACTGGGCAGTAATGTAAAGTGTCTTTTGTGTTGTTAATTTTTTCAGCCTCTAAATCCAAACCCAGACAGCAGATGGAATACCTACTTCAAAGATAATGAAATTCTACTGCAAATTGACAAGGATGTAAGGTATGACTTTAAAAAAAGTATTCTAGATCTATTTGTGCGCTCTTGGTAGTATGTTATTGTAAAAATGATCATCTGTCATTGTGTACACAGCCTATAAGAAGAATTACAATTCTTATTTATTTCATATTTCTTAAGAATAATAACAATGATGATAATAATATAAAAACCCTCAAACGTTTAACAAAAGCTCAGGTAAAATATAACAGGAATTTTTGTCTTCATGTTTGCAGGCGGCTGTACCCAGACATGGCATTCTTCCAGCGTCCTACAGAATATCCTTGCCAGCTTATTTTGGATCCTCAGAATGATTATGAGACACTACGTCGACGAGTTGAACAAACTACCTTGAAAGCACAAACTGTAAACCGCAACCGCAGTGGAGTCACCAATGTAAGTGGCTGTTAATGTGTGTGTCTGTGTGTGGTTAGTACAATTTGGGTTATGGTTATATGGTTTTGGGGAGCATTCAATGCTCAGATGGACTAAAGCATTGAATGCAGTCACATGAAGAGGGTTGTCCAGAACAGAAATACAGCCCAGATTTTATCAAGTTGAAACTCTGTGTAAAATGTAAATAAGAACAGAATGCAATCATTTGCAAACAACCTGTGTTTACTGACAGCGGGTTTAACGAAGTGTTCCCAAACCCATGTAGTAATATCCTTTATACAGTTATGTATTGAACCTTGCTCCATCTTTATGATCGACTTACCTTTTGAGGATGACCCTGTTACCTGTTACCAACCTGTTCCAAACAGGCATTTTTGGATCATTCCACAACTTTCCCAGTCTTTTTGTTGCTCCTGTCCCAACTTGTTTGAAACATGTTGCTGACAACAAATTCAGAATAAACATATATTTACAAAAATCAATGAAGCTGATGAGGTCAAATATTAAAGATATTGTCTTTGTACTGTTTTCACATATATTCATGTTTTGAGTATATGTCGAAAAGGATTAACAAATGATCATTTTCTGTTTTATTTGTGTTATACACAGCATCCCAGCTTTTTTTGGAATGAGAATTGTGTCAGTGTCAAATTGTGAATGTTTGCAAACTCAAAGCTCAATTGGAACTTGTCCATCACATTAAGTGCAGATGAAAGTTAGTGGAAAGTGGAACGTGCTGTACAAGCAGGTCTGTTCTGGTCAAGTGAACTGCAGAAACAACGCTACTGTCATGGTACACACAGCAGAGAGAAAAAGCAGGAGGAGAATCAATTTTCTCTGGATGTAGTGTCTCAGAAAGCTGAAGCTGTGTTACATTGAATTTCTGCATTATGTCACTACAAAACACATATTTTAACTGGGTTTTATTTGAAAATTAGTTTAATCAAATTCTTTCACAACTAACCTGTTTGGTTCAGTTAAAGTGGACCCTGGTGTGTTTGCCTGGTTAGTATGGTTGTTAAACCCAGTGCACACCAAGCAAACCGAACAGGACTGCCTGAAAAGGAGGTTCAGAAGTGGTGCAGTTTCTTTCTTGTGTGAAAGCAAACAAACCAACCACAGGATTATTTGATGGTAGATTATCCACTAAGATAAAGATAATGTAACATGTCGGATTTAGCAGTATCTATTGGCAGAAATGGAATATAATGTTCATAATTATATTTTCAATAGTGTATGATCACTAGATAATAATCATGTTTTCATTATTTTTGAATGAGCCCTTTATATCTACAGAGGGACCAGGTCCTCTTCCGTGGAATGCACCATGTTGCGCCACCATGTTTCTACAGCACCCCAGAAACGACAAACCAAACACAGGCTCTAGAGAGGGCCTTTTGTGTTTTCTCCACGGCCACCATAGGTTCTCCTACATGCGTGGAAGGGGAGGGCGAGTGGAGGCACTGTCCATGGAAGGCACTGGACCGCCACCCCTCCTTCAATATCATGTATTGTGTATTATAAAATACACTACATATATTAATGAAAAGACATTTTTGTTATTGTTGAGTTGTGTGTATAGATTTCAGTTGTTGTAACAGAAACATGTGATGAATAATGAAAAAACGCTGCCTACAGAAGGGCATACTTTTTTTTGGCCAACAACAGTGTGTAACATGGTGTATGTGTAACATTCCTGGTGGCCCATGATTGATTGACACAGCACGCTGAAAATAACCGGACCTGGGGCGGAAAGTCTTACAGCAAAGAAATGTTGCTAGATTGAATGATGCATTTTTGCAAATGTTCTAGATGGTGGATGCTCACGGCCAAAACACAGAGAAGTGCCTACAGGGCTGTAGTCCCACCTAGTGCAAAAGTCACACCACGCCAGATTGGAGGTTTGACTTTTTTATTGACTCAAGTTCGTATGAGTCACTCACTAAAAAGAGTTGTGTTTTCAATTCACTTGTGTCGGCAAGTAGTCACCTTGGTGAATCCAAGGGCATAGGTTTGCATATGGACGATAGATACATGTCGCTACCAATATTTCCCTACCAACATTTGTTTGGTTTGGTTTTATTTTTTATGACCCCTTGCAACTTTAACAACCTCCTCAGTCACTTTATCATGGAGGGAGACCAAACCTAAGCCCGTGGGTATATCCACCACCATCCCCAGCGCCCATAGAGCATGCACACTAGCGACTTCCGCTGGCCAAGCTAACTTCCTGTTTAGCCCTCCACTAACTTGAATGGGATAAAAATAGTTAGTGGAGATGAGGACTCCTGAGCAGGTAAAAAGAGTTGTTCTTTACAACTGTTGTTCAACTGAAGTCGGATATCAAGCAAGAATGTCACTTTCAAAACTTCCCACTATTGATGTTCTCACTTTCCTAGAGCTTACTGAGTGCTGTTAGAAGAAGGGCTGATGTAACACAGTGGTAAACATGCCCCCATCCCAACTTTTCTTTGGCTTATTTGGAACATACATGTATCAAATTCATAATGAGTGTATATTTACCAATAATAACTGAAATGTTGACAAATGTTAATGTCATTATTTACTGACATCCATGTTTCCCTCAGAATGAATGGTACAAACTAATAATGATCATAAAATAGTGTGATCCTCTGACTTTTCATCTAGTGCCATCATAAGGTCAAAATTTCACTTTGTCCAATACTTTGGTTTATGTCAAAATACCTGCAGAGGTCAACAGAGGTTGACTTTCTCATCAGCCTCACCTGTATTTTGTGCTTAGACCCAATTAGCAGATGTTAGCATACTAGCATGCTTAAATAAATTAGTGAGCATGGAAAATGTTATACCCCCTAAACATCAGCATCTTAACATAGTAAGATATGCCACATTGTTTTAAAACGTATCCAGCATCCTTTCTGCGTATTGTAAAGTAGAAGGTAAGAAGCTGTTTAAAGCATACAAGCACTTGCTGTCAAGTACTGCACTGGGAAACACATGTAAAAAATCATTAATGAGTGTTATTGTTTCAAGTGTCGTTCTTTTACTTTTCACCTTCTCCTTTTGCTTCTCACCTTCTTTTTCCTTGAATTGAAATGATTATCTTAAAACAAACACTGTGCGTGCTTGCGTATAATCAACATTATACAGTGTTTGCAGAACAATGGCACCATCTTTGGGTAAACTGAATCTGTTCTCCCAGGTCAGCTCACCTGGAAAGGCATTGAACCTGTATCCATCTAATGAATATGAAGTGCTGCCCAGTGGGAGTGAAGCACACTGGGAGGTGGTGGAGCGGATCCTCTTCATCTATGCCAAACTCAACCCTGGGATTGCCTACGTTCAGGGCATGAATGAGATTGTTGGACCAATTTACTACACCTTTGCCACGGACCCCAACAGCCAGTGGAAAGGTTGGTAACATTTCAGTTGAAAATGTGAAAATAGGAAATACTCTCAGAAGCACGTCACTTTGGATAAAAGCGTCTGCTAAATGAAATTGTAGAACTGTAAATATATTCCTTTCTGCTTCATTGTTCAGAGCACGCTGAAGCAGATACATTCTTCTGTTTCACCAACCTGATGTCGGAGAACAGAGACAACTTCATCAAGAGCCTGGATGACTCTCAGTGTGGCATCACCTACAAAATGGAGAGTGTGTACTCAATGCTGAAAGACAAAGACCTGGAGCTCTATCTCAAGCTGGTAAGGTTAAGGTCTCATTCCCTCTTCCTGCTTATTCTTTGTTCCTTTTAGGGAGCTATAGGGATGCTTTAAACTACTCTCTAGGGCTGCCCTCTAAATGTCAAAGATTAAACCGCATGTTGTTAATGGTAACAGTTAGTGTCCACAAAATCTGGCTACGGTTAGAGCAGCCTGCATCTCTGAAGCATGAAATTCACTTGTGAATGTATGTAAATCAGATCTGCCACTGACATTTTTTTCATTATCAGTTAACCATTTTGGCTGAAAATCATAAGGAAACAATGAAAAGTGTCCATCACAAGATCACAGAGCCTATTGCAGGGGTCGGCAACCTTAACCACGCAAAGAGCCATTTGGACCCGTTTCCCAGAGAAAAGATAAACATCGGGAGCCACAAAACCCTTTTGACATTTAAAATGAAGATAACACTGCATATATCGTTTTTTACCTTTATGTTATATATAAACAAACCACAGTGTGTGGCATTCATGAAATCAATGAACTGCTACAGAAAATTAAAATCACTTTTCTGCATGCAACAAAAACATTTTGAACTCCGAAAAAAAGACGTTGGGTTGAAGGTTATTTTCAATAAAATACGCAGTGTCTATTTGAGTCCTTCTTGTGTTTATGAAAAAAATTTGAACAAGTTTTATTTTGATCTTACAAGATCACCATAATCTTCAAATTTAGAATTACATTTTAAAAACTAACAAACTAAAATAAAACACATTTTAATTAAATAGTCATTATTTATTCTCCAAAGCCACAGGGAGCCGCAGCAGAGGGATAAAAAAGCCGTGGGTTGCCGACCCCTGGCCTATTGGGATGACCTCAGATTGTTTGGTTTGTACAACCAACTGTCCAAAACCCCAAACAATCAAAATTTATGGTGAACTATGATACGAGAAAGAAAAGCCGCAAATCCTCATATCTGAAAAACTGGAGCTAAAGAATGTTTGGCTTTTTTTCTTGAAAAATTATTTAAGCGTCAAAATAGTTAGCTGATTAATTTTCTGTTGATCGACTCATCATTTCAGCTATAATGTAAATCCCCATATTTATTGGCAGTTGACTTTATATTGAAATCAGTATTGTATAATAATACTTTCCAATAGTAATTGACTTGTCATGACTCATATACAGCAAAACTATTTTTTTGTTTGTAATTAGTGAGAGAGAGGAGAAAGAGGAGGAGACAATCTGAGGATCACACTTTTTCCAAGTCTATCTTAAAGCAACAATGATATTGCCATTTACTCTGTTTTTCTTTCATTTTTTCTGTCCACACAGGAAGAGCAGAACATCAAACCACAATATTTCACATTCCGCTGGCTGACCTTGTTGTTATCCCAGGAGTTCCTCCTGCCAGATGTTATACGTATCTGGGACACCTTGTTTTCTGACCAGGACCGATTCCACTTCCTCATCCTGGTCTGCTGTGCCATGCTTATGTGAGCTTTTCAGATTGTGCTACCTGTTGTCTTTTGGCATTGATACCTCTGACTCTGCATGTGAATCACGGTTTCTGTTGACTTTGTCTGTTCACAGACTCATCCGAGACAACTTGCTGGCAGGAGACTTCACAATGAACATGAGATTACTGCAGGTATAGCTTTTTATAATAAACGGAACCATAAAAACCCCAAAGCTTCATATGTAGACATATAGTACAGCTTCTCTTTTTACCAAAACTAACTCACACTGGGTAATTTTCGTTTTGTCTTTTACTGATGTTCTTCTCAGGATTACCCCATCTCAGATGTCCACACCATCCTGACCAAGGCCAAAGAGCTGCAGGATAAATCCTAACCTGTTCACTCTTTTTCTCCTGCCTTCTCTGCTCAAACGTGGTAGGTGGGAGTTTAAACATTAAAAAACATTATCATGTCAAACATGTATCGGGGAAGGACTTGATCAATGAAGAGCCTGGATGGATGTGTTGGGGGAAACCAGCATACTGCTTTTTAACTCTATGTCTGATGTTTGGTCAGTGGGGACTGCCGTGACACCCTTGAAGACATGCTGAAACTATTCCTTTGTGGAAGTGAGGAGGAGATGCCATCTGTTTCTTGATGCATTATGGGAAAAGGCTCCCCTCACAGCCATCTCTCCCATGGAGACTTGTTGTGCTCAGATAATGATGTTTGGACTGAACATCTGAGGGAGAGGGAGCCACACTAGCCCTACACTACCAGTCTTAGTTTGTCAGAAAACATACCAGAATTGTTTTACAATAGAGCGAAGATTTTAACAAAAATCCCACTGCAATCACGTATGTAGTCAGACTGAGAAATTGTTTAATTGGGTTGAACAATAGTGCATGTTTATTCTTTAAGGTTTTTTTTTTTCAATTTTTAAAAGTTGAACGTTTTTAATGTAAGAAACATGTATGCCTTATCTGTTTAATGATGTGAAACGCGACAGTATTTCTGCGTATATTGTCTGGGTAAAATAAATATGAAGTGACGGGCCTTGCCTATTGAATATTGTATTAGTAACCTTCTGAAAAATCATGATTTCTTGAGCATTATGTCTCAACAATGCCTTTCGTCCCATTGGAAATGTAGATGCATTTCTTTTTAAAGTTATATTACTTTGATACAAAAAAATCTTTTTGAAAGAAGGGCAAGAACCATCAGAGTAAATTGCTGTGTTTTTCACACTGTACATTATTTGCAGAGCTTTTTCTTCAACCTAGCTTGATATGTATTTTTATTTTAGTTCCATTTCTTTATACCATGGCCATGATGAATCAAGAGGGTACATTATTGTCAGATATGCATGGCTCTAGCATTCATCATACATTTTCTTACAGAAAGTTTTCAGACCCTTGGTTTTTAGTTTTCCACATTTTGTTATGTTTCAGACTCATCTAATGTTATTTCCTTTCTCATCAATCTACACACAATACTCCACAAAGGCAAAACAAAAACAGGGTTTTTGAGGGGTTTTTTTGTAAAATTCTCCAGAGATATTCTATTGAGTTCAGGTTTGGACTCTGGTTCGACTTCTCCAGGACCTTCACAGTTTTCCCGAAGCCACTACTGTGTTTTCTTTGCAGTATATTTGGGTCATTGTCTGGTTGAAATGTAAACCTTTGCCCCAGCCTTGGATTCTGAGCACTCTGGAAAAGGTTTTCTCTCAGGATTGCTCTATATGTTTCTGCATCCATCTTTCCCATTATACTGACTAGTCGCTCCACAGCATGATGCTGCCACCACCGTGTTTAACTTTAGGGGAATGGTATTGATGAGGTGATGAGGTCACCTATCTCCACAAAGGAACTCTGGATCTCATTCCTAGTGAAGATTGGCCTCTTGGTTAGCTGTTTGACTAAGGACCTTCATCCTTGATTGCTCAGTTTGGATGGGCAGCCAGATCTAGATAGACTGTTGGTGGATCCAAACTCCTTCCATTTAAGAATGATGGAGGTTATCACAGTCTTGGGCACCTTCAATGCTGCAGAAATTTCCTTGTATCCTTCCCCACATCTGTGCCTTGACACAATTCTGTCTTGCAGGTCTACAGAAGTAGGATGCACCAGAGGTCAACTGTCAAGTGTCATAACAAAGGGTCTGAATACTTACAGTGTGTAAATGGAATATTTTGGTCTTTTCTTTTTAATAAGTTAAACACTCAAAAAAAATGTTTTTGCTTTGTCATTGTGGATTATTGTGTGTAGCTTGTTGCAGGGAAAAAATGAATCCATGTTAAGATGAGTCTGACACACATAACAAAATGTGGAAAACCTGTCTGTCTGGTCTGAAAACTTTCTGTTTGCACTACAAGTTGTACTCAAAGGCTGCTGGTTTCTGCTGTTACCAGCCTGCAGTAATTAGGCTGTTGTTTGAAATTTACTGATATTAGTGCAATATGATATTGTCTCATTAACAAATGAGTTTTGGTACAGATACCACAGTTATTCTTTTTTTGATACTTAAATATAACCATGTTTTTCCGCATTAACAAAAGAAGCCAAATTTCTAATGTTTAAACACAAGCAGCTGACTAAGAATTGTGCCTAAATAGAATAGTCCTGAATTGACAAAATTATGATTTAAAGTGGAAGTTACAAAAAAAAAAGATTATCATTCTGATTAGACATTGAATGCCAACTTTTGATGCCTAACAGTTTTCAGTATTTTATGCTAAGAATACATTTCAGTCAGTAATCCTGCAGCTAGTGTCTATTCCATCTTTTGGCAAAGGAAAGAAACATCTATTTTGTGGCCAACAAAGATGTTGCCATCACAAATTTTCCATTTAATGGGAGGGAGTACAGCGTTTGATTTAATGGAAAGTGGAATGGCCTAAGCAAGGTGATTCTCTGCTTGCTTGCCCTGTGCTACTAGCAACAAACAAAACACACCAAACAGAGGCTAAACTTTGCCACCATGTTGGCTACATTTACAGTGCAAGGCTTAAGTGCTCAATTCAGATTTATTTCCCGGATCTGATTGGGGTTTTTTTTTGTTTGGCTTTTCACATTCTTGTTTAAATATGACCAATATCAGATTTCAGTGTGAGCTGGTCACTGTCCTAAATTGACATGCATACGCAACAACAATCACACATCATATGATGTCACACCCAGCAGGCTGTAAATGGAGGCCACTGAAGTCAGAGTTTAGGGTTTCATTTACAAGTTGATGTGCGGTGGAAGCCAGCTAATTCATGAACAGATGATAAGGAGGATGAGAATGAGGAAAAAAAGCCAAACTTTAAATTATTTCTTATTGTGAAGCTGCTACTTAAACTGCTACTGTTAACACCGGAGGTATGTGCGGAGCCAGGAGTGGTGGCATTGTGGCTAATTATATCTACATCTGTCAGCACCTTTCTACAAGAGCCTTGCAGCAAGACGGTCAGTTCAGGTCAGGTTCAGTTTGAGTGGCATAAAAGTCGCATGAATTTCAATATGACGGTTCAGACTGAGGTTGTACTGGAAAAAAATCAGACCTGTATCTGATTTCAGACCGCAAATGAAAGTGGCCCAAATCGGAATTGAAAAGCTTTGGATTCCTTGTGATATGTGCTGTTCATACTGTCACGAAAATATAGATCTGAGTCACATATGAGCAAAGAAGTCAGGTTTGGGCCTCTTGTGCCTGCAGCCTGAACGTAGCCATTGAGCAATATTTTTAATAACTGTACAGTATGTTGTGCATTATTGAATACTTCAAAAGCACCCATTAGATCCTTGTGTGTCCCATCACTACATTAATGATAGAAAAGCCTAAATATCTCTTTGTTATCCATTGGAATATTTTTGGTTGTGTATTGAAGACTAACATATTGGCCAGAGGGTTTGGATTATGCACAGATAACTGCATGGCTGAGGGGAAAAATGTCTGTCTGAGGCTCTTGGATTCAGCTGGTGTAATGGGCAACTCTCTTATTGCTTACTGTTTAGCCAGCAGCAATTAATTAATTAACATAAAGGAAGAGGAAGTAACACCAAGTGCTAAAAAGCCTCTTCTTACACTTTACTGTTTTCTCTTTTATCTGTTAGCAGAAGGAAATAGTGGAGTGACAAGCAAGTTGAAATAAGACTGTAAGACATTGCAGTTGTTCTAAACTCAAAAATCACACTGGAAACAGGCCAACAGGTGACTGTTTTTAAGGAAAAAAGCCGTTCTTAAGTTGTTAATAGCTAAGCTAGCCCAGGCTTAATGGTGTACATTAACCTTTGCTTAAGTCTGATAATGTTCAGTGTGAACACCGGCACAGCTTGACAGAGAGTGTTGATTCCCATCATTTATTATTTTATCTTGTGTCTTACACATACCATGTGATGTGTGTGATTTGTATGGCTTGATTAAACGTAGATAATAATTTGAATGTAAATGTGTATCTGCAAACTTAAATCTACCACTGCCATAATATCCAGTCACATGCTTATGTGTTAATAAGGTTAATCAGTGGGGAAACAGAAAAGAGGTAATCTCAGAGAGCAGTTTAAAAGCTCAAAATATATTGATGACACTTTGGCTTGTTTAATTATTTAATGCATACTCATGTGAAGGCACTCTGTGGAGATCGGTGAGGAAATGCTTCCCCAAGTCAATATGAACAAGAAAGTGCAGGATTATCAAATATGGCCCTTCATATACATGCCTAAAATGGGAACATACACCATTTTCAGGGCTGCAGAAATATTTCTGTAATGTATTTTCTTTTACATTTTTAGAGACACTCCATGTCTGTTTTTTCTGCTACCGAAGATCAAATCAATCTTCCTTGACCATCCTAGTCAAAACACACTATTGAAATGTAGTCTTTAATAATGTTGAGAGGTGAGTGTGTGTGGAAGCTCTGTTTTCTTTTAACAAACAGTATGTAACAATACAGTGCTTTTAAAATGTGTTAATAAGCTGCTTAAGGAACACATGTATTTGTGGGGTGTTTGTGTCAAAATTGCTCTTTCATTAGAACTGAATAGGATATTCTAAAGGGTGTCAAGTTAAAAATTGATCAACATCTCATAACAGATCAGAATTGGTGTCATTGTCTGTTGGCTAAAATTACAATCATCGACTCTCCTGTCAAATACTGGATGGTATTTGAGTCATTTTCCATGAGTATATCAAATTTACCTGGGTGTCAGCTTCAATGGAAGATATAACACTCAAGGAAGTACAAAAGTGTATTTTGTACAGAAGAATTAAGTTGGTCAGTGCCACAAAATTGCTTAGGTTTGATAAACGACCAAGAAATACTGCAGAATTTTAAATATTTCTTGTTCATTTTACGTCAGAACTTTTTCAGACCTTCAATCCTCAAACTTTCTGATCATTTCCAGGTTTTCCAAAGTAGTCACAGCACAACACAATTTTGAATAATTGTGTACTCAATAAAATTTCACCAACAAAAATTGGGGTTAATTAACAAATAACATGACAAAGCTCTTACCATCATGTAAAAACAAATGGATAAGTCTGGCTATATTACATTTTTGTTGTTGTCAACGAATCCTGTAAAGATGTGAATCCCCAAAAACTTTTTACAAATATGTACAACCCTGATTCCAAAAATGGGATGCTGTGTAAAACATAAATAAAACAGAATAGATTATTTGCTAATCCTTTTGACATATACTCAATTGAAAACTGCTAATACATTAATATTTTATCTCATCAACCTCATTGATTTTTGTCACTATATGCATATTCTAAATTTGATGCCAGCAACATGTTTCAAACAATTTGGGACAGGAGCAACAAAAGACTGTAAAAATGTGGACTGATCCAAAAACACCTGTTTGAAACATTTCATAGGTAAACAGTTTCATTGGTAACAGGTGATAGATCATATGATTGCATTCTATTTTTATGTATGGTTTACACAGCATCACAACTGTTTTGGAATCAGGGTTGTAGTTTCATTTTTTAAAAAGCCTCAGTAATTTCCCAATATAGTGGGGCACTGTAGTTTTTGCAAACTGGGAAGATTTATTTGTGGTACTTAATAAGTATTTCCTGCACCAGGATGGTGTATGTGGTCTTAACTCACTATAAACTACATCGGCCAGGAGACTTATCTTTCAAAATAAACAAAAGAGCTTACTGTAGCTGCCTTTTGCAAGACAAATAGCAAGAGAAACGTAAAATAAATGAAAAAAATGATCTTGTGGCTTATTTTGGATAAAGGGCATTGAAATGGACTGGATCATTTGTGAACTGAGAGTTCAGAGCTAAAACAAGTGCAAACATCTCTAGATCTCTGTATAAAATCATTCTTGAGTAACCCTGAGATTGGGCTGTGCTACACTCTTAGTAGTAAGCATGTAACTTATGCAGTAAGACAGAACCTAACCTAATGTCCTTTATTACCACACATAAGAAATTGTCCCGCTCCATGCAGTGTTTCTTCGTACTTGACATGGCTTGAGACCTTTTCAAGTGTACTTTACCTAGATATCTACATCCAGCAACTTTTAAATGTCCAGAATATTCTGTTCAGTTTGAAAGAGCAAGAAAGAAGAAGAATTCTAAGACCAAAACAAAAAGACATTTTGCATTTGAAAGTATTTTTTATCATGTGCAAAGCTGTTGGGGTACATATTTTTTGAGGGACTGTTACTAATTGATGGCATCCACATGCTCCTCTTTTTAATGTGTATTTATTTCTATCCTGATGGCTTTGTGTGTATGTGTATGTGTGTGTGTGGGGTGGGGGGGTGATGTTCACTATACTCTTTATGTCTTCAGTCAATTATTTGCATGGTTCCAATTTTGTAAGCACATTTTTGTAATGTCTCCAGTGTTAAGACTTGTATATATGTTTTTACATGTTTGCAGATGTGCATTAAAATGAATGATGGTATAAATCAATCATCTTTGTGAAGTGGTGTTATTCAGCCAATTATTACTGACCAGCAATAACCTCAGAGGAAATATCCCTGTCTCTGTGTCTGTGTCCCTGTCTCTCATTGATATTTGGAAAAATGCCCCATAAATGTCTATAAATGGATCTACACTTTTGCATGGTGCATGCTTGAAATCCTTTTTGATACCTTAGGACACATAAAGTTATGATACGCAAAGACATGTTTTCACTGCAGTAAAGGTTTCAACTTTAATCAATTTCAAGAGCGAACTAAATAAAGTCTCTTTCTGCTAGTCTGTTTTAGGTGTGCCAGGTCATGGTATTGTGTCTGCTGGCTCACTGGAATATCTAAATGGAACAGAACCCTTGTAGTACCTACAAGTTGTCTACAGTTGTACCTGTACTTTTTCTGCTCTGACAAGTGAAAGCATAAGTTTCATTCTTGGTCCTGCTTAGGTGCTGCTGTATTGTGTAACCACTCAGAAAGTGTTACCTGATTATCAGTTTCACCTATATAGACCTCAGGGTTAGGGTTATCTTATCTTTTCTAAAAAGTCATATGACACAGGCAATAAAGGTTTCAAGCTGGGTAAAATATTATACTTGTTTTCAGCACTTAAACATTTACCATCTTCTGTCCCACTCATTATCATCTAACCCACTATAAAAACATGAACAATACACAATGCATAAACACTGATTTGTATGTCAATCAATCAATTTGTTGCTAGCCAATAAGTTATAGGCTACCATCATGGAGACTCAGTAATTCAATTCACAGTGAAGTTCACCTTCACCTCCACAGGTTTTATCCTTTAGTTAGGTATTTCATTTCTCACAGTCAGCTTTGTTACATACTTTTAATAGTATTACCCGTTTGTTTTGTGTATAGCACTTTTGATCATTTTGCTAATCACCTCAGTGTCTCAGATAACCGGTCAAGGACATTGTCAATCAGTGTATCACCAATGTTTGCCTGATTTCCAAAGCTAGGTAGTTTTATCTCTTTTGGACTTAATAGCTATTGATGGATTATTATTATAGACTGATCAGCAATGGTGAACCTCACCCTTTGAATGTTGATTTCCCACTTTCCATCAGCTGGTAAGGAGTAAAAGCTCTTGGAGAACTTTTCTTCACGTTAGTAGCCAGACTAGCTGAATGGCTAACCTAAAGACATTGAGGTGATTATCAGAACAATGAAAAATGCTAAAAACGCTGAGTACAATAACAGTAAATGTCATTAACAAGAAGCTTGAACTTTAGAATAAAAAACAGTTTTTTTCCTTAACTTTATTTCAAATTAGAAATTGATACAAACTGTTGGTAAGCAGAGTGAAAACAGTATGTCCATAAGACAAGGATACAAATTCAGAAGGGCACAAAAATAGGAGAGAAAATAAAACAAAAATAAATAAATAAATAACATACAAAAAGGCAGAAAAAATAATAATAATAAAGAAAAAGCCAGGGGGCATCATAACAGAAAAATAAAACCATTATTCATATGAAGACCTTAAATTGGGAGCACAAGTTCATGGTTTTAACTGCTTTTTTGTTGTTTGGTGAAGAAATAGTTTTATCTCTATGAAAAAGCCAACGTGATCACTGAGGACGGAAAAAGCTAACGCTGTAGACTGACCGGAAGTAAACAGACGTGCGGCTCGTGGACGGGATCTACGTCACAGTACAGCGTGCTGGTAGAGACCTGTTCGTGAGTCAGTGGACGGTACAGTTAAAAGCATCGAGACAAAAAACTGGTAAATGAAATTGCAGCCTCCTTTTTAGTTTCCTCTGACCATAAACAAAACCTCGTTTAGCCTTTTCAGAGAAATAACGGTTCACAGAATCTGTTCTAATTTGTCTGAATCAGCATATTCACATATTTTCTTAGGGAACGTATGTAAACAGACCAGCTGACTTATTGTACACAGTCTAGCTAAGTGGCTGAGCTAGCTAGCTGACCTTATAACGAGTAGCTGCTGGCCATTATTGCAGGCCTCCTGTCCCATACGGAAATATAAAGGGCGACCATAGCAAGTTTTATTGCTGCTCATACTTCAAGGATGTGAGTAATTCTTCCACGACTGTGAACAACCACGCAACCCATAAAGTTGGTTATCTCTCTTTCTCTTTCTGTTAAACTGAGCAGCCTGGACTGAAGTCTACAGTCTGTTAGTTGTGTGGGTGAAACACTGCTGTGTATTCCAGAATAACATATAAAACCTACAATGACAGTGCTTGATCAAACAGCAGGTTCATAAAAGCAGAAACATGATCAAAATCTGAACCAAAAATACATCTTTTTATTATCTGTAAAGTAAACTATATTAAAGACTTCTGTGCATTTTCTATTAAGAAATTGAAAAGTGCACTCGGGGATTAGTGAGAAAATCAGGGAAATGTAAATTATGGGTACAAGATCTTAAGTAAACCAATAAGTAAGCCAACTTGGTTAGGTTGTTCCAAAGTTCAAGTTCAAGTTTTATCTTCCTTGGGAAAGGGAACAGCTTGTCTTCCCCTCTTAGTGTAGAAAGCATAGCAACATAGACTCAGGCCAAGTCATCTGTAAGTGTGTATAAATGTATTTCTTTGAAAGAAGTCGAAGAGAAAAGAGCTCTGTTTAAATCCATTTTACTGCAAAGTGGTAAGTACTGTGCATGCTCTGTGTGGTGGTATCATAGAGTAGTACAGTCTGTGGTGACTTAGCTGTCATAAGTCATGAGCTCTAGTAAAGTAAAATGTTAACAGTGGTGATGCTCATTTATATTTTTGCAGTGTGTCTCTATCTAGAGGGTCATTACCATCTGATGTAGAATGATGAGTAGGAGAAAGTAGCATAAAATGAAAATACTCAAGTTAAGCACAAGTACAGTACTTGGACTAAATGTACTTAATTACTTTCCACCACTGTCTACTCACCCCCCACCTACTGCTTTCTGTGCAATGTGTATGTACCCTGTTGCCTTCATGTTACCACAAAGTCCAGTGCAACCAGTACACCTGTGCTGGCATAATACATCATTTGTTTAGTTTGTGATAATTTAATGAAACACTTTATTTGGAATTAACATCAGGTTACTGGTGCTCCATTTTGACACATAGTTCCTGTACAAGACATCATCACAAATGAGCTATTTACTGCTTTAACTAATATTGCACTTTTGTGGTGCAAATTCTCTAACAAAAATTCATTTATTCAAATTACTAAAACCAATTCAGTGAACTTGGGTTTTGGGGACCCTTTAAGGCTGTGGCCCTTGGGACAGTTGCCCGGTTAGTAATTCAGCCTTGATCAGGTGGCTATGTAACACAACTTACAAGGGCAAGCTGAGATCTAGAACATAGGAGATAGCAATTATAATTATGTATATGAATATATATAGAAACATGTAGATGTAGTAGATGATACTAGCTGAGGGATCAGTAGCATATCAGTGATATAACACAAAATATGAAGCATGTGTGTATTTAAGACTCCAGTCTCCATTCACAGGTTTCTCCAATGCAGTACTGCAGTACTCGGGGTGGGGTCCATGGATGGGACTTCCGGGATGTGCTGTTTTCTGGTTACGCTCCCGACGGGGGAATGTTCATGCCAGAGACTCTGCCCATGCTAAGTCCAGACACCCTAAGGAGCTGGAGGGGGCTGCCCTACACCAAGCTTGTGGTGGAAGTCGCCTCACTGTTCATCCCCACCCAGCTGATCCCCAGAGAGGACCTGGAGGGTGAGCTGGTGAAATGTTCAGTTATCATAACCTGTCATTTGATATTAAGGTATGTTCAGTTTCCACCTTGTAACTAAATGAAAGGAAAAAATGTAAACTCTATAACATACATTCAAAACTGGTCTGCAAAAAAGTACACAAAGTAGTAAAGTACGCATGATTAAACTGACTAAAGACTCATAGACTCACAAAGTTGCAAAAATTTGAAAGATTAAAAGTTAACTAATTGAAGACATGAGACAGAGAAGTTTGTGAAAAATAGTTTTAAAACAAGAAACAAGTAATCAAATAAAACAAAAATCATTTAAAAACGATGAAAACCCATTGCAATACAACAGATCTGCCATCACCCAGAAAATGATTTCTTCTTTCTTCTTTCTTTCATCCTTTTTCCTTGTGGCAGTCCTTGTGGATGATGCCCTGTCTGGTTTCTCAGTGCCTGAGGTGGTCAGAATCGCCCAGCTGAAGGAGGGTCTGTCAATCCTGGAGCTCTTCCATGGAGACACCTTGGCCTTTAAGGACCTGGCCATGACCTGCACTGTGCGCTTCCTCAACTACTTCCTGCAAAAAGATAATCACAGAGCTACTGTTGTTGTAGGTAAGAACGCCTGTAATGCTGTTAAAAGAGCAACTAGTTTTTTAGAGCTGTCTTTCATCTGGTCTACAATCTAAAGAGGTAAATGTTAAAGGAACTATCTGACATAAATATGTTTGGTTTAGAAGAACTGGATATTCTTTACTTGCCTTGATTTGCTTGAGCTCTGACTCGTCTTGCAGTAACAGGCGGGAGTCAAAACGTGTCTCCAAATGAACTTACACCAGTAAAATACACTCTTCATTCCAACACATCACCAAAACAACTGTTTGTTTAACACACATGTCCAGCTCAATGTGCTCTACAAAAAACACACTTGGAACATAAAAGTCCACCATGATGGATTTTCCACCATTTTGAATTTTTTGTAGAACACATTTTTGACACCTCCTCTTAAACTGTGTGGCTTTGCATACTTTCAGCTCCAGACGTCATTTGAGACAGTTTTTGAACCATGTATGGGACAGAATGTTCACATCATTTTCATCAAATTTCTTGTAAATTTCCCCACTGTGGGACGAATAAAGGTTTATCTTATCTTATCTTTCTTTTCCCACATTATTTTTTACACCAAAACCTTGGAAAATCTTATTTCACACAATGTGCCTACTTAAGCAACAGGATTTATGGTTTTTGAATTTTCCACCTTAATACACATAGAGACCCCTGAACCTCTCTCATTGACTCTCAGGTTATTTTACCTTGGCAAAAACACAAATGTGCTGATCTTTGAAACTGTAATTTTTTGGTCATTTTTGACTTTATATACACACATTACACACCGACATCTTCAGCAAGGTTTAGGATGCTGACGTTGAGGTTTTTTTAAAGATCCATTAACGATACAATTTTTGAATGAGGGTGTCTTGTTTGAGTGGTACTCTGTCAGGCCTCTCTCAGTGTCGCTCTGAATGACTGAGCACTTAAAGGCCACAGATACAGTTACACACAGCTGATGTTAATTGGCTGAATAAATCTCCATTACTTTTGCTGCTCTATTCTGATTGGTGGATTGATGTGAAGGTATGTTTTGGAAGTTGAAAGGCAGTCAACAGATTAGCAACATGAGCCGTTTCAGGTCTAATTCACTATTCAATACCACCTCTGTCTCTCTCTTTCTCTCTCTCTCTCTCTCTCTCTCTCTCTCTCTCTCTCTCTCTCACACACACACAAACACACACGCACACACACATACATATACACACACCCATATGATGACTCCAATGAGGACATAGAATTTTCAAAATAAATGACCCCAGATGGGGCATGGACAAGGCTAGCTCTTCTCTCTACATGGAATTTCTGGCCCTATAATACCATTCCCTTACTTCCTACTTTGCTCCTAAAAGACAAGAGTCCTAATTACTGCAGCCACTAGAGGTCTTTGTCATTTGAGTTGAGTATATGTTCTTTTATTGTTAGCAGACTGAAAAGTGGATGAAGAGAAAGAGATTCATCTTTTTTTCTATTCTTGTTTGGGTGTTTTGCTGTGGACTGGGGTGTCTACTAAAATTATGTGGAAATGGTGGATGCAAGTTGTTATCACACCAAAACAGTGTCTTGAAAATGAGACATCATGATATAGAGGTAGTCTTCTACCTAGTCTATGGTTTATGTTACTGGGTGAAGTTTCAGAAGTAAACTTGTTAGATTTAGGAGCTTTGGCGAGGCATACGTTGTCCTTAAGCACAAATTAAACCTCAAATCAAAAATCAAACAGTCAAACAAGTAAAATCCTTTACTTACGCTGACTGTCATGTGATCATCATGACATTTAATAGCATATTCATGCTCGCAAGAGAAGCAAGAAGCTCCAAGACCTTACAAAGTAAAGTGATGATAAATGTAATGTGTCTGAATCAGTCCGCTTGTGGTTTTCTCCTCCAGGTACATCAGGAGATACGGGTGGCTCAGCCATCCAGAGTGCAAAAGGTCTCAGTGGGTTGGATGTGGTCGTGGTTTACCCACGTGGACGAATCACCCCAGTCCAAGAGAAACACATGATCACCTGCCTGGAGGATAATATCCATGTGTTTGCAGGTGAACCTAAAGAGGCTAGAGGACTAATGGCTCTAATGACAATTGTATTCTTGTAACAATTTTTCACAATTGAAAATTGAGTGTGTTTGTGCCCCTGTAGCGGACGGCACCTCAGATGACATAGACCAGCCTCTACGGCGTCTGTTTGCAGACCAGGAGCTGGTCAAGTCTCACGGCCTCATGAGCCTCAACTCGGTCAATTGGTCTAGAGTCATGGTCCAGCTCGCCCACTTCATCTATGCTTATCTGGAGCTCAGTGGTATGGAGCAGGCCAAGCCTGATGGAGACCTGCCTGAGCTGGAGGTCGTGGTGCCCACTGGAGGGGCGGGAAACATTGCAGGTGAGTTGATTACCACTGGTCGGAATTGATTACTCCCTCAGAAATACATCTTGTCTAGCTATCTAGCTATCTATTTGTCTTGTTTTTTTTCTTGACTTTGAGTCATGATTGAATCCAAACTGAGCACATCATTCAAGGAGTAAGGTATAGTTTTTTAATATGGTGCTCAAAAAAGTTTTTGATTAGATTTCTTAAAGTTCAAGAAATTCCTGCATTTTTCTCCATATTTCTTTATCTGTGATTTCAGAACAATGAAGTTCATTTTCATTAATGCAGGAAAAATATTTTTCAATTTTCTTCTATAAAATGACAAACTATGACAAATGCAAGTGAATGACAAGTTTAATAAATCAAATAACGATAGTTTTTATAATGTCAATGTATCATTAAAATGACTAAATTTGGTTATTAAAGGGTTTTGACCAAAATATAGTTGTCATGGCTCTCTGGTGGACAAACTACCGTATGTAATGGAGACTTTAATTATTAGCTGACATATATAATGATATATCATTATATATGTCAGTGATAAGCTCAAAATGGCTGATAATATTGCTTATCAGAACAACCAAATAATGGACTAATTGTTTCACCATTCATTTCTCCATTTTCATTCACATGTGGTAAAGACAACCAAAGACTTCTTGTTTAATCACTGACCTGTATAATTCAACGCAGTCATTAATCATTTTGGTAACAAAGGTCTAATTTTTTTTTCCAAATGAGTATAACGTTCAAAGACATGCTCCTCCCTTAACAAAGGCATCTGAGAATGTTGTGTCTCTCTTCCTTTTCTGTCTGTCTGTCTAACTCAGCTGGCTGCATTTTAAGGCAGATGGGATTGCCCCTGAAGCTGGTGGCCATGGTGAATTCTAATAACATAGTGCACAGGACGGTGACCACTGGTGATTTTTCCATGGCAGCTAATGTCACACAAACCCTGGCCCCTGCCATAGACATCCAGGTACACAGCATGTAGTTCAATCCAGACATGGCTTGAAAATAGTTGTTTTTTGGTTGTTGTTGTTTGTTTGTTTTTTAATCATCAATAATCTGTTTCGACTGTTACCATGTCATGTGTTGTCTGCTTGTAAGGTGTCCACCATACAGAGTAGCCCTTTCCTTTAATACAGATATAACTGGGTGCATGTTATTGCCTCTGTAGACTTTCATTACAAACTCTAACGTTTGAATTAATACCGTGTCTGTAGTATGGTGGGAAATAATATGTGAGTGGTAATACTGATAACTGAGATTACAATAATCAACCTTCCTTAAAGCTCAGTCAGTTGGAGTTATTAAAAGAATAGTTCAACATTTTGTGAAATATGCTTTCTGAGAGTGAGATGAGAAAGTAGATATCAATCTCATGCCTGTGTTCCTAAGTACAGAACTGGAGTTTGGACATGGTTAGCTTAGCTCAACAATAGACCAGAATCAGGGGGAACATGTCTCTATCCAAAGTTAAAAATACACCTCTAAGGCTCCATTATTACCTCATTGCATTGTTTGTTTACTCTTAATCTCTAAGATTAGATCTGTTTGATTTTACAAAAAAGCCCTATAAAACCTACGATTTCTGGGTTTTAGGTGCAGTTATACACTTTAACCATTTAACCATTCCTTTACTTATATTTCTGCATTAAAGGGTACAGTGTAGCTTAAAGAAAAACAAGTGAGAAGAAGTAAAAAAGACCTGAGATATAAAGTCCAGCTTGCAAAACCCCAATGTTCAGCCTTCATCATATGACAGTGGAACCGAACATACCGATAATTTTGCTCTTTTTAATAGTATTGGAACAAAAATGACCTGCATTCTGACAAAGATGTGGAATAAAGGTGAACGTCTCAGTCATATTACTGTTGTCAGCACGACTACAATATTTACTGTGGTGTCTGAATAAATATATAGGTAACATATGTATGGGCATGCACACACCTACAATATATATTACTGTATGGAAGTTCACATCTGTATAATCATATGCATATATGCAGAAAAACCAAGTGCTCTTAAACATTAGGATTCAACCTCTGGGGAAAATGAATTTCTGTACCAATTTTAATGGTCTGTGGTTTTTAAAATATCTTGTTCTGGACCAGAATGACCGACCCATCCACACATATTGCTATTAATGTGAAGTTATCAATTTGAATGTCCACCAGCTGTGTAAGACCATAACAAATGAAAAGTAGTATTGACATATTTGGTCATCCACAATGCTGTGTTACTCTGCTTGATGTTTGACTTGTAGGACCCGTACAACATGGAGAGAGTGTTTTGGCTGCTGTTGGGTAAAGACGGAGCTTCAGTGAAGAACATGATGGAGGAGTTTCAGCAATCACACAGACACTCTCTGCCTGAAAACCACCGTAAAATGGTACCAATCATTCAACATTTACTGCATTCACAGTATACATCCAGACATGCTTATCCTCTACATGTCTAAGAAGACCACAGCCCCTGTTTACCACCCTAATACTTATATGATCGATCCCTCCATTGTACTTCTAGTTGTCACAAGTTTTATCAACTGGAGCAGTGAATGATGAAGAGATCCTGGAGACCATGAGGAGATGCTGGGAGGAAAACCAGTATGTGCTGTGTCCACACACAGCTGTGGCTGTATGGCATCACTACCACCATCCTCACAGCCCCAGGCTTAACAGGTCAATCCTAATGTATTCATTTATGTAGCTACATACACGCAACACATTTGTGATTTCACAGCTTGACATGAATCAGCAAGGTTTCTCAGGTCGTCTAGCCTTAAGGTGGAAGTAAACCTGATTACATCACTTTCAGCTGTAAAGGTTGTGTACAGGCAAAAAATGTCAAACTTGACTGAAACACAAGTGCAGTCAAAGAAGATACCTCATAGAGATAGGTGTAGGCTTGCTGCAGTTGTCTTCAGAAGTCAGCTGAATTTTTGTTGACCAAAACAACAACAGACACGTTGGAATTTTTAGGAAGTAGAAGCAGTTTTACTCTGCAGCTGAAAGACAGATTGAGACAAGACGACACCAGCAGAAGAAAAGAGCTTTTCTGAAAAGCTCCAAAGCACTAATCATTAAATATTTTTGACCAATCACTAGACAGTCACACAACAGCTCTGGTGCTTAAACAAGAGTCTTCAGCCATGCAAAGACTGTTGTGAGGCTATACTTTGGCACAGTAGTTTATGGCAACATGCTCAGTGTTTACCATAGTCACTGTCTTAATTTAGTGTTATCATGCTGACATTTGCTCATTAGCACTAAAACCAAAGTGCAGTTAAGGCTGATGGGAATGTTATTAGTTGTGCAGGTATATTAACAAAACTGAAATGTTGACCTGATGATGGCACTAGATTACAAATCATAGTTGTTGATTTATGTTGGTGGACCAACCAAGCAACCTTGCCAAACCTCGAGCCCTGCAGCGAGAGTGGCTAAAGATTTGACTAATTCGGCCACCAAGCCTGTACATTATGCACATTATTTCTATCACAAAGCTGTCCTTTTCTTTATAGTAATATGATAGTATGGAACTATTTTAGTGATTTAGCATGTTCCCAGATCTCAGTAATTCTTTTGGCGACTACAATGTCATGTTGACTGAAAGAAATGATGGCAACACTGTGCAAAAAGGACTGAAACTGACTCAAATAAACCGGAATCATTCTTTAATTTCTGCAGTAAGTATATACCTGCCTTAACACTGTAGCCTGCCAGATGACTGGACAGTTCCCTCAGCACTCAAGCAACTCCAAACATCATGTCTTGGGCTTGGTATCCAATGGTCTATCTTCATGTGAGAATGTGGAACTTTTATTGAATATTTGTTAAAATGAATAAGTTAAAAACCTTTATTTGTAGGGCAGAGATAAACGTGTTGCCACCTACACCCTCTTCAGGGTGTACTAACTCCTATGGACTTGGACTGGCAAAGTTTTTGTTTGTTTTCAGTAATTACTAAATATCTTCTTCCAGGTGTTATGTTGCAACAGCATCTCCAGCCAAGTTTCAGGGAGCAGTAGAGCGGGCTGGCCTGACTGTTGACCTACCTGAGGCAATCCTGGCTTTGGACAAGTTGGCCACTCGTTACCAGAACCTGGAGCGGAGCCCGAACTGGTGCAAAGACTGGGAGGACAGACTGAGAGAGAAAATCCAGTCTGTGAGTTTAGTCAGGAAAACCAGAGGGACTAACTACATCTGATTATGAAAAAGTTATTATAATGTAAAGTAGGTTTTACTTCAGAAATCATTAAACTGTATATGGTTGGGGTCAGGTGACTCTGGCAGCCTATCTATGATCTATGCACTTTCTTATCTGAATGCAGTAAATGATGGCCTCCTGTTGCTTTTTTGATGGACTTTGGTCCGTAGTGTCATTTGACTTGTCTTTGTATAATGATTTCATACACCACAAACCAATCAACTCTTTGCAATGTTCAATCTTCCTTCACAACTGTAACACAAATGCACAATAGAGAATAAAATCGGGTAGTTTTCGATGAGTTTGACTGCCTTAAAAACAATTAAAAAAAACTCAGTTCTGAAACTTAAAAAGATTTTGTCTCATACAAATTAGACACACACCACTTCACAAGTGTCTGTAACTGATTGACATTTACCCCTCAGGTATACAGCTGATGGTCTTGTCTAGCTGTATTTATTGATAGTCATGTCAGTACATGGACCTGTGTGCACTACTAGCTTGTTATTTCAGTTTCATTCATCATTCCAACCATATCCATATTAAAATACACTTTCAGCAGAATGAAGTTTCTTTTAGAAGCAGTCCAGACAAAATGTCTTTTTTTTTAGGGATTTAATACAAACTAGGGTAGGGTCACAGATCACATCTAAAAGGTAGCATAGAGATTCTGGATGCATTTGTTTTGGTAAATTCTAAAATCTGCAGAGATGTCTGTTGCTCATTAAGGTCTGGGCCCCTGCTCTCTGACCAAATGACATCCAGTACAATGCAATAGACCCCTTTCACTGGAGACACACGGGTGTTATGAATCACAATAACAACGGTTCAATACCATCTCTACCCTGAAACCAGCAAAAGTACATGGAATGACTCTATTAGTAAAGGTAGCGACTCCACACTGTAGATATACTCCTTCATACAAGATGTTACTTGAATTATCAGTAAAATTGTACAGCAAAAGCCAAAGTAGTCATTATGCTGTAGAAAGGCCTCTGCCAGTTCTTTATATTCTGTCAGGTAGTGTAATCTATAACAATACATCATAACATGCACCTGCAAGCTGGTTATATGTTTTGTATGTGAAATCTTGATTTGTAGTAACCCTAGTTGTCAAACATACAGTATGTACAATATTTCCCTCTGAAATGTAGAGGAAGAGAAGTACAAAGCAGCAGAAAATGGACACACTCACGTAAAGTGCTTCAAATAGTACAGTACTTAGTTACTTTCCATAACTGCTATTATAGATGTTATTAGCCACACCTGTGATTATCGTGCTATGACATGTTTACTATGGATAAGATCTATTGTGCATAAATAATTTTGTAAATTACACTATAAATTATGCCATAATAACAATGCATAAAAAGTAAGGCCCACTGATTTGAAGGATAATTTGGTGTCACAATTCTGAGACTGTTAATGTTAATTATTGACTACGACTTGAAACTTGCTGGTTTTGGCATCAGTCAAATGATGCTCTGCTCAGAAGATAATCCTTCATTATATTATTTAAGTTATTTATGTATTTATTGTAACTGATGTCAAGGGATTGGCCATTTAACTAATGTGTTAACAGGTTCCTTCCATGAGGAGGCGCCACAGCTCACATAAGCTCTGAACTGACTGTAGGTTGCACTGGTTTTACTGACTTGATGAAACTGATGCCAGATCATCTCCATGTCCAAGATAGATGTTACTGATACTGCTTTTACAGCAGTTATCTGAGAATCACTGCAACTCTTTACTTAGATTGTCATAAACCGAATAAGCTTTAACTGTTGTAATGATACTTTTAGGTATTTTGTTCCGGGAAAAACAAGTGTCTGAGTTACATGAACAGTAAATAAATACATATAATGAAAAGATTAAATAAAACATGATATATTTTGAGGTTAACAGACATTTATAGAGAGGGTCACGGTAGGTGTTCGATGGGTGAACATCTGTCCAAGGCGTCCCAAACCATATTCTGAGTTTTCCGAGGAGCCCTGAATGCAGCACGTGATTTGACAGCTAGGCAGCCAAACATGGCGGCTGCTAGCTGAAGCTCAAGTAAACACCGTCGTCTTTTATTGTCATTGTCAGTAGTGAGGAAATAACCAGAGCTGGTAAAGATTCACAAAAGAGACTGTGAACGACTGTCGCCCATTTCCCCCCTTTTCCTGGCTTGTATGCGGCAGTTGTCCGGTATGTGAAATCGGGTTGTGAGCCTGTGGACGGCAGACAGGAGTGAAGTGACAGGACAAAAGTCTGTGCTCGGTTTCTCACCTGTCTGCTGATATGTTTGACAGGTAAGACATGTTACTGCTACGCTTGGTCATTTCTGTCTGTCTGGCACTCGGGTAGAAGAAATGAGGAGACAGTATCCGGTTGCTGTGATAAAAGACAGAGTTTGGGTGTCCTCTCTACAAAGACTAGCTCTCACATTATGACAGAGAGACAACCAGAATGTAGAAATGCTAATGCTCATGCTAATTTTACACTGTGCTTTTAACAAAAAGCCAACCACCCAAACCTTGAATTCATTGTATAGTAAATTACTGTCTCTATTCACAGTATTATGAGAAAAGACTCTTGCTTGTAGTGTAAAGTAAGTCAGCACATCATCCTTTGTTTTGTCTGTAGTGACCTGCACACAAACTGGCATCATGGTTTCACCCATGGGTGATTCATATTAGATAATCCTCTTAATGTTCCTACCAGGTATAGCAAGGGGACAAGACACTCACTGAACATCCCACAAAGATGTACACTGTACACTTGACAAAGATGCTGTAGTACTATCCAAAGAGTGGTATAAAAACATTACTAATACTTTGATAGGTCCCTGGGAAACAGTGGGCTTTATCTGTGAAATAGGAGAAGCTGAAGGCTTGCCATTGGGACAAACTTGCTAACTGAGCAAGAAGGTCCTTTACTGTAGCCCACAGTGAGATTATAAGAAGATGATTCCCATCTCTACAGCATTAGACAATTAACTGAAAAATATTCAGCAACAAATAATGCCAAAAATCATCTTGTTCCAGCTTCTCAAATGTGAACACATGCTGATTCTTTGCATTGGACTGTTGGGTGAGGAAAAAAACCAGTTGATGAACTTTAGCTCTGCTAGGCATTTCTCTATATTTCCTATTGATTAATTAAATAATTGAGACATGATCAACAGATTTATTGATGATGAAATGAATCATTATTTGTAGATTTACTCTCCATCAGTCAAGCCTTTATACAGGGTAGACATGAGCTGTTCCTGAATAAAAGACATGAAAACCAGTTGAGTAAGTTCATTACCTAGCTAATTCCATCCTTACAGTGGTGGTGGATTCAGAGAGATTCTTGAAGAAATCCTGCTCCATAGTGTACAAAGTCATGACACCTGCTACTACATCAGCATAAATCAGTGAATGTACTTTGGTCAGTGCTGAACCCCACAGATATCCAGGAAGACCTGCACATCACAGTTCACTATCATTTCCCATCTGATCTAATAGCTCTGAGAGGATGTGAAAGGACAAATGAGAAAAACTTCAGTACAAACTTGTATAGACCCAAGATGATTCAGAACTGATGCTAGTGCTGTGCCTACAAAGTGCTGAATAAATAAATGAATATACAGAAAGTAAATGGTATAGATATAAATGAGAGAATTCAGAATTTTACTTTTAATGAAATTGCTAAATTTTAAAATTGATGCTTAAGAAAGGACAAACATTAAACACACTACATTTATCTAGATCATTTAGTTTGTTTTCTGTATACTAATAATGGTTCGTATTGTATCATATGTACTAGGATGATATGGGTTTATTATTTTCCCAGTATCCTTTTAATTTCAAAACCTGCTTGGCATTTTTATAGCTCTGCAACTAATGGTAGAGTATGTGTGACTTATTGACATGTGACTTCTGCCAAGCAGGACAGTGACGGTCACTGTTGTTAGTCTGACCTGAAGGGCTCATTTGACTATTGCTTCGCTGCTGGTATCTTTCCTGCTGAATGACTGCTGAGATAGTATGTCTGTACATTGTTCGGAGTGACCGACCTGCTGAACCATCTGGGAACCTGCTGCTGTTAGCCTCCCATTTAATATATTATGTGTTATTGCCCAAGTATGATCTATTCAATACTCGTCTATACACAATGCTGGATAACTTAATACTGCAGCTGTTTGGTTCTCATCATACAATGCATCAGTGCAGACACTCATTATAGCTCCTGTTTAACTAGGGATGGGTCTGCTTTGAAATTGTGTTGATACTAGTGCAATACGAGTACCAGCCCCAAGTTTTGTTACAGACACCAAAGAAATATTGTGCAAAACCTTGATTTGTGAAATACAAACAAACAAAAAAACAACCCAATTTTTAATTTGAGAACAGTTTGATATCAGATTAAAGATTATGTAATTTAGACTACAATCTGACCAGACATTGATGAGTTAACAGTTTTTGATACGATGCTACAGACATGTTTCAGTCATACAAAACCTGAGGTCTGAAACTCAGTCATATACAGTATATTGATTTTGATTTAAAACATCTGACGGTGATACTTTTTTCAGTACCCCAGTTTTTCTACAAAAAACTTTTTTTTAAACAAATATCAGGTATTAAGGTGCTAGAATTAGGAAATATTTGATTTTTGTTTGACAAATATTTTTCCCATATTTCACACCCTTAGTTGATGGAAAACCAATGAAATAGAAGCTTGGACCTATTTTTTTTAAGCATCTGCCTCTGTGTTAATCTGATTTTCTGTCTTCCTCCAACATGAATAAACCAGTAGGCCAGTAAGGTGCCTGAAGGCCCTCCTCTCTAAACAAATCATGTCTATTGCAGCTGGCCAACATACACTCCGTGGCATCTGGGTGGAGACAAGCATTCCACAGTTAAATACCAAACATGCTACAGGTTCCTGTGAAGGGCCCGTTTGGGGGAAGGAGAAAATGTTTAGTAGTGACAGGACATAGTATGGCCCCTGAGATCTACTTTACATTAATGTTTGTCGTACCTGAAATACTCGCTTTGCTTTTTCTTCTTCTCACTTGTTGCTGTATGATGTAGCGCCTCCTCTTAACTCTACTGTCAGCTAAATGTTTAATTGGCACTACAGGCAACTCATAACTTCAAAATCAGTCTAGTAGGTTTGCTCAAAGCATACAGTAACAAAGTGTGTCTTATATACTGCTGTTCTCATGTCACCTCCTTTGTTTCATGTGTCAATCAGTCATTATTGCTTTTGCCTCTCTGCAGGTAATCTCAGGCCTTTCTGTAAACCGGGCCTTCACTCCTTCCTCATCCCCAGCCCCTGTAAATGATGTCATCACCAGCACAGCACACCGCCACCTCCATCTCCCCTGGGTCCTGGCTACCGCCCTCGACAGCCCTGGACTCCCTGTCCCTATCTTCCTTTCTGTCTGGGGATTTAGATGATGAAGGAGATGGTGGAAGAGCAGAAGGGGAGGAAGGGCAGGGAGACCTAGAAGTGAACCCGTATGATGGCTTGCCCTTTTCTTCGCGCTACTATTCCCTGCTGGAAGAGAGGCAGCAGTTTCCCATATGGAGGCTCAGGCAGAGTCTGCTGGAGCACCTGGAGAACCACAACATGGTGCTGCTCAGTGCACCAAGTGGAGCTGGAAAAAGCACCCAGGTAATCAGAAACCAATAGGGCCACAGGCAAATTAACATGTGGTGTAATCTCCTACATTTTTTCAGGGTGAACTCTAAACATGAACCTTTAGTATTCTTAAATGGACAATGTTTGTTGCAACCATAGTTGCTAGAACTAAATACATGAGAAAGAAAAGATAACAATATTTAGCCATATTTTTGATGTCATGAAATATTTCCATCACACTGTTTGCGAGGGGTGGGTAATGATGAAAATGTCATATACTAGTGCCAAGTATGAATTTTCTGGACTGATACAAAATAGTACTTTTTTTAACACCCTAATTTACTGAGTATGAATTTGTTTTTACAAAACCAATTTTCAGGTAACACAATAAGCCAACATCTTAAACGCATCACTGACTTTTAACACAAACAGCTACATGAATACAAGAAAAAGTAAAATTCACAAAAATAATATTTTAAATAATATTATTTATATTTTTAAATTGGAATTGACTAAAGAATACACCACTGAAAATAAGACCAGCTTGACAGTACCTATACAGTACCTGTTGTGAATAGAGGACAGTTTTTCACAATAGGTGATACAATTCAGTCAATTCTACTGTGGCTGAGAGAGCTCAATTCATTGCAACAACATATAGTATTTTGCATTTAGGTGCAAACTGAAATAAATAAAACACAAGCACAGTAACACATTCAGCCATTGGACAACATCCCATGGCATGTGAAAAATATCTGTTACTGTGAATAGCAAAGTAAATAAAAGATGATCTGATTCCAAAAAGGCGTAAAGTTAAAGATGAGACATTTCTTTAAATTTTTAAGCACGATTGCATTTTTAATTCCATGTTTTATAGTTTGAGCATCATGCATGGCCAGTTCTAAGTAACACTCCCTTGGGCAAGTTTCACAGCTTTTAAATACTTTTTATAGCCAGCTAAGAGTCTTTCAGTTCTTGTTTGGGAGATTTTCACCCATTCTTCTTTGCAAAATACTTCTAGTTCTGTGAGATTCTTGAGCTGTCTTGCATGCACTGCTCTTTTGAGATCCATCCACAGATTTTCGATGAAGTTTAGGTCGAGAGACTGTGAGGGCCATGGCAAAACCTTCAGCTTGCACAGCTTGTGGATACTGAAGTGTGTTTAGGATCATTATCCTGTTGTAGAAGCCATCCTCTTTTCATCCTCAGTTTTTTTGAATTTGCTGGTATTCAATTGAATTCAACATCTTCTATTCACTTAACTATTCACAGTAACAGAAATTTTGGCCAGGGTTCCCAAACTTTTGCATACCACTGCAGACCAAAATCATCCCACTCGTTAACCCTTTCATTCCCCCTCATCATTCCCTAGTAGCAGAGAGAGTGCCGGGGCTGAGGGGTTGTTTACTTCAATACATTAGTCTAGTCTGCTTGCCTTATTGATCCTTTATCTGACTGTGGTTTGTATATATCGGTTCAAATCGATTTCCAGGATGCCCCTTTCATATCCAATCATGATGCTATCACCTGTTACCAATGAACCTGTTTACCTGTGGACTGATCCAAACAGGTGTTTTTGGATCAGTCCACAACTTTCACAGTCTTCTGTTGCTCCTGTCTCAACTTGTTTGAAGCGTGTCGCTGCCATCAAATCCACGCTTATCCAATCAATATTATTAATTGTATAGCTAATGCTAGGTGTACAGCCAACATTAGTGGAAGAAGCATTCAAATCAGTAGAAATACCTTGATCTAAAATATAATTCCTTACAAGTACTATTGATGATGATTATATTTTTAACTGTTTCATATACTGTTAGGTAGTTAGTTAGGTAGTTAGGTAGTAGGTACATGTTTCATATGTAAAATCTTAATCTACATAGTAACTAGTAACTATAAATGTTACTAGTTACTTACATGCTGGTAAATGTAATAGCGTAAAAAGTACAGCTCATTTTCCGACATATGTGATGAAAGTTGTTGAAGTTGTGTAGAAAGGAGTAACCATGTTAATGTCACACAGTAATAATGGGTTTATTTGTTGAACCTTTTTTAGTTTTGTGCATTTTGCCCTAATTATAGCAGACAGTGGAGATGTGACAAGAAATTAGGGGAGAAAGAGTTAACAAACAACAAAGGCCCACGACCTGATTTTGTGATTACACCATCAGAGCCTTAGACCCCTTGGCCACCAATTCCCCACAGAGCATTTTATTGCATCATTATACTGCTAACAGGTTCTAAACCCATACACTCTGTATAGCAGATATGTCCTTTTGTGTCAGGCCTTTCTCGTGATGACCTGGTTATCATTTCACCTGCTCCTCAGCTCCACTCCCCTCAGGCTAATGAATGACAGCATCAAACCACTCCAGTAGCGTTACACTGTTCTGCTGTAACCTGAACACTCATTTAATCAAGAAACACTCTGGCTCCCCTTTCCACCTTCTTCTCTTACTGCACAGTTAATGCTACTGCCAAGTGTCTGTAACGTAAAAAACCCACTTTCTCCTTTGTTCTTTTACCTGCTGCATCTTTATTATTCTGGTGACACTCATAGTTACTACAGCTGTTGTTAGGGCACAATTACTTTGACCTTTGCACCTCTTACTGTTGCCTGCATGTAATATTGATCAATTTTGCTACCTTAGCCAACACTCAACACAGTTGAATAAGAACAACTAGTATTTTGCCCAAAATGTAATTCAAATGTAATGTAACATGTATGAGTATGAGATTTCCATGCACGTCTGAATATTTGGCTTCATTTGTGTTCTTTATTCCTAAATCTATTCATAATTTGAATCCCCATAAGCTTCTTCAAAGTGATAGAAAGTCCTGGATTTGTTTGTTTGGTGTTAGTTGGAGAATTCAGTCTGTATTTTTCACTGTCTTCATCATTAGATCTAATGCAGGTTTTGATTAAATATTTATTCAAGGTCCATTGTAGGGCTGTGTATTTGTTCCATCTGGTCATCCATGGATGGCAGTTCAGTTGCTTGCCTGTAGAAAACTTATCTTATTGCCATAAGTTGTATGATAGAGTTGTTTTCTTTCTCTGTGTATTATAGCTGCAATATTTTATTTGTTGGATTTAAAGGTACCCTGTGGACTTTTTAATTTCTACAGTAGATAGTATTTCTCTATGGAGAAATATTTCTGTGAGCACATCCCTGATTTGTTTGTAGCTTATGCACACACACAATGCACATGCAAGTCAACTCAGCATGTTTGTTAGACCTCAAGGACACACACAGTGTGTTTTAATAAGAAATACTGAATGTAAACATGAACCTGATGTAATCATGACCCCCACAGTGTACCTTTAATCGTGAGATTTGTATTCAAGAAACTGCAAGGAAGTTACAAGCATTGTGACTCCACTACCTTTGTGGGCTTTTTCACTTCTGTGTTTTGTCTCTTTTCAGGAAAACTTTAAGCTCCAGTCATTTTCTGTATTAACAGTGGGTCAAATAACTATGTGTGGGAGTGGGAAGAAGGTCGTTTTTTGCTTTACTTTGGTTTTATGGTACATCGTTTGGTTTACTGTCAGCACTTTCAACCTCATTCCCAGCAGCAGCAGGCGGCTTTTTTCAGTGAAAAGCTCTGATAAACCCACTGTATACTACATGCCCACCACCAAACAGCAGACAACATTAGCTTATGCATAAAGTGAACATCTAGTAGTTAAAGCTGCAGTGTAAAATGTGTTTTATACTGACAGTGCATTAAATAACTGTGTGAAATGTGAAATATGTAATGTTCATTGTGATAAACACCCAGACACAGATAATGATAGTAATTCTACAATTCCCCTCAGCCCGACAGATCATTTTATCTTATTTCATTTTTTCATTTTCCTGCTTGCAGCTTGACTGTTTTGGTTGGACTTTCATTCATCAGGTGCACACAAACATGTCCCAGAATGACTGCTAACCCTGCTCTGTGTCTGCTGGATGTGTAAATAGGAAATAAGAACTTTATAACAGATAGTATGAGCCTGTGTTTCTCAGATTGTTTTGCCTAGTGGCTAAGCATTAATGTAATTTAGCTGTAAGAACTTCTGGCAAGTTATATTCATGGTTTAGAGACCTCATTTTTAAGCGTTCTGTGAGGCACTTGGACAGTGGATGGACTTAACAAGCCCCACTAACCGATGTTTTTTTGACTGTGGAGTCTTGACTTGTCCACATTCTCCTAGTGTGAGCGGGAGAACCATTCTCAACTTACACTTCAAGTTGCCAATGAAATCTGAAGATAGTAAGGAGTAAGAAATGTCTGAGACAAGTCCCCAGGATTCTGTTACTACTTCCTCCTCTTATTGACCTCTGTCTTTCTTCTTATTGTTGTCCCTGCAGGTGCCCCAGTGGTGTGTGGAATATGCTTTGTCCTACGAATTTTCTCAGGGCCTGGTGTGTTGTTCCCAGCCCTATTCAGTGGCAGCATTGAGTCTGGCCCTTCGCGTGGCTGATGAGATGGACCTTAGCCTGGGTCTGGAGGTGGGCTACAGGGTACCTCATGATGACAGCTGCACCCCCGACACCCTGCTCAGGTTAGGATGCATGGATAATGGACACTGGATAATAACATCTTATTATTATTATTATTATTATTATTATTATTATTATTATTATTTTGCCACTTTGCTGGGTAAAGACTCAACCAACCATTCACAGGAGAGGTACCTGAGCTATTCAATTTTTTTAATGTTGAAGAAAAGTGCTTATTTCAAGCGTCATGTTTCACTTTTAGCTCTTTAATGGTCTCACCAAACCTTACAGACAGTAACAACAAAAAACATTGACATACACCTGTGAAAACACCTTGAGGTGGACGGCTAGTTCCTTTACTTGAAAAGTTTACTCATTTTTTTTGTAAACAGTGTCACAGCTCTTGTCAGTCAGATTTGTCTTTGTACTATTTAGATACTTTTGAGTATCAGGTGACTCCTGCCTGCAGCCCACATGTGAGTGACATCGGTCTTCTCATTTAACTCTTGACAAGAAAGCAAATAAGAGTATTTCCTGTGTAATCATCTCCTCCTCCCCAGAGCAAACACAGATGGCTTCATTGGATTACACCAGTTTTGTGTGATAATGTTACATGGTCTTTCTTTTACTTACAGACACACCTTGGCTCTTTCTTCTCTGTTCCCTGCAGTTTGCTGTCCAAGGGGCACTAAATGTATTTAGTGAAAATTGATCACTGTCACAACAATTGATGTTCCTGTGCTCTCGACTGATTATGTAAATAAATGTACATCCATATAAAAATAGCCATTTAGTGGGTCTCTTTGTCTCTTAGTTATGAGTCAAATAATGCTTTGACAGGCCATCGATAGTTGGTTTTTGTGGGGTTTGGCCCACTGGGCCAACCTGCTGTCAAAATGCTTTAAAACTGCTATTTAAAATATCCATTTGTATACAGCATACTGGCTCTTTCCTCATCACTTTTTTCTTTTTCCCCTCCCTAGGTTTGTCAGTGACACTCTCCTGCTACAGGAAATGATGTCAGACCCTCTGCTGCATCAGTATGGCGTTGTGGTGTTGGACGAGCTCCAGGAGCGTACTGTGCCCACTGACGTGATGCTGGGCCTGCTGTGTGACGTCTGCCGACAGAGGCCGGACAACTTCCGGGTGGTTCTCCTCACTCATCCGACGCTGGCACCTCGCCTTTCCGCCTTCCTGGGACCATCAGTCCCTCACCTCTCCCTGGACAGCCTGCTCACTGACCCCCATACCAAAGACCAGAAAGAGGGGGGGCGTGAGGTAGAGGAGGACAGGAAGGCTCTTGAAATGAACAGGGTGGAAATATTGTACCGGGAGCTTTCATCTGGGAAAGAACCAGTGGCTGCTGCCTGTCACATGGTGCTGGATTTACACAGAAGAGGAGAAGAAGGAGATGTAATGGTGTTTTTGGCCAGTGCACAGGTACAAGTTTTATACTTTATATACCTCATAATATTGCTCTGGAATGGTAGAAAACAAGCCCACATACTTTTTAAAAAGTATTTAAAAAATGTATTTTGAGCATTATAGATTCTGGAGTCATTCATGTTTAGATTTATACCAACCTTCACAATTTGAATGAATATGTGTGCTAAAGGAAAATATCTACATCTACTTGGCTGATATCTATGGGATTTTGTTTCTGACCAACCTGTCTAATATTAAATGTGATTATGTTATGATTTAAAGTTACCACTGTAATCCTTAAGGTTTCAGTCCAGGTTGATTTTGATGACACCTGTGGTCATAGGTGGTAACAGTAAATGTGTTCCAGAATTCTGTTCAAAATAACATGTGTAGGGCTGAAACGATTATTGATTACTGATTATTGATTATTATTTGCTGTTTTTCTCTTAAAAGGTTCACGAATGTTCATGTCTGTCTTAAAACTTCCTTCCTAATGTACTTCCAATGCAGGTGATGGGGGGGGGTCTTTCTTCTCTGCACTGCAGTGGAGGCACAGTAACGCAAAGCAAGAAATTTATTCTGTAACTTTGGAACATACCCACTTGATTTGTCTAGCTCAGACTGCTGAAACCTCATATTATCCTTAGTTACAGCAGAGCTGAATCAGCTTGTTTGATAACATGCTCCTCTGTCTGTCCAGCAGCTGGTGGAGAGGGTGGTCAGGGTCCATGAGGGTGGTCAGGGTCACGAAAAAGTAAAAATACGACACAGGCAGACGCTCGGCATGGTGCCACATGCAACCAGCAATAGTAGTAGATTTTGCTGTTTTGCAGTAGAAACCTTCTCAATCTTCTCGTGAATACTCAGCCTTTTTGTATTTTTAACAAAAGCAAAACTGGTCAAATCAATGTTCACTCTGGTGTGCTCCAGTTTCACCACCTTTGTCTCGTCAAGGAGTGAAACAAGGACACCTCAACATGAGAGGCCTCTGGTGCATTGCAGGTGTCTGGTGTCCTGGTTCACACACACGTACAACGAATACAATACACAGACACAACACAGACACTGTCATGTGTTCTCCATCCATGTGCAAAGCTTTATGTACATATTGACCCAGAGCATATCAAACTCTTTCATGCACATTTAACTCCCTCTGTGTCAACATCACCACACCTTCTGTTCCCTGACTGGCTGTCAGTCCTGGTCTCTATTTAAGACAGAGCCCAGCGTGTCTGTGTGTGTTAGCTGAGGCTAGATGTGTAAGTCAAACACATCCTCTCTAATGATACTGATCTGTTCTGGCTAATCCATGGTGAAGCACACGCACACACACTGTACTAACACTACAAACAAAAGCACAGAGAAACAGTTCAGGCCTTGTGTTAGCTGAAATAAACCTTCACCGTGTATGTGGAGAGTTTGAGAGTGGCTGTTTTACAGAGTCGATTCAGACTGAGGCTGCTGTCTCTCTCCTCCTTGTTCTGTGTAGGAAACGGAAGAGTGTGTGACCCTGCTGGAGAAGGAGTGTGTAGCTCTGAGTCCTCAGCTTGGCCCTCTCAGGATCCTCCCCCTCCATGCTGGACTGGGTGGGCTGACCCAGCGGGTCTATGAAGCTGAACCCGAAGCTTCTACACTCAGTGAGCACAACAGCTCCAAGGGTGTGGACAGCTCAGTGCTGGGAGCTGGAGGTCCGGGGGTTAAAAGGAAAGTCATCCTCACCGATTCCCTGGCAGAGGCTTCCTTCTCACTGCCAGCTGTACGCTATGTCATAGACACAGGCCTTCAACTCAGAACTGTGAGTGTGTGTTCACACATGACAAAATCTCATGATTCAGTCAGTCAATCAATCAAAATCAGCATGTTCAGTAAAAAGCTGACATTTCCAGTTCTGACATTTGTTCTGACAATGATATTCTGCCACAGGTTTACAACCCACAAATTAGGGCAAATTCGCAGGTCCTGAGGACGATCAGCAAACACCAGGCTGAAATGCGAACTCAAAGAGTGAACAGCCACCTTCCAGGTTGGTCAAAGAGTCAGTGCTATGGAAGACACTGTGGCAGACAGCAATGTATGCCTACTAACTGACTTTGCACCTATTTTTGGTATACTCAGCTTTACTAAAGCATCTAAAAACGGTTCATTTCATAACATTTTCATTATAGACAGCTTTTACCTATTTTACTGTTGAGCTACTGTATCAAATTGTCTTAATTATTAGTGAAGAGTTTGTTTGAAACAAAACAAAAATTGACGATAAAAGATGGATTCAAGGCTGAAAGTCAAATTGTACAACTCCAGTAATTTACTGTCATCATCATGACAATATCATGACAGTTACTACATGTGTTCTCCTTGTTGGTCTTTAGGGCTGTGTCTCCGTCTTTACCCCCAGTCTCTATATGAGGAGGGGATGGAGGAGGCTCATTGTCCAGGGGTGGTGGAGGAAAACCTCAGCCACTTGGTGCTGCTGCTCAAGAGACTTGATATTGCCGACATGGGACAGTGCAAGTTCCTGGACAGACCAGGTACATTTTAAACTACTTTGAATAAGACTTAAGGTTACAGGACTGCAATATATCACAGACTTGTTTCAAAGCGCTGATAACTTTTTCTTCCATTGTACTGTAATGAACAGACCTCTGTAGTTTATTTTGACTCCGACAAACATATGTATACACATGTACATGTGGATTAATCCACTGCTGAAAAAGTCCCCAACAAATGCACTACTTCCTCCTGTTTGAGTAACATTTGATTAGAAATAACACTGACCAACTGAGCCATAATGTGAAATTATGCACTTGTGAGGTATTCTTAAAGAAGGAAGGAATCAATGGGCTGAGGGCTGCAGACAAAGTAGGGAAAGCAGAATGAATTGAGAGGACCAACACATTGCTTGTTTTGATCTTTTAGTGGGATTAATTACAGTAACGAAGATTTAGAATAACATCAGGTTTATCAAGCACAGAGAAGGGTGCACTTTGTCCTCTGTGTGTCACATTTGTGGATTGGTTATTAAGGCTCAGCTGAGCTGTAGAGAGTGTCTACTGTAGTTCATTGACATTAGAGGAGCGTCTCCACTGTTTGCCGTCTTTGTTGCCTCATCAGACTATGAATCACAGCTGTGTAATACAGAAGTTTGCAGCTGAGTGCCTTGCAGGTGGTGTTGTATCAGCAAGTCTGACAGTGGCTCTCTCTCAATAAAATGTGGCTTCTTCTTCCTTCCTCCCTCTCTCCTCCATGTTTATTTTTTATTCCCAGCCCCTGAGGCTCTGATGCAGGCCCTGGAGGACCTGGACTACCTGGCAGCACTGGATGATGATGGTAACCTGTCAGAGGTGGGCATCATAATGTCAGAACTGCCACTGGAGCCACCATTGGCTAAAGCCCTGATCGCTGCCTGCGAGTATGACTGCGTTGATGAACTGCTCACTATAGCTGCCATGCTCACAGGTAACTGAAAAAGTGAATCATTTTACTGTTAAAATATAAAAATTACAAGACCAGCTCAAATTTTGGGGGAGATATAATGCCCATGGCACGTGAAAGGCCATGGGCATTATATTATACCATACCATAGCTGTGTAAATGATGCGTAAGAACATTTATTAATGGATGTTGATGTTGAACATTTGATCTGATCTTTGTCTTTGTCAGGTCCTTCCTGCTTTGTGACAGCAGAACCCAACAGAGAGGAGGCTGCTGTCACACACTGGCGACCTCTAATGCACACAGAGGGAGACCACATGACTCTCATTAATATTTATAATGCCTTCTTAGAACGTACGTACAGTTCAGCCTTCATTACATAAATCCTTGGAAAGGTAACGGGGTTCTCACTGATTATGGAATTACTAAGAACAAAGTGAATGTAGACAGGTGTGTTTCGGACAAGCAAAGTTGGGACATTTGTTACATCCTCACTGGACAGAGAATATTGAATGCTCTTGCAAATGTTTTATCAACTGTCAGGACTGTGGAATGGGTTTTAATATCGGCATTAGCAAAACAGGAAGGAATACAGTGGTGCTGATTTGGATATGGAATGCAATGGAAAATCTAGCATAATGACCACAGTGAGAACCCTGCAGTAACATCTATTCTAATGACTAGTGATGTCTTATGAACACATAATACATACAGTGGGGTCCAAAAGTCCACATTGAATCACGATGAAATAAAATAATAAATTCAGCTAAACTTGAAAATATATAGTGAAAATAACCTATATAAACACAGGAAGTTGTGACATGTTAAATGAAGAAATGTTTTAAGATTGTGCACTCTTTCTAGGTTAATAGTCAAATTTGAGCAAATTTGTGGTGATGACCAACTGTGCCTCAAGTTTCCAGCAGATCATTGCTTACAAAGTGGCATTGTGATAGTGGGAAACATGGCATCAGAACTAATTGAAAGTGTCATAAGTCAAATTGTTATTCTAAGCAAAGAGGGCCTTTCTCAGCATGAGATCATGGTGAGACTAAAGGGGACAAATGCAAAATAGAAGTGTCTTGACTTGTAGTGTCAGACTTTTGGACCCCACTGTATGTACATGAATTATTGAATAGTCTGTGTGGTAATTGCAGATAATCAGGATGAAGCATGGTGCGCAACAAACTTCCTCAGTCACGCCGCCTTACGATTGGCTATGGTGATCAGGGCGGAGCTGCTGGAAGTGATGCAGCGAATAGAGCTTCCTGTTTCTCCTCCTGCTTTTGGATGGCAAGACAATTGCACGAATATCAAGCGTGCTCTCATCTCAGGCTTCTTCCTGAAAGTAAATACCTTGTTTTCTTCAAACTGTGTGATATAAATTCAATCAATTGCCTCTTTCTTTGATGCCTTTAATTTGTTAACCTCTCTTATATTTCTGCTATTAATATTTATACTAAATTATATTTCTTGTAATATATATTTTTAACCTTGCTAGCGTAGATCTGGGTGATAATTCAATATTGTCTTGTCCTGACTTTCAGCAGGTACAAATAGTACAAATTGTTTGGTCTCATGCGACTTACAACATTTGATTATTTAATGTGTGATTTTGCAAACATTTGCTATGTAATGATATATATTGATATCAGAAAATATTGTTATTTTGTTATCATTTTCAAATTATTTTGTCCCCATAATGTCCTGTTCAATGCTAACAGCCTGGATCTAAGCATGGCACACCACTTAAATCCAGAGTGAAACATCTCAACAGAAACTGAATGGATTCCAGTGAAATTTGGTTCACACGTCCATTTCCACCCCTTCAACACTATTAACACTCCCATCAGCTTAAACATTACATTACATTGCGTAAACATTGTACCTGCTTAGCATCAACATGTTGGCACTATGATTGTTAGCATGTAGCATGCTGATTTCACAATGTAGCTGGAAACACTACTGTGCTTATGTACAGCCTGAGAGAGCTGCTAGCATGGCTGTATTAGTCTTGCTACTCTGTCTGTCTCCATGTTTGTGTTTTTACTGCTTTAGAGTGGTTTTGACCTGCAGGACATCTTGAAAGCACTAATTTTAATTAAGTTTAACTTTTGTACTGTAGGCAGTTTGACTTTTTGTATTCTGAACAAAAGCCCAGAGTTCAATAATACAGTGTTTGTATAAAAATAAGTGATTAAAAAAAAGTGATCACTTGTCTTTTCTTAATAGAAAAATGTGGAACCCAGCATTAGAAACTAGTGTGTTGGTCTAACTCTGCTTTCCATATCACACCTTCCATAGTATTAATTAGTGTTTTCTAAAGTCTTCTGCTTCAACCTGTCTTTCTTTCACAATCCTTCACACCTCGTCCCATATTTTCTCTCTTTGTTGTTTGTCTTATCCTCTTCAGGTGGCTCATGATGTGGATGGCTCAGGTAACTACCTCCTGCTAACGCACCGCCATGTTGCTCACTTGCACCCCTTCTCCTCCTACCTGTGTCGCCAGCCATGCCCCGACCCCCCCAGCTGGGTTCTCTACCACGAATTCACCATCTCCTGCGACAACTGCATCCGCACTGCTTCCGAAGTCCACCCTCAGATGTGAGTGAAACCATGAGATTGATTATGGATGGTTTTAAATGTGCAAGTTACTGCTCATTAGATTTTAAACAGCACTTTTTTGATCAAACAGTTTATAAACAGATTATAAACATCCATTTTGTTCAGTCTTTTTTATGATGAAACAGAACTCTGTTTATTTTAGCATTTGATTTTGATATAGTTAATTAGTTGTAGTCAAATTTTCATCATTTGATTTTCTTAGTTTTAGTCAATAAACATTTTAGTCTCATTTAAATCAGAGACATTTTAGTCATATGTTTGTCTTGCATTTAAATTTTTTATGTCTTTTAAGCATTTTGAGGCCTCAACTGTCTCTGTATTTGCTGTGTATGGTTACCATGGTTACAGATGTTGTAATTGACCATAGCAAGGTTAGTGGAAAGGCACTGTTTACTTCTTCACACATGCAATGTCCATGCAATGCAACAGACTGTCTCTCCTCAGTGAATCCAGTTTGCATTTTCAAACTGTTTACCTGTGGAATGTTGCAAACAGGTGTTTTTGAATCTTTCCACAACTTGCTCAGTCTTTTGTTGCTCCTGTCCCAACTTTTTTGAAATGAGCTGCTGGCATCAAATTCAGAATAAACATATATTTACAAAAATCAATGAAGTCGAACAGTAAAACATTCAATATATTGCCTTTGTACTGTTTTCAATTTTTGTATATGGCAAAAAGGATTAGCAAATTATCACATTCTGTTTTACTTGTGTTTTCCAAAGGTTACTTTTTATTTAGCTATAAGCCTCATTTGAATCATCGAAAAAGTGGTTGTAAATGAATATTTTTGATCATAATTTTTTAATTGACAAAAATAACAGTCAAGCCAACTGTTATTGGCTGTTATACTGGTTTTAGAGGGGGTTAAATCTTGGAATTTTGAAGGTGAAGATAAGAGTATTTTTGATCTTTGAACAGAGCCAGGCTTGCTGTTTCCCCCTGCTTCCAATCTTTACACTAGGCTAGGCTAATTGCCTCCTGGCTCCAGGAAAGCTAATAAATGTATTTACCAAAATGTTGAACTATTCCTTTAATGAATATGCAGCCTCTTACAAACACTTACAAGACCTTAAGTTTTTATTTTTGTATATAATGGACAGTATAAATATAATGAAAATCCATTTACTTCCTCATCTCTCTGCTGCAGGCTTGTGGAGCTGGCCCCTCAGTACTACCTGGGAAACCTGCCATCCAGTGACGGCAAAGAGCTGCTCATGGAGCTGAGGCAGAGTCTGGTGCCCCATTCATATGAACAGGACGGAGAGTCATACGAGCACAGCAGGACTCACAGAGACGCTGATGGAGAGACTCACAATCAGTCCAGCACTGAGCTCTGTGTTGTCCAGTGAGATGAAAGAAGAGACAGAGCATCTCAGGAGAACACTAAGACACTAAACACACAGCGGCCACTTTACGTTTGATCTGAGATGTGGTACTTTGTATGAATTAGTCTGTGAAATCTCATTAGAGCCCACTTTTTATCATTTTGATGTGTGATTTCAAATGGACTTTTACTGGAAAATGTTAATGTACAGTAATGTATTGTTAATATATATCAAATGCAGTGGCTTTGGAAAATATTCAAAGCTCTTAATTTTCTCCTTTTTGTGCTCTGTATTGACTTCATTTTAAATTTCATTTACAATATTTTCTTTATTTAATGAGGGATTTCTGCTTTTCTGTTTGAATAACTGTACAAATATGTATTATTTAATATTATATATGTGTACAGTGATGGCACAAAAACATCCATTTTAAATTGTAGCACAATGAAAAATTTACCTGATGTGGATACAATACGTAATCAAAGTGTCATGTGTTTGTTCAGACAACCAATATGCACTACTGCAGTGAGCAGAAATTGATGACCTTTAACCTCTATGCAGATGTCCATCAGCAGATGGCTTCTCAGGGCTTACTGTGAGGAGATACTGTAGCCGTGATGCACAGAGCTTCTATTTTCCACTTTTTGATACTGTTTGTATAATGTTTGGTTTTCCTGCTTAGATCTTCATTCTGCCTCTCCAACTTTGTATCAATAATGAAAAATCTTGGTGTAAAGTTGATTATTATTGTCCTATTTAATAGGATATGTCTGTCAATACAGTGCTTTAATACCACAAATAAAAGTAGTGTGGCTTTTCATGTTCGAAGTGTCTCAGCTGAGTTTTTTTCACGTTGTTGCTCCTCAAATAGCTTGTGAAGTAGCTTTAATGCAGCATCTAAGCTTCACTGTCTCCAGATTTAATAACTGTGTCTTGTACTAAAGTTAATATACAGATTTATTTCTCCATATTCCTGAATTTGTCCCAGTTGAACTGAGGCCATCACGTGGTATGATATGTTCAGAATATCATTGGAGTGGAGCAATAATAAATGACATTTCTTGCCTTCAAGCCAGTGGAGTTTGCTCACTTGCTAAAGTTCTGTGTTCAAAAACATGTTTATGTGCTTTGAAGCTAAACCATCTTGTCCATTGTGTTGTAAGCAGCAGCAGGAGTGAAGACAACTTCTATCCATTTGTCCAGATGCCAAAGTTCTTAAAGGGTTCCATTGATTTACTATTGCACTTTGATAAAGTTTGGGCGATTTGTGTGAGATAGTTTTTAAAAAAAAAAAAAAAAGAAGAAGCAGCAGAGGCTGAGATATCCTGACTTCGAGTTTCTAGTATGGGTCAAGCTCCAGAACACTGGGCTCCTACATTTCCCATAATGCAACTCAACAGTGACCGACCTTGATGATGTCATCCGGGTTATCTTCTCAGACTTGACAAAGCTCTTCCAGAGCCACAGAAGACATCATACAGTTTTCAGAGGCTGAACAGTAATTCATATGATGAGTAAACTGATTGTGTGGCTCCTTTAAGTCCAAAGACTTTGATTTGACCCATGCCACAAACTAATACTTCCAATTCCGGTGTGCAGAAAAACTGAAATAATAAGTTGGCTATGCAGTCTGAGCCTAGTTTGGCTGAACTTCAGCATGGAAAAAGTATTCATTTGAACACAGCCAGGTGGTCGAGTCTGTGCCAACCCATGAGAAACATATCTGGCTCTGTAGCTGCTAAATGCTCCACCATGTTCACCAGCTGGTCACTAACTGTCTGACTGCAGCTGATTGCTGCTGAGCAAACTCTTTACAGCAGCAAGTGAGTCTCACATTAGTCTGTCTTTTTTCAGATTCAGCATATCAAAGTCAATAAATATAAAAATATGGGATTTTGTTTTTTCCCAATAAAATTGTAATCCTGGCCGTGTGCAGAAAGTTTTTAACAGATTATATTTTTATGTAGGGAAATAGAATTCACACATGATATAATTGATTAATTTGAGGAGGAGGGCGGTGGATGGACTTCTAAACTCCTGTCTACAGCCCTGATTGTCAGGGGTGCTCATTATTCGAGTATAACACATGTTGTGTCTCCACTTTTATTGTACATTCTGTACATGCAGATACGTGTGTTACATCTGCACATGTTGATTTTAACAGAACAGTGTATCATCAGACATATGAGTGATTCAGAGATTCAGTGCGGGGGCTGGGTGTAGTGCTTCAGAGGACATACAGTATATGTACATGTCAATGCACAGTTAGACATGCAACAGAACATCAGAAGGTTTTTCAGTGACAGGATCTTCAGTGGTGAAGGTGATTATTGCTTGTGGAAGAGGCCTTTGATCTTTTCATTTCTTCAGAGCGGCGTCCCTCATGGCGTGGTACGCAGACTCATTCTGCTTAAACATCTTCAGCTCCACCTCAGTCTGCCCGCGCATGGTCTGAAGGCATAAAAAAGCAGGATTGCTGGGAGTATGGTGCTTGCAATATTAAAATATACTTAAATATTCCATTTTCTTTACATAAAATTATGTTTATGTTACATTCTGTAACATAAAAGTAAACTATTGCATAACGTACCTCTAGGTCACTGGTGATGGCATGGTTGGGTCCATGGGTGGCCATAAGGATGCCGTAGGCCTTGCAAATCATGCCATGACCCACCTCTATCTGCCCTGCATGCCAGTGGGTGATGCCCGCTCGCATGATGGCCATGCCCAGCTGGGCGTTGTTGGGGTGGTATAACTTCCTGTTCAAGAGGGAGGAAAAGTTACAGAATGCAGTGGTTCTAGTGAAGAAACATTTTTCCTTTTGAAGCTGTTAAAACTATTTTTGTGAATGACGAAGATAAAATGAAGTGAGATAGATTAGTTACTGGTTTATCAGAGGTTCCAGTATTAAAAGAAGTGTAAAACTTGCAATCTAAACCATAAACATTATCACGAGGAAATGTATGGTTCAAGAGGTTAATATCAGCCTGGGAATACCATGGATTTTAAATGTATTTCTCTATGTTTGGTCCTGATGTGGTTAATGAATTGGACAATGGGAATGGGATGAACTGAAGGATCAGGGAATCATATACGATGCTTGAAGATAGATGGAACATGAAAGCTGTCAGATAATATCAGGACAGAATGCAACAACCCACAGCAGTGTCTCATAGCATTCTGTCTCATAGCATTATCAGTTTATTAGACTTTCATTTGTACATGTCATTTATTTATGTGACTATGGAGACACTGTCACCTGACAGGTTCTGGTTTCAGATCCTGGTCCTGGACCTTTCTGGGTGGAGCATATATGGATTTTCACCAAGACCATAGTTCATGATGGGTTGAAAGACAACTCATAATGAGTGTGTCACTAAATAAGCAAAGCAGATGTAAATTAGTGCTAAAGAGAACATAACAACCTTCTTTTCAGCATGTGGTATTTACCTTTAGGAAGAGACTTTTAGAGTTTCAGAACATTTATGAAAATGAAACAATATATATACAATATATGTGCCGCTTTCAAAGATTTACGTCTTCGAACCAATCAGCTCGGGGCTGAGTGCCACGAACAGGTGAAGTCAGAAGTACCATATGCATTATTGCTTTTGGTCTTCTTATAATATTAGTTGACAAAAGACCCTTATCCTTACATCTCTGGTTTTGTTAGACCTATCCCAATCTCAAAACCCATCAGCTATCGTCTTACCATAAGATATCCAGTTAACGGGTAATGGATATCTGGGCCTCTTCTGTGTGCCAGTCATTGCTTACAATCCGATTGGCAACTTAACTTTCAAACTCGCCAACTATTCAACATTTCAGCTCATCTCTATAAATATGTGCATATCTGCATATGAATGCTAATAAATAAAAAAGCAAATTAAAATCTGAAAAAAACCCTACTTGGACTACAGACAGACTACAATCCAAACCAGAACACCTCTGATACCAAAATCCTGTCCCTTGTATTCATATGCAGGTACCTGTTCATAGCAAGTAGGCCCAGCCACTACGTAGGACTACTTTATAGCTTCAGCTGATTTTTGCATCAGTGTGATGAAACATCTTGATTTCACAGGAATTGAATGAAAATGTTGGATTCGACAAAAACATTCCTGTTCTTTTATACATGAATTGTTTTTTTCCCCAGAATGATTTACATAACAATACATATTAATACTGTGACATAAAATGACATATACCATGATGGTGAAAAGGGAATTGCTATGCTGTGGAATTTCTAGACAAAGTTGTCATCATGTAGAAAGTTATTATAGAAAATTATGATGAAACGGATTTTCTTTGAACCTGGGGAGTTTTTAAGGGTAGAACCAATCATCTTTACAATAATTTCATACTGATCTTGTATCATCTCAGGCAGGATACCAAGTGTGTTCAGTGTAATCATGGTTTTGTGGAGTTACTCAATCACTACAGACTCTGTCGGCACTCACATGTATCCCTCCACCATCCTGTGGGCGTGGTCTGCAGCCTCAGAGAAGAACTGCAGGTATGAAAGCACCTCGCTGACAACACTGAGCACACGTAGTTTACACAGGTGAGTGTCAGCCAGGACGTTCTCCTGCTTCTCCAGGCACTCCCGACACAACTTCACCACCTGGGAGAGGACAGACAAAGCACAAGGGAAAGACTCGCTGGACAGAAGGAGGTGAAGTGTATATCATGAAAGACAATGAGAGAAGGACATTAAGAAAAGCTGAAAGCAGTGTTGTGCACCTCATGGTAATCCCTGTCAAGCCGGGCACTCTCAATCTTCTCCAGACACTCTTTACTGAAGGCGGTCACCTCTTTCACTTTATCAGCTGAGGGCTGAGAGGGAGGCACAATAACAAAAAACAAATGTACAGTATTATCATAATGAAATAAAGAAATGAAAAAGATATA
>JAFREQ010000252.1:0-128275 GCA_025331565.1 Holacanthus passer | reverse complement strand
AATTACAATCCATATAGTTAATTAACATCTCTGAAAACGTAGTTGTACTCTGATTATGAATGAGTTGAAATTGTAAGTGAAATTGACTGCAGATGTGAGTGAAATTGTGTAAGTGTTACTCCATCAGACTGTATAACCCTCTCTACTATAGATGAGCTCACTAACTTAATTTAATTTCCCCTTGGGATAAATAAAGTTTCTCTTATCTTATCTTATCTTATCTTATGTTTGCTCCTCATGCTCCATGCTCCTCTACTGTGCAATTAGCCTATATGTATGCAAGTGTGTTTGTGTGTGTGTGTGTGTGTGTGCATGCGTGCGTGTGTATGCTGATTGATCATATATATATATATATATAATGTGTGTGTGTATAGATTAAACATGACTGGGCCAAAACGGACATTGCAGCAAGTCAAGATTAAATACAAGAACGTCCTGCAGAATGGTAAGTGCCCTGACCAATACTTAAGATTGTACAAGCGTACATTGTACCCAGAAGGTGCCTGCTCACACATTGTCTGTACTGTTTTAGCGGTCAAAAAGAAAACCCACAAGAAAGGCACAGGTGGTTGGTCACCAAAAGCTGAGAAAAAATGTAATAATAATGGATGGCCTTGCACTGGAGTCCGAAATAGGAAGGAGGACAATAAGAAAATTGGACCTTGAAATAAAAAAACTTGAGCGGGAGGTGAGTTATGCCTTCAATTCTCCTTTCCTCCCCCAGCTCCAAAAAGATGACACAGCTTTAAAAAAAAATAAATAAAAGGTCAAATGGAATTTTGGTGGTATCTGTTTGTTTAATGTATGCACAGTTAGGGCCACCATAGAGATGACACTAGGCACACCAACTGTGGAATTTCCATCTGTCATCCTACCTAAGTGCCTAAGTGCTATGACTGGTTGGAAGTTGAAACACTGGCTGTATTATTAAGGCTAGAAGAAAGGCACATAATGTACCCTGAAATGCAATTTCCCAGATATATTGAAACACCTTATGGCAATAAAAAGTGAGTAGAGGGAACAGTTTCATGAATTATCTATACTTTAAGGTAGTAGGTATCACAATGACTAAAAAAAAGGTATCATGATAACTAAATAACCATTTGCAGCTTATGAGGCGTGAGGGTGCAAAGGTGTTCCTTGTAAATTCAAGTGTCCAGAGTGGGGCAAAAGCCACTCACTGGCCAAGCGGTTGCAGACAACGCCACCTTGGGAATTTCACCCAGGGAATTGTTTCCACCTCTGACCAATGCTACAGAGGCACACAGGTCCATTATACTAAGAGAGTGAGACGTGGTTCCGTGAGTTAACAATAATCTTTTGACAAAACGTTAAAACATTAAAACCACTAAAACATTCATTCACCACAGTCCCATGTCCACACACAGTCCCATGTCCTCACATACTGTGGAGGTTGGTGAAGTAGTCCGGGATCCAGGATGTGAGGTGCAGGTCCACCCCTGTGTTCTCCAGCTTGTCCCTCAGAAGTCCTGGCTGGATGGTGTTGAACCCGCTGGAGAAATCAAAAAACACGATTCTCACAGCGCTCCCAGGTTTCTCCAGGTGAGAGAGAGCTCTGTGCTGGAGGAAGATGACGGCGTTGTCCACCCTGATGCCAAGTTAATAGGCAAACTGAAGTGGGTCCATCAATAGACCGTACAGTCATGGTGGGTACAGTGTTCTCCACACAAAAGTTTATGTAGTCAGTGAGACTGTTGATTCATCCCCATGAGAATTGCAGAGTTCCTCCCACACCGTTGTGTTGAAACAGTCCTTGAGAGCCTCATCAGCCTCGTCGGACCATCTCTTCACTGTGTGGGACATAACTGGCTACCTGTGTACCAGAGGTTTGTACACAGGCTTTGTAACAGTTCAATGTCCTTACAGCAGAGTTGCTCCTTAATGGTGATGTACCCAGAGTTACACCATCTATCATTAACAAACACTGCCAGCCCTCCTCCTTTCCTCTTACTGCTCTAAACCTTCTTTTGTGTGTGATTAAACCCCTAAAAGGATCGGACATTGAGAATTCTGGACGGCAGTGAAAGACAACAATGTAACAGTATACAGTTGTTCCCCACAGGACTTAATAATGATGCTGCCACCTACGGGTTATGCCGGGGTTTAAATGTGCACATAGATGCATGGACCAAAAGGGAGCAACAAGGGAGGGCTCTCCAAAATCAGAACAGTGCAGAGATTATCCCTCCAAGCCATTGCACCATATCGGCTCCTTTAAGGTCACAAAGAAGACCTCTCTAAATGAAAGTTCTTGTTTAATACTTGGTACATTTCATTTGTTCACTCTTCACTGTTTTATTCTGTTCAAGTTCTCTTTAAGGTTGAGTAGCAAAATGGGTAGATTGTGGTTAAAATTGACCCAGATGTTCAGGATAGTATGGAAGGTACGACAACATCACTCAGAGTAGTTACCTTTATAGATAATGTTAAAGGTGTCCTCAAACCTGTAAAAAGTAGTAGTTTTATATGAAATGATAAAAGATAAGGCAAGATATTTACAAGAAACCCATTTAACAGAGCAAGAGCATGTTAAACTCAAAAGACAAGGCTTCAACAAAGTTTTTGCAACTTCTTATATTTTGGGGCGCAGAAGGGGGGTAGCAACACTAATATCAGCTAAGATCGTCTTTGAAAGACTTTCAGAATTTAAAGATAAAGAGGGAAGATATTACATGGTCACTGGAAGATTAGAAAGAGTTCTGGTCACCCTATTTTATGTTTATGTACCCCAGGGGCTCAATGGTCTTTTTATAAATATATTTTCGATTTGATAATATCCAAAGCACAAGGAATAATAATATCTGGGGTTGACTTTAACTTAAGGTTAAAACCAATTTGGGATGGCTCAGCAATCAACCATAATCAAAATAACGCATTGAGCAGGAAAGTAAGGGGGATGTTAAAGGAAATGGGTATTTGCGCCATATGAAGGGAACTAAATCCGACTACCAGAGACCAGGTTTCTCTCGTGTCTGGCTAATCAACGTTGGCCTGCATGGGTGTGTCACACCCCTTTCACCTCGGTCGTGGGGCTGTGGGCCAATCACAGCCGAAAGCAAAGGGCCTCGGTCCCCTCCTCCCTCTGCATCTGTCAATCAATCAATCAGACGTCCAAAAATGGAGAGGAAACGCAAGGGCGGAGCGGAAAAGCTACGAGAAAAGAAAAGGCAAGCGTTACAGGCAGATGCGGCCAAGTGTCATAAGTTGACAAATATATTTTCTACTGCTGCATCAGCTCAGCTCGCGTCGCCGTCGAGAGGACAACGCGACCGGGAGGGGGATGCTACACAGGTGAGGCGGCCGCGGCTGTAATGTGATAACATTATTTGGCTAGCTTGCTAACTTTTTGCACAACGCATGTTGGCTAGTTAGGCTGTAAAAACGTCATTATTGTGTATGGACGAGGGCCAGACGGCGCTCAGTGGCATTAGCCAACATCACCATGGCTAAGTAACTCATAAACTAGCTGAGCATCTGATCTAACATTATCTCTTGTGTATTTCCCTTAAAGCTGGTGAGCGAAATGCTGTCCTGCTGTCTTAATTACTTTGTTAATTCATCAACATTAAAATGAATGTCAGTTTTATTCTTTTTGTGTGCCTGGAGAGATGTGCCAAGATGAGACTGTGTCTGACACAGAGGCAATTGCATCATGGATACAGTCATTGAGATGACACCAGCGATTCCTCAAAAATGGCACTTTGTATGCTGATTTGGCTCTTCTGAACCCAAAAAACTTCAGCCAGCTAACATCATATACAAGCGGTTTCCCAGAGACAGCACTCAAAGATCTGAGCAAATGTTTGCTACCATTTGATGACAGGGCAACAGTCACCAATTTACAGAGCAAACTCCTCAGTCTGGCAGGACAGTGGGATACGTTGAAGGCCTCAATATTTGATGAATACACAACCAAGATAGCAAAAGAGGTTGGGTCAGAGGATGCTGAACATGAGGTGGAGATGGTGAACACAAAGTGCTCATCTTGCACAGACTGCCCATTGTGTTGCTACCGTATGCTGAGGAAGTACAACCTCCTGACAAATGCATACCACATAATCAGCCTTGCATACAAGTTCCTGCTTACTCTGTCAATCACACAGGTAGTGTAGTGTCTTGTTTTCTCCAGCCCTAGTAATGTGAATATATGTTTTTCTTTAGAATTGAATGTAAAAAGCTAGGTCAAAAGTCAAGTCAGAATTAATGGGAATAGGAAAAGAATTAAGGGAATAGGAAAGCTGAAGTAAAAGAGGCCTACAGGATAGAAATAAGTAAAAAGATAGTGAAGAAATAGGAGAAGGACTACAGTAATAAGAGTAGAAAAGCCTAATTAGTAACATAAAGTTCAGCTAAAGAGTACACCATGCAAGTTTGGAGTAGAAGACGCCCTCAGCTACTTCAACGGTAAGACGTGTATTAGCTACTGTGTGAAAATTGGCTTTTAAAATAATGGTAATTTGATTAAATAAGAAAAAATGAGAGAACTCCTGGGCCCTGGGGAATTGGGTAATTTTGGCAATTTTGGAAATTTTGGAAAAAGAGAAGGTACAGGAAAAGAGGAATAAGGATAATAGAGAAATAGAAATAGTGGTAAAAAGTTAGAAAGAAAGAAGCTGCAGTAATTTAGAGGAGAAATAGTCTATGTGATCACTCAAGTTTAAATGTTTTGTGGTTGTGTGTGTGTGTATAAGTTTTTCTGTATAAAAAGATTGTGTGAATTGGGTTTATGTGTAACTAATATGACAGATTTTATATTGAATAAGGTATAGGAGTTAATAGGATTGCTCATAAGTTTACATACCCTGGCCATACCCTTTGTGATTTTTTTTTTTTGGCCATTTTTCAGAGAATATGAATGATAACACAAAAACTTTTTTTTCACTCATGGTTAGTGGCTGGGTGAAGCCATTTATTGTCAAACAACTGTGTTTACTCTTTTTAAATCCTAATGACAACAGAAACTACCCAAATGACCCTGATCAAAAGTTTACATACCCTGGAGATTTTGGCCTGATAACATGCACACAAGTTGACACAAACAGGTTTGAATCCTCACCTATGATCTGTTTGCTTGTAATCAGTGTGTGTATAAAAGGTCAGTGAGTTTCTTGGCTCCTGACAGACCCTTGCATCTTTCATCCAGTGCTGCACTGACGTTTCTGGATTCTGAATCATGGGGAAAGCAAAAGAATTGTCAATGGATCTGCGGGAAAAGGTAATTGAACTGTATAAAACAGGAAAGGGATATAAAAAGATATCCAAGGAACTGAGAATGCCAATCAGCAGTTTTCAAACTCTAATTAAGAAGTGGAAAATGAGGGATTCTGTTGAAACCAAACCATGGTCAGGTAGACCAACAAAAATTTCAGCCACCACTGCCAGGAAAATTGTTCGGGATGCAAAGAAAAACCCACAAATAACTTCAGCTGAAATACAGGACTCTCTGGAAAAAAGTGGTGTGGCTGTTTCAAGATGCACAATAAGGAGGCACTTGAAGAAAAATGGGCTGCGTGGTCGAGTCGCCAGAAGAAAGCCATCACTACGCACCAAACAGCACAGAGACAAGCCTCAAAGCTTCTGGAACAAAGTCATTTGGAGTGATGAGACCAAAATTGAACTGTTTAGCCACAACCATAAACACACTTACATTTGGAGAGGAGTCAACAAGGCCTATGATGAAAGGTACAGCATTCCTACTGTGAAACATGAAGGTGGATTGCTGATGTTTTGGGGATGTGTGAGCTACAAAGGCACAGGAAACTTGGTCAACATTGATGGCAAGATGAATGCAGCATGTTATCAGAAAATACTGGAGGAAAATTTGCACTCATCAGCCCAAAAGTTGCGCATGGGACGTACTTCGACGTTCCAACATGACAACGATCCAAAACACAAGGCCAAGTCGACCTGTCATTGGCTACAGCAGAACAAAGTGAAGGTTCTGGAGTGGCCATCTCAGTCTCCTGACCTCAATATCATTGAGCCACTCTGGGGAGATCTCAAACTTTCAGTTCATGCAAGACAGCCCAAGAATTTACAAGAACTGGAGGCTTTTTGCCAAGAAGAATGGGCAGCTTTACCATCCGAGAAAGTAAAGAGCCTCATCCACAACTACCACAAAAGACTTCAAGCTGTCATTGATGTTAAAGGAGGCAATACACGGTATTAAGAACTGGGATATGTAAACTTTTGATCAGGGTCATTTGGGTAGTTTCTGTTATCATTAGGATTTTAAAAGAGTAAATACAGTTGTTTGACAATAAATGGCTTCACCCAACCACTAACCATGAGCGAAAGAAAAGTTTTTGTGTTATCATTCATATTCTCTGAAAAATGGCCAAGAAATCATAAATTCTGCCAGGGTATGTAAACTTACAACAACTGTACAACTGTATATATATAAATATATATGATAATATCTATGAGCCTCTGTTTAGGGGACTTTGAAAAAATAAATCTGTTAAAACATATGAGCCCTGGCAGAAGGATTATTTATGCAAAGGAAAATCTTTTGATCAAGCCTGATCGATGTTGGGAAAGTGTTCTCTGTAAGATGGCAGCAACATTCAAAAATATAATAATGATTCTTTAGGAAAAAAAAGAAGAAAAAGAAAGAGAAAGGTAAAACAGGTTATTAGAGCAAAATAAAACTAAAGATTCCTAAATTGATGATGTAATGATAGTTTGGTGTTTATTAACAGTTTAAAGAAGGAAAAAACATTGGTTATAGTTTAAAAGAAAGAAAATAGGGGATCTAAGTGTTGGTAGATAATGTGTGAATCACATTGAATTGCATCTAGTGAGATTATAAGAAACTGAACTATTTTGTCTGTCTTCTCTTTCTGGTGTTCGCTCGAGGAGGAGGCAGAGGGACACAGTGTGTCTAGAGGCAGACAGAGGACAGCTGACCTGCGTCACATGGATTGAGGCTTGCTGATGACAGCGCATGCACCTGAATCCAGTGATCAAGGCCAGTGTGATTTTATCTACGAACTTTTTTTAACAAAATATCTGCATTTAAATATACATGTGCATACATTTTTCATAGTTAAAACACTACATGCTGTAGTTATTCAGAAGAAAGACTTGGCAACGGACTGACCAACTAAGTAATGGAGTATTAGTGTTTGGTTAAGGGTTACGAATGTGCATTTTGCTGTTTGTTCATGGATTTTTCTGATCTGAGTTGAGGTGGGGAAATTTTATTTTGCAGTTTGATAGATTGCATGTATTTAGTTCATATTGTATGTGGACTTGGTGCTATGATTTTTCTTTGTATCCATAAGGTTTTGGATTCCTTTGAAGTTGCCAAATTTGTTTTCACCTTTCTTTTATTGACTGTGGCAATACAGAGGTTTATAGATAATTAAAATAAATGATAAAAATAAATAAATAATAATAAGCTAAATAACTTTTAATTAAGTTTAATTTAAACACGAGAGTAAAAGGGAGCCATTACAATGTCAAAGATGGATATTAAAAATTCAAAAGTAATTACTCCTGTTGAGGTAGTGCAGAAGAAAAATCCTTTAATTAAAGGCATCACAAAGGTGTCAGAGAAATGGCATAAGCGCTGGCCTGAAATTGATCAACCATGGCCAGTGGGAGGGACCTTTAATCCAGGCATAATTAAAACAATACAGGTGCTTGTCTCTACATATAAAGTAAGTGAAAAGAAAGGGGAAAAGGGTGAAAAACACAAGGAGAAGAGACAAACAGAGCTTAGCATTCTTCAGTTGTTTGAGAAGGAGGGGCAAAGATGAATAAAAGATGTGAAAGATGAGAGAGAGAAAAGTGTAGAAGAAATAGAAAAGAATGTAAAGAGAACAGGAAAATTAATGGCAGAAATTGATGCACCTTTCGCACATGTGGCTCCAGTACAGAGACCCCCACCCTACGAGAAGGAGTTGGAGCTTAGGGAAATTTATCCCCAGCTCCCAGTGATTAGTCAGGAGGGTAACTATCATTTTAAAGATGAGGATGAGTGAATAATAGAAGTGGGAAAAGCGGCGACAACTATAAAAAGGTATCCAAGCTCAAAAAATAAGAGGAAAACGGCATGTTTGGAAACTAAGGGTAAATTGAGGATTAAGAGGATGGAATGTGGAGATGAGGATGACCAGAGTGATCTGGAAGCAATAGAGCGTTAGACGGTTATTGGTTAGAGTGGAAAGAAGAGGAGATAAAACAGGGAGGAAAAAGGACTCAAACGATGACAGTTCTAGTGAAAGTGAGAATGGAGATAGTGACGGAGACTTGGAAAGCGAGGGTCCTTCATTTTCAGGAGGCTTTTTCCTGACAACATCTAGTTCCAGAATAGAAGAGGACAAACAGCAGACTTTAAGGGAGATTGAAAGAAGTATAGACCAATGCCTTACATACTTGGACAAAATTACTAAACCAGAAAGTCGGAAAGCGTTGGAGGATCAATTGCAGGAGCTGCAGATACAAAAGAAAGAGTTGCGGAAAAAAGGCTCCCAAAAATTGGACATGAGATATGCATTGTGTTCAAGGAAAGGGAAGAAGTCTGGAAAGATGTGTCCAGTGATTATCCGAGGACAGAATCTGGAGTACAAACCTTGGCAGAGTACAGATATGTCAGACATGCTTGAGAAGTTACCCATTCTTCAAGATGGAGCACATCCTTGGATTTCAAAGTTGGAAGAGATTATGGTGGGAACATAGCCTGCCACAGGAAATATTAAGAGGCTTTTGGCAAATATAGTTGGGGTTTCAGCTATGGAAGAGATTTTAGAGAAAGCTGGACTTAATCGATATGTGGGGACTGCTGTGAATGATTCAGGGCTGTTTGCTGTGAGTAGAGGTCGAGTATGGAGAGCATTGAAAGACACATTCCCGACAAATGTGCATCCTGATAATATTCTTTTCGAGCCAAGAATATTATCAGGATATGCACAGGATAATTCTTTATCAATTATCCTGTCCCAGATAAGAAAGAAGAAGAAGAAAACCCGAGGGGCTATGTGTCAAGAGCCCATCAAGTGTGGAGAAATGTCACAGATACAGACAATCGGGTTTGAGGGAGTGAAACAGCTGATTCCTCTCACAAAACCAATCGAGCTCTGCTATAAAAACCAGAAGACTACAATACCCATACTGGTATCGGAACACACACCTACCGAACTTTTGGGAAGAGATGCTTTGTGTAGACTGAATTGTACAATAAAGAGTACGCCGGACAGCTGTCTGGTGGAAGTGCCAAATGATATTGACTGCCAATTATTGATGATGACGGATGATGAAGCTTCTTCGTTATTCTGGATTGGAGATCTTAGTCCAGAGTTTTTGGAACCTGTCAAATTGTGGGAGAAGTTCATTGTAAATGTTCATTGCAAACCTGATGTGAGGCTTCCAGAGTATCCATTATATTGCACGCTTAAGTATTTCAAAAATGCTGCCCAATAAAATTCTGAGGATTGCCAACCAAAGCAAGTTGAACTCAGGTCGTGTTGTATGATTTTGGGACCACAAGGAGAATTATGAAGATAGACATAGATGAGTATTTGGAAAAAGAGTACGACATTGAGAAGAGTGTGCCACATGTAACTTGGATAGTGTCTGAGGAATATGAACAGAAGCACATAGGAGAAATGATGGCAGAAGCAGAAGAAGCCGTATTTGTACCGATAAAAGGGAACCTTGCCATCTGGAGGAGTAAGGATCAGCGGTTTATCAAGATTATGATTTCTGCTCAAGGGCAGGGACGGCCGCAAACTGTCCAGATGACACATGAGTCAATTTGCAGTGCTAAACTGGACACAGACGTTATGAGAGAGGAGATGTTGAAGCAAGTACCTGAATGTTTGTGGTCTTGGCATAGTACTGATATTGGTCTTGTGAAGTCAGCCCAACCAGTGAAAGTTGAACTCAGACCAGGGACCAAACCTCCTTGGTATCCACTGAAGGAAGAGGCAATCCAAGGGATTGAATCACAAATTAAAGGACTTTTGAATGCAGGTGTTCTGAAGATAACTCAGAATCCTCAAAGCAACACACCTTTGTTGCCTGTGAAGAAGCCGGATGATTCTTATCACATGGTACATGATTTGAGATTTGTAAATGACGTGGTGACTGATTTTCCCGCAGAAGTGCCAGACCCGCATACTTTGTTGGCTCAAATTCCCCCAGATGCTACACATTTCACAGTGTTAGATTTATGTGGTGCATTTTTCAGTGTCCCACTTAAAGTCAGGGTTTATTTGGGTTCACATACAAAGGACGGTTTTATGAGTACACGAGATTGCCACAGGGATTCAAACATAGTCCTCACATTTTAATGAAGTATTGAAAGATGATTTGGCAGGGATGAATCAGAAATTAAAAAGTACGGTGGTGCAGTATGTGGATGATATAATCCTTTGTTCACCAGATGAGGAAGCATGCCATAAAGACCATAAATTAAATTGCTACAGATACTGGCAGAAAAGGAGCACAAGGCCTCTCAGAAGAAGTTGCAGTATTGTCAGGAGAAGGTAGGTTATTTGGGTCAGACAATAACACAGGGGCACAGAAGCATTTCTCATAGTCATTTAGAGACTGTTCGAAAGGCTCCAAAGCCCAGAACAGTCAGAGAGATGATGACATTTTTTGGTATTGCTGGCTATTCTTCAGCATGGATAGAAGATTATGCTAGTTTGATGGGGCCTTTGAGGGCTATGATTAAAGATACTGGGAATGCCCAACTCCATTGAAATCTTCTCTGGACACAAGAGGGCCTTTTGGCATTTGAGACAATTAAACAGAGGATGCAGGAGGCCCCAGCGCTAGCGCTTCTGGACTATACTAAGAATTTCCTGTTGTATGTGTCTACCTCTACCGGGGGTGGATATGCATGTGCAGTTCTTTGCCAACCAACAGGTACAGGGACAAGTCCCCAACCCATTTCCTACTGCTCCACTGCTTATTCAGAAGTAGGGCTGGGGCTACCACTGTGTTACAGAGCAATGGTGGGAGTTTCTTTAATGTATGACAAGGCATCATCTGTCACAATGGGATATTCAGTGACAATTCTTACCTATCATAGTCTTAGAAATCTCTTGAACTATGGCAAATACACATTGACTATGCCTAAACTTAGAGACTATCTGAGACTATGCAAGCCCTCCCACTGTGTGAGGTGGACTTGGAGTATTGAACTGATGGGTGGGAGATAAATTGAGTGCTGGTTATGCAGTGGTAAAAGCTCAGGGAACTGGATTTGTTGTGGAGAAAGCTGAGATAGTACCACAGCCTGCGTCTGCACAGCTTGCTGAACTTGTGGGATTGACTGAAGCATGTCGGTTAGTGGAAGGTAAGCGAGTGACAATATACACAGATTCTGCGTATGCACATAAAGTTTGTCATTTGTTTGGATTGGTGTGGAAGAACCAAGGTTTTAAGAAAACAGATGGCTCTCCAATACAGCATCACGTTCAAATAATGAAGCTTCTGCATGCTATGATGAAGCCTAAAGCAATAGCAATAACTAAGTGTGCTGCTCATAAAAGGGACATGTCAAGGGTCACACAAGGTAATAAAGCAGCTGATGAAGCTGCAAAAGCAATTATAGGAGCAGATAAATTGGGCAAAGTTTCCCTCATGAAGTGGACTTGGAAGACAAGATTACGCTTAGGGATGTGATCTTAAAGCAGGAAGCTGTTCCTGAAATGGACAAACAGTTGTGACTCGACCAAGGTGCTACTCAAGATTCTACTGGTCTTTGGAGAAATCATGAGCGGCTGATAGTAGCACTCCGGACCTGTTGGGTCTGATGATTCAGGAAGCACATGGGTTAGCCCATGTTGCAAGGGGGGAAGTTAGGAGAAAGACTATAAAGGAATATGGATTTTGGGCACCATATTTGCTTGAACAAATTGATTATGTCATTGGCAGGTGCACTATCTGCCTGAAAAATAATGTTCGGAGGGGTGTGATGGTTCCTCCTGGTCACATTCCAACTCTGAGGGGTCCTATGCGAGAGCTTGTTGTGGATTTTGTTGACATGATAAAACCAGTTGGAGGTAAGAGGTATATGCTAGTCGTCGTGGACAGATTTTAACGATGGCCGGAGGCTTGCCCAACCAAGCAGAAGGATGCTCAGTTGCCAAGTTTTTGTGTAGAGAGGTCATAAGCAGGTGGGGACTTCCGGATCGGATATCCTCAGACAATGGGAAGGAGTTTGGGGATAAAACGGTGAAATTGATTTTGCAAAAATTGGAACTTAAACAGTCTCGGAGCAGTCTATCATCCGCAAAGCCAAGGAATTTGCGAACAAATGAATGGTGTATTCAAAAATCGCATCGTTAAAATCTGTCAACATACGGGTCTAAATTGAAGAGCGGCACTCCCGTTGGCATTAATGGCATGTCGCTCGAGCAAGTTGCATGATTTGCATATGACACCCTATGAGTTGGTGATGGGTAGACGGATGCCAACACCTTGTTTACGTACAAGTGGAAAGGGTCCAAGTTTGGGTCTTTTGGAAGATGAAATGTGAGCATACGTTACATATATGGCTACTCTTCATGAAAAAATATCTACCTATGTTTCTGACAGGCAAAGACAAGAGAAGGTGCAGGAGAGGCTCGATGAGCAAAAAAGGAGCACGGTGCAACCTGGAGACAAGGTGTTCGTAAAGGTGTTTAGAAGGAAATGGTATAACGAACGTCGTGAAGAACCTTTCAAAGTTGTTCGTAGTACTGGAACTGTGGTCTAGGTTAAAGGGTCTCCAACGTGGTATCATTTATCGCATGTCAAAGCCCCAAGAGAAGAAGCACCACCCCCACAGGGTTGAGATGGTGAAGGCTCAAGAGAGCTAGATGAGACTTTCCATGTTGTGGACAATGCTGATGGTCTTGTGCACATTTTTGATGATGCCACAGGTGAGCTTGCAGCTAATTGACAGGAAAGAAGATTTAATGACATTGATTTTCAACATGTCCCGGAAACAGCAGGACCTATTTCAGTGGAGTGTGAAACATCAAAGATTGCAAAGGGCTGTGATGCCGCTACAGGACAATCCAGAGATTCAGTTAGACAAAAGAGTTCAAGGCCAGTTCGGAGAAGGGTTAGACCAAAACATTGTGAAGACTAGAGTTGAAGTGTCCTTTGGGGGGTCAATTCAGCTTCCATGTAAGTGTGGAAGGTGGAATTTTGATGGTAGCAATTCTCTCAAGTGGAAAAATAGTCGTGGTGAAGATGTGGTGTTAGCAATGAAAGGAAGCGTGTTTTGTACAATGACTTGGGGTGGTTGAAAGTTAGGCAAGATTGCTCACTTTTCGCTACATGGGAGGATCAAGGGGAATATTCGTGTACTTATTTAGAGCCAGAGTTTAAATTTGTTCCACTCCGGAATTATTGGATAGAGGCTGTGATAGGGACAACTTCTACTCCTGTCACTTCTGGAAGTTCTAAAAGTGAGGTTGTGACAAGGGCAACTGTTATCACTGAAACAGTGATGGGATCTTTGACATTTAGAAAATCTGTAAAAACGACGCAGATACCGGTTATGACATCTTTGACGTTTAAGCAGGTAGTAAATGTAACATAGAAGCCTATGTTAAAGACAGAGACTAATGTGAGCAGTAGTAATGATCCTGAAATTAGAGAACAGATTGTGGAAAAGAATGATGAAGATTTATCTGTGATAGTTCAGGGGATTATTTCAGATGTGAACAATGATTTTTTTAGACTTTGAAGGGACATCATGCATTACAGAAGAGGGAAGCTCAGCGGAAGGCATATGGATTTGACTTCACAGCATTAAAAATCACAGATCCATGGACGAGTAAGAATTTATGGTTTCAGCAGCTGACTCATAATGGCCCCGGGATGTTTATGGGACTATCAGACTGTGACAACTATATGATGCGTTCTGGTAAAAGTAATCACAGAGCTGTTGATGATTTGTATACAGTGACTTTTAATGCTCCACACCATAAACAGAGTCGAACTTTGATTGTACGAAATCAGACTTTGCCTGGAAATGCGATCATGGGAAATTTCAAAGATATCTGGTGGATCTGTGCTGATAAGGCATACATATTTTTACCATATGGGTGGACAGGATACTGTTACATGGCAACGCTGAAACTCCCATAAGAGGCTTTTACTGTCCAAAACGGACAGGCGCCTGATGAGGTCCAATCTAATGTTATTCCTGGAACTAGGGAGGAAGGGAATTGGCACAATTTCATAATCTGGAGTCCTACCATTGTAGGATAAGTCTAGGAGAGAAGTGAGGTACAGGAATATTTCCATGGTATGTTTGACATTTTTAGTAGATCATATTGATAATATTACATACACCCTACAGGGTTTTGCAAATGAGACCATAAAAGGTTTTGAATACTTGTCAAATACTCAAAGGAGTCACAGACTGACGTTGTTAAAACATGACATGGCTCTTGATTATATTTTGGCTAAACAAGGAGGCCTATGCGTGGCTTTGAATTTAACTGAGGAGGCCTGTTATACTTTGTTATACTTTGATTTGATCTGATAATTCTGACAATATGACCAGTGTCATAGAGGCATTGAAGCATATAAGAGATGCGTTTGGTGTGTTGGAGGGAGCTGGATGGTCTGCGAATGCTTGGTTGCAGGAAAAACTAGGACCAATGGGAGCAGTGTTGGTTCAGATCTTAGTAGCAGTTATTCTATCATTGTGTGTAATGTTTTGTTATTGTACATTACTGTTGACCTTTGCGAAGGCTATTATATTGAGATGGGTTGGAGTTGTGAGGCCAGGAGATCAGGTTCAGATGCCATTACTACATAGAATTGACACAGGCAAAGATGATGAGGAAGTGGTAATTGAGGGCGAACTGATGGAGAGGTATCCATTTTGAATATCTAATTCTATTATATGTTAGTTTCTTATTATAGAGGGGTGTGGTTAAGAATATGGAAAATGTGAATTATAATTTTGAACAATGTGAAAGGGTGATATTGTGATGTGTTAATCTGCTTTCGATGTTTAATTGTTTTTGATGTTTTAATTTGTATTTATTGTTTTTGCAAAGATACTGGTGGGTCGTTTCTTTTTCCTCCTAGAACAATATTGGAGGAAGACCACCGTGAGAGTGGCCAGTCGTTCAGGGACCCCAATGTTCTGAAAGTGTTATGGGCAGTGTGTATGAACTCAAATGCAACACACCAGAATTAATGATTGATAAAGTCTTTTAATAAAGGCAAAATAAATCTTAATTAACAAAAACTCACAGAAGGGTAGTGTCCAGGATAGTCCAAAGAATCTTATCAAACGAAGAGCTGATCCAAACAATTACAAAAAGCACAGACAAGCATGGGTGGAAGAAGAACAAGAAGAACAATCCGGCAAAGGCTGAGTGGAGTGAAGTGGCTTATATAGAGTCCTGATTAGTTGTTGGCTGCAGCTGGTAACACAGGTGACAAGATGAGGTGGGAGTGGCTGGAAGGTAAGACGAGGCAGAGGCGGGGTGAGAGGAAGAACACTGAATATAGAATACGTCAGACAGAACAGAGACCAGAACACAGAACTAAAACAGACAGAACTATACATTACAGGAAAGAGATATATTGAGAGTTGATGCCACGGAGGAGCTGCAGTGTGATACAACTTTATGTTTTTATTGCATATATTCTTGCAGTATTGGATTTTGTTGTAATCTATGACATTGATAATTATTTAACATATGTTTTTGTCAGTAGGTGAATGCATTGGAACCTCAGATGTTTTCTTTTTCGGTGTCTAGGGAGATCTGTGTTAGGCAGGGAAAGGTCCAATGGAGGGTCTGATGGGTTGACTAGCCTAAAATTGGACATTGTTTTGATTTTATTTTCTGTGTTTGCTTGAGTCATATATAATAAGTCATATATAATAATATATAATAGTCATTTATATAAGTTGTAAGAATTCCTTTTTAATTGGTCTGGAGTAATAATATGTGGTCGCCTAAGGCTCAGGGACCATGAGAGAATTTCCTGTCTAGATTGATTGATGGAAATTTTAAGTAAGATGGCTGCCTGACAGGTTTTCGCTCTTGCACTCCATAAATTTGCTGTATTGTTAAAGGTTGTGCTGTAGCAAGCACGTATAGGAGGAACTGTTATTTTTTGTCACAATGGTAAACATGCATGTGTTATCTTTTTATCTTTCGAGACTCTACGAGCCTCGTAGGGGGCAAATATGTAGTGTCTTGTTTTCTCCAGTCCGAGTATTGTGATTCGCAGCTATCCTGTGAAATGTGAACATATGTTTTTCTTTAGAATTGAATGTCAAAAGCTAGGTCAAAATTCAAGTCAGAGGATATAAGATAAATAAAGTTCCATCGGCTAGATGATGTTTTTACAGCTTTAGCAGATGTTTGATTGACAGTCTGTTTGTAAAAGGTGGGGTTCTGGGGGATAAAGAAACCACATATAAGGCTAGCAGTTTGGACTGAAGGAGAGAGACCTCACGATTGGCACCAGAGACTCTCAGATTCGGCCAGTTCTTGACATTGTTCTTTTTTGTAATAAACACTTTTTTATACACAAGTGAAGACGTGTCATCAGTGATCACTTCCTATCATCAACACATCAAGAAACAGCAGTAGCATGCGAGCGCAGCTTTTCAACACTAAAATTCATCAAGGACAGGCTCAGGAGCACTCTCTCTCAGCAGCATCTGGAGGCATTTATGCTCATGGCCACTCAGCAAGATGTTCTTCAGATGCTGGATAGTGAGGACATCATAGATGGTGTTGCAGAGAAAAGTGAACTACTGCAGAAATTGCTACTTCAGTAAGGTGATGATATGTTAACTATTATGTTATGATCATTATTAGTGTGACTTGTCTGTTCACCAGTCTTCATACTATTAAGCAACTATTGCAGATTACTATTTTAACTAACATTAAAAATATGGCATATGTGTTCTAATCAAAGCCTCAGGTTAAAGTATGTGCCATTATCCCTTCAATAATGTTTACATGCATATTTTTTTGTCTCCCACATATATGTAAACATATTTGTTCCACTGCCAGCACCCACCATCATCATCCACCACCAGCATCTCCCGCCATCATCCCCCGCCATCAACCCCTACCATCATCCACTGCCCCGAGCCCAGTGAGTGGGCCAGTCAGATACTAAATTCCCGTGCCAATTTTTTGCCCCAGTCTGCCCCTGCCAGAGACTATACCTTTTTTTCCGCACCTCATTCTTACTCAAGGAGTGACTCATTTTTTTAATAAGGATATTTGTAGAATAGGGCAGTGTAAAATTGGAATGATGGACTTGTCTGACCATAGCCCTATTTACATGGATCTGGATATCAAAAACAAGACAAACACTTTTTTGTGGAGACCGAACTTAAGATAAGATAAGATAAACCTTTATTCGTCCCTCAGTGGGGAAATTTGCAACTTAGCTATACTTAAAGGACAAACAAAGCAAGAATTGCAGAGAAATACAAACATATTTGGAAGAAAATGATAACAGGGAAGTTTCTCCTATTATACTGTGGGATGCATGTAAAGCAGTTATGCAAGGGAAAATTATAGCAAAATTGGCACTTCAAAAGAAACTTAGACAAGAGAAATTGAATAAATTAGAACTGGAGATGAATAATTTGGAGAGGAAAAATGAAGACAATACTGAGTCATACACTACCCAAAAATCAAAGAAGTTAAGAACCAAATAAATGAACTACACTCATTAGAAATTCAGAAGAAATTGTTATTTCTGAAACAAAGATATTACGAAATTGATGAAAGATGGTGCCGCTCTAGTGGCAGCCTGTTACAGCAGCTCTTGCTCACCGCTGAGCTTTTTCCTCTTTTATTCTGTCTTTTTCAATTATTTTTAATTACTTTTCTCTGGCTTATGTTCCTGAATGCTCAGCTCAACATGTCCACCATAATGACTGTGTTTGATTTGGCATTTTTCATTCATTTTTTATGTTATGTTTACATCTGTGTCTGTCTATTGTTCACAGTCAGGCTCAGCTGTTGGCGCTCCGCAACACAGCAGTGCTGCCAGATGAGAGGCCCGAGGTTCCCGAGAGGTAAAGAGGAGAAGACAGGAGAGCCATGCTGGAGCCCAGCGCCGTGATAGGAGGAGAAGATACAGACCAAATGTAAGATCTCTCCCCAATAAGATGGACGAGTTAGCGGCACTGACCCGGACACGATCGCTACAGTTTATGGATATACGCTACTGTGGGCGGACAGGACGAAGGAGAGCGGTAAGAGGAAAGGAGGAGGGCTGGCAGTGTTTGTGAATGATATATGGTGTAACTCTGGGCAAATCACTATTAAGGAGCAACTCTGCTGTAAGGACATTGAACTGTTAGCTGTTAGCATGAGGCCGTACCATCTTCCTCGGGAGTTCTCACATGTTATCGCAATGGCTGCGTATATTTCCCGATGCGGCCTGTGATGTCATCCACTCTGTCACCGGCTGGCTACAGACCCAGCATCCACAGGCCCTCCTTCTTCTCTCTGGGGACTTCAATCATGTCTCTCCATCCTCCACTCTGCCCACCTTCACCCAATACATCACATGCTGCACCGGAGACAATAAAATACTGGACTTGTGTTATGCCAACACTAATGCGGCATACAATTCATCACCCCTTCCTCCCCTGGGAAGATCAGACCACAACCTGGTTCATCTCCAGCCTGTGTACAAACCTCTGGTACACAGGCAGCCAGCTGTGTCCCACACAGTGAAGAGATGGTCCGACGAGGCTGACGAGGCTCTCAAGGACTGTTTCAACACGACGGTGTGGGAGGAAATCTGCGGAACACTGCGATTCTCATGGGGATGACATCACGGACTATATTAACTTTTGTGTGGATAACACTGTACCCACCATGACTGTACGGTGCTTTTCCAACAACAAACCCTGGATTAATCCTAATATAAAGGCCCTCCTTAAGGAGAAGAAGAGGGTCTTTAAGTCAGGAAGTAAGGAGGAGCTGAAGGCTGTGCAGAGGGAGCTGAGGAGAAAGATCAGAGAGGGGAAGAACAGCTACAGGAGGAAGTTGGAGGAACAGCTGCAGCAAAAGAACATTAATGGAGTCTGGAGAGGCCTGAAAACCATCTCTGGCCACAAGGAGCCTGACTCCCAGGTGGCAGGGGACCAGAAGTGGGTGAATGAGCTGAACTTATTCTTCAACAGTCATCTGCCCTTCCCCTGGCCCAGCCCTCCCTGCTGCAACCCCCCTCATCAACACCTCAAGTGGACTGCTCCACCCCCACGTCCCCTACTGCAACTCTAAGCTCATAGCCACCTCCCACTGCTCAGCCCATCAACTCAACCCTCCCACCCACACCACCCAGCACACAGCCCCCCTGCTCGAACCTGATCCTCACAACATCCCAGGTGAGAAACCAGCTCTGGAAGATCAAGGCGAGGAAGGCGGTGGGTCCAGACAGCATCAGCTCCAGGCTCCTGAAGTCCTGCGCAGACCAGCTGTGCGGGGTTGTTAAGCACATCTTCAACCTGAGCCTGAAGCTGGGGAGGGTGCCACAGCTGTGGAAGACATCCTGTGTGGTACCTGTCCCCAAGACTCCGCACCCCAAGGACCTCAGCAGCTACAGGCCGGTGGCATTAACATCCAACCTGATGAAGACCCTGGAGCGGCTGGTCCTTGCTCATCTCCGCCCCTGGTGGGTCCAACGATGGACCCACTTCAGTTCGCCTATCAACCTGGCATCAGGGTGGACGACGCCGTCATCTTCCTCCAACACAGAGCCCTCTCTCACCTGGAGAAGCCTGGGAGCACTGTGAGAGTCATGTTCTTTGATTTCTCCAGTGCGTTCAACACCATCCAGCCAGCACTTCTGAGGGAGAAGCTGGAGAACACAGGGGTGGACCTGTACCTCATATCTTGGGTTCTGGACTACCTCACCAATAGTCCACAGTATGTTAGGACACGGGACTGTGTGTCCAACATAGTTGTCTGCAGTACGGGGGCCTTGCAGGGAACAGTCCTGGCTCCGTTCCTTTTCACCCTCTACACTGCAGATTTTTCATACATCTCACCAACTTGTCACCTGCAGAAGTTCTCTGATGTCTCTGCCATTGTCGGCCTCATCACAGATGGGGACTACAGGGAATACAGAGACTGGACTGGTGCCAGCGGAACCGCCTCCAGATCAACGTGGGGAAAACCAAAGAACTGGTGGTGGATTTCACCAGGCGCATTCACTCCCCTCCAACACCAGTGAACATCAAGGGTATGGACATTGGGATGGTGACATCTTATAAGTACCTAGGTGTTCACCTCGACAACAGACTGGACTGGACTCAAAACACTGCTACACTTTACAGGAAAGGTCAGAACAGACTCTATCTGCTCAGGAGACTGAGGTCTTTTGGAGTGCAATGGGTGCTCCTGAAGACCTTCTACGACTGTTGTGGCATTAGCCATTTCCATGGAGTAGTCTGCTGGGGCAGCAGCATTTTGGCTGCGGACAGGAATAGACCGGACAAACTGATCAAGAAGGCCAGCTCTGCACTGGGTTGCCCCCTTGACCCAGTTTGGGTGGTGGGAGAGAGGAGGATGATGGCTAAACTGTCATCCATATTGGAGAGTGACTCCCACCCCCTGTAGGGCACTTTAACAGCACTGGAGAGCTCCTTCAGCGATAGTATTTTCTTCCTGCAGCTGTCAGACTGTACAACCAGCACTGCTCCTAATAGACCATACACCGCTTGTCAGTACATTTGTGCAATACTCTTTTTTTCATGTCAGTTCCACTCACTGTGCAATACTTCATCCAATTCAGTGTGCAATATTCTGTATTTAGTATTTAAAATTTAATATTCCATATTTAATTCAATAGGTCACGCTCTCATTTCCTATCTCAATTCAGGCCTATCGTGTATATACTGATCATATATTTCATATTTCATATCCATATTTGCAACTGTAAATAAGTCTCATGTAAATTTGTTAGACTCATGTAAATTTGTTAATATCTTTTTTTAGTTTGTTTATTTGTTCTTTTTACTATTTAACTGCTCTATCCCCTTTGTTGCTGTGAAATGTGAATTTCAAAAATTACTACAAAAACCTCTACTTGTCACAGTTCTGCCTGCCATGTTTCCGTTCAGCTTTAGTTTCTGTTCAACCTTACTTTCTGTTCAGCCTTGTCTTATTTCTGTCTGTCTCAGTTCTCTTAGTTCTGTCTTATTTCTGTCTGTCTCAGTTCTCTTAGTTCTTAGTTCTGTCAGTCCCTGCCATGTCACAGTCCCGGCCATGCCATAGTTCTGTCACAGTTCCTGTCCTGTCTTAGTCCAGTCATGTCCGAGCTCAGTCTTTCTGTTTCAGTCCATTCCTTCTTCTTTCTGTCATAGTTCATCCTTGCTGTAGTTCATCTTTGCCGTAGTTCTCTCTGTCTCAGTTCTCAGTTCTTTCAGTCTTGTCTCAGGGGTCTATTTTGAGCCCTCTTTTGTTTACTATTTACATGCTTACCCTTGGGGGAAATGTTGCGCCGATTTAATATTGATTTCCAGTTTTATACAGACAACACGCAGTTATATTTTTCTATAAAGCCTGGCTCCACAGACATTTCTTGCACAAATCAGAAATTGGATGTCCAAAAACTTCCTTCAATTAAATGACTCAAAATCAGACATTATCTTGATGGTGGACCCAGTTCTAACAGCATTAATAACCTCTCCTCTAGTCTGGGTGCCTTATCTAACAATGTCTGTAAAGAGGCCCGCAACTTAGGTGTTATCTTTGACTCTGACCTGTCCTTTGATTCTCAGGTGACTAAAGTAGTGCAGTCCTGCTTTGCTCAGCTGAGACAACTAACTAAGATCAGGTCATTCCTCTCCCCAGCAGACTTAGAAAAGGTCATACATGGTTTCATTTCCTCCAGACTTGACTACTGCAATTTACTTTGGCATCAGCAGGTGCAACATTCAAAGACTGCAGCTAGTACAAAATGCTGCTGCCAGGTTTTTAACATGCATGAAGAGGAGTGACCACATTACACCTATCCTTTCTGCTTTCTTTCGGTTGCCTCTGAGTTTTAGAATTGATTTTAAGATTCTACTGCTTGTTTTCAAAGTCTTGAACAGTCTGACTCATGCCTATATCTGTGATTTGTTGACTCCCTATAAGCCAGACCAATGCTTGAGATCCTCTGACAGGGGATCCAAAATCAAGACTGGGCTCCTCAGCTGTGGAACTCCCTGCCTGAGGATCTTAGACAAGCTAACACGGTATCCTCTTTTAAATCTCTTCTTAAAACTCATTTTTATCATTTGGCTTTTCTTAGCTGATGTTCTGTTGTTTTTATTCTTTTTATTAATTTATTTATTTGTTTATATTTTGCATCATGCCAGAATCTTCAGCAATCCTCTTTGAACATATTCTCTGTGGCCAAATCTGCCTTCCTTTGATAGACCTGCCTTGTAGTATCCTGGGATTCACTTCAGCCTTCTGTTCCTGATCTGCCTCTGTGTTCTTGGTTTTTTGCCTGCCTGTCTCCCCGGCTGTTTCCTGTTTCCCAGTGGCTCAGAGACTGTCTCCATGTGGCTGCCATCCTTCCATCAGTTTGGTGTTTATCAATCAGAAGATTTGTTTTTTCCAAAATAAAGGACATTACTAACAATCTCTGTATCTAGTGTGTTACAAGTCCAACCCCACTCTCCATCACACTACTAGTAAACTGGTTTTTTCTATATTCTTTGAATTAGAACGGGGTTGACAGCAAGGATGTCTTTTGTCCCTGCTCCTATGTGCAGTCTTCATAGAACCATTAAGCCAATGGATAAGACAAAATGAGAAAATCCACGGAATTACGATGGTTCGGGGGGAACAAAAAATTGCTTTATTCATGGATGACATTTTAATATCCCTTGGGCGTCCTTATTCCTCCTTCCCCGAATTAATCTCAACCTAGATACAACCAAATAGAATATGGATCATTATCTGATTATCGATTAAGTACTGTCATTTAATTACATTCCCAGTCAGAGATGTGTTTAAAATAGTGGGAAAAAGTGGAATTCAGAATTGATTAGATATTTAGGAAAGAATATTCCAAAGAAATTTGATAAAATTATATTGATGAACTGTGACCCCTTAATTTCTAAGATTAAATGGGATCTGTCGCGGATATAATGCCCTTTCGTAGTATAGCACAGAAAGTGGAAGCAATAAAAATTAATATACTACCGAGACTTTTACAATTGTTTCAAACCATCCCATCTGAACTCCCAAATGGACAGTTCCAAGACCTGGATAAAATGATCTCAAGATTCGTTTGGCAGGGTAAGAAACCACAGATAAGGTTTAAGACTCTCCAGCTATCTAAAGCGAAAGGAGCTCTCTCCATTCCAAATGTAAAAATTACTACAGAGCAGCACAGATAAAAACCCTTATCGACATATGCAATCCGTCTTGCGCAGCTCAGTGGAAAGAAAATGCCAGATATCAAGTGATATTCCACTACAAGCCATAACAGGTGACAATGCCTTAAACAAGAGAGGCTAATCCATGGATAACAACATCACTCAAAATCTGGTTCCAGTTGGTAAAAGAACACCATGCCAAAGAACCATATCATTTGATGAGATGGATAGCTTACGATTCGGATTTCATACCCAACAAGACAGACACAAGATTTAGAAAATGGGCAGAAAATGGATTGGTAAAATACAGTGATCTCTATAAAGACGGAGCATTAAGAAACTTCCAGGTCCACTTCCAAGTCCATTATGGTCTAACAAACCTGGATTTCTACAGGTTTTTACAACTTAGACACTATACTGAAGACAAATTCAGGAATCTTGAAGGTCTTTCTAATAGCACATAAGTCTGACCTAGGTTTTAAGATCATCTCAACATTGAGTTAAGTGGGGAGGACGGAATCTATATAAAAGAAAAATGGGAAAAGGAAGGAAATTTCATATTACATTTGGAAATAAGGGAAGAGTTGATTAAACAACATTGGAAAAGTACATCTGCATTGTCTTGGAGAGAATTTGGTTGGACGAACTTAAGATATTTTAAAACACCCACACAAAAAAATATTTCATGCTGGAGGTCTTGTGGGGAAAAAAGGCCAACCATTATCATGTGTTCTGGCACTGCACATCCCTTTGACTTACTGGAAACAAATTTAAACTTTTATGGAAAAGGTATTTAAAGTGGCAATTCCCCTCAATTTTGAGACATTGTACCTGGGGTTGAGACCAGACACTATTAAGGGCTTTGTAAATAAATATATGTTTAATATATATAATATGTTTAATATGTATAATATTTAATATATGATAGCAAGTAAGAAAGCTCTTACGAAAAATGGCTGACAACAGAAATACCTATGGTTGAGGACTGGATCGATGCTTATCATGATATGTATGTGATGGAGAAACCGACGTTTACCCTAAGACTTGAACAAGAGAAATTTAAGAGCTGTTGGGCATACATACATTACTTGAATTAAGAAGATGAGATTAACAAATCACTTCCCACAAGTTTATGTTGAGCTACTCAAGTGTTCATAGTTCATAGTTTAGAACATTTTGAAGAATAAAAATGGAAAGAAAACAACAGCAAGACATGGAGGGGGGTATTCACCAAAGGAAAGGGGTTGAGTTTAGGGTTAGGGATCAGGGGTTAGGGGTTCGGAGTCCTGGATAAAGGTTAGGGTTAGGATTGGGAAAGATGGGTCCCTCAGGGTCAGGGCTGTTGTGGTTGGAGTTAGGGTTAGGGGTTAGACTAAATCAAGGAATGGTGCTCCCTCTCACTGCAAGCAGGTGTTGAAGAGGCCCCGGATGGATACACACAGGTAAATAAATAAATAAGACCATAAATTATTAAAATAATATAATTAGTTAAGAAGAGTAAAGACATGACATGTTATTAAAGGTTTCTTAAAATTATATATAAAACATGCAGCAAGTGCTAAAATTGGAGCTAAGCTCCGGTAAAACCCACACACATTTTGTAAAACACAAATAATAACATTTAAAGCATGCATTAAGATTGTCAATGACACACAATACATGCAGTAAGTGCTAAAATGGGAGCTACGATCCGATAAAAACCATCACACGTAGCTACTTCCGTTTTAAACAGGATAACATAAATAATTTAAAGAAAGTGCTGATTTGTTGGTACCATCCTTCATTCCTCCTCTTTCTTTGTGTTACAGGAGATGGAGTCCATGAGGGATCTCACCTTGCAGTTTCCTAAATTTTTGCACTAGGTGGAGGCAGGATGTCTATTGCTATCCAACTCTTTCATTTAGCCCCGATGGATAGCAGGTCTTGAAGCTGCTTATCCATCCATGTTCTGTTCTTTGCCTTTGTTGTTTTGTCTAATTTTTATTAGTTTCCAGACCAAACATTGTAATATTGTCTGTGGTGTATAATGTCATTGTCCTGCCCATTTTGCGTATGTGATATAGATGCTGTTTGAGTCTAGCAATGGGGGTGTTTTTAGTTTCCCCAACATAGATCATTTGGCAGAATTTGCACTTAACTCCATAGACTGCGTTGGTAGTGGGTAATTCTATGTTGTGCCATATTGGAGCCCCTGGCCCTGAGTGGTTGTTATAAAGGAATTTAAGTTTTTAAAAGTATTTGTTATAATCCTGTGGTTTATCCCTACCCTGTGTTAGACTGGAATGCACCAGTATATCCCTCAGGTTTTTATTTCTCCTGTATGCTGAAATGATTTTAAAATCTTCCAAATCCCTGTTGGCTTCTTGGGCCTCTTGGAAATTAGTTTTTATCTTAGAGCTGCGTCTCACCAGGCTTTGGGAGTATGTGGCCACAAACTGTATAGTTTTGCAGTTGTCTCTAGAGTTTGGGTTAAGGTTTGGTTTAGAATAGCGGAATGGAACACCACCTCCAACTAAATGGGAGAAGGGAGGTGCACGGTCCTGCACTAATTAAATAATAATTAAACCTAACAAATTCCATGTTCACAGGCATGACCACGTCTTCACCCGTGGCATATTACATCCATAATGTAATGAATGGAACTCATGACTGAGTTTCTGCTTTTCCCTATACAAACTTAAATGTGAATTGAATTAAAAGAAATAATTAAATAATGGCAAAAAAATATGTTTTATAAACTACATTATATATTATAAAGAAGCAGACTGTACTTTTTAAGAAGGCTCAGATCCTTCAAAATCCACAACCCTCTTTTGTGTACCTTCTATCAGACTGTGGTGGCCAGTGCACTATTCTTTGGTGTGGTGTGCTGGGGGGACGGGATCACTCAGCTGATAGGAACAGACTTCATAAACTGATAAAGAAGTCGAGCTCCATCATTGGGGTTGAACTGGACACAGTCCAGCAGGTGGCTGGTGTGAGAATGCTCAGGAACTCTGTAATAAGCAATGAAACTCACCCACTCCATGACGTGGAGGTTGTTGTGTTTTCTCTTAATTAAAACGCAAACTTAGACTTGTCTTCACCTGGCATCTTGATTAGCCAACGTAACTTTAACAAAGTGTGCATTTTCACCTGGGCCACTCCCCTACTCCTAATCCCTTGCACCATTTTAGCCATTGCCTATTGGTCATCACACAGGACTTCTCAATGAACTATAAAACATACACTGTAAAACTGAACCTCTGTATATCTCTATAAGTACCTCTGTACATCATTAACAAATACCACAGAGGTGTTCCGACAGAGCACCTTCAGCCACAGACTGATTGCACCAAAGTGCAGGACTGAACGCAGCAGGAAGTCCTTCCTGCAATAACCATGGTATGCTGTGCATACTAGGACCATTTATGTATATATACAGTATGTGTTATGTGTCATTTTCATTTACTCATTTCATTTTTTTTTATTTCGTATTACATATTTTTTATATATTCTATACTATATATATTCTTATTTTATTGCTTATTGTTGGTTGTTGTTGTGTGCAGTTGTGTGCTTTTTTTTGAGTCTCAATGTAGCTGCTGTAACAAATGAAATGTAATTTCCTGTAAAGGACCAATAAAGTAACTACCTAAACAGGACAGACTACTACAGTGTTGTTTTCAGTTTTGACCACTAGAGAATACTTTAGGTCTTTCTGTTGCAGGACCACAGAATTCACTTTAGTTTTTAGAAAAAAATGTAATCTGCAGGATTACCTGGTCAAAACTAGCATTACACCACTATTAATCCCTAGACGTAAAGGGCACGGGGAATTTTTGCAGCATCAAATGTGGTTGGTCTTAAAGTGTTTATTGTGCTCTGTTTGTACACTGAATACTTTTCATTTTTGTTTATCTTCTTCCTGACTGGGACAGACTTTTAAAGTCCCCAAACTTGGTGTATATAATAATGTATAATAATATAATAATAATTATTATAATGTCTCTAACATTAAGAGACATTGAGAGTAAATAAGCAACAATTAAATTCGGAAGAAAATTTCCATAATTCTTATGTATTAAGACAGACAGAAAGCAGTTACCGCCACGGCTCGTGGCAACCACAGAAACGACAGCGATATTTTACTGTATCTGAGTTTCTTGATTAATTATTTCGTCGTTCATAGAAATAAGGGACATCACCTTTTTTCCACGTTATCCTCAAAAAAACACACAGTCTGTCATCTAGTTATACTTCCATGGTCAAGTGAGAGACTGCAACTGATAGTTTTCCATACAAGTATTTGTTTTATTGGTGGACAGAACATTAGTCATTCAATTTTATGTTTGCTGGAAAATGAATGGTGAGTTGTAGAAATACTTTTATTCTGAACAATTATTCCGGAAACTTGTCTTGTCAGCGGAAGTCGCAGGAGTCCAGCACGTGAGCTGCAGTAGTTATCAAGTTCCGGGTCAGATCTGTGTGCAATAGAAGCTGCAGGCGTTGAAGTACGTTTCACCGCGACGCTTTGCTCTCTTCATCGTTGTATGTTAGTATTTGTGAAATTGAATTCTGTGTTGTATAGTTTTGGGGAATGTTAAACTGGATTTAGGTGAGCTCGGTTAAGACCCAGGAAGCTAACATGTAGCTTCATCCGAGTCAGCCTTTTATAACCACAGCTGGTACGTGACGATACCCTATATCCTAAAACGTGGCTGGGAGCCCTGTTATGAGAGCTGGATCTGTGGATTGCTGACAGGATTTAACGATGTCTTAAACTCAATGCTTAATCATCAACAGCCTCATCATTATACTTTAGACAACACCACAGTGAATATCAGCTAGACAGGCCTGGCAACTTGGTGTAGCTCTCCCATAGAGCGAGACCAAATTAATCGGTAAGGAGTTTTGGTAGAATTTTATTTCAGCAATGAACTCTCAAAACTCATTCCTCTATTTAAAGTAAAATTCATATTGAAGTTTTGGTCTGTAATATGTGAAAGTTTTGTTTAATGTTATGCATAATGATGAAACAAAGTTAGTTGATCTCCCGCCCACAACCTCCAAAATGAGGAATTTTACAATGATATTCAGAGAAAAGCTGCAAATATTCTCACGCCCTCAAGAGGTATGGTATGTTTTATTGATCGTTCAAAATTTTCACCAGTGAATGTTGATTAGCTCAGTTCATTTTAACTCACTAAATTAAATTAACCTCTTGAGATTTATCCGGTATGGCAGACTTTCTTTCATTCTATATGCTTTTCAACTGCAGTATCTCTGCTGGGGATATTACACTTTCTGATTGATAGCAGAGTTCTCTGATCTCTAAACTGTGGCGTTCATCATAAACAAAGCTGTGTCAGACTGCCTGGCTGTGGCCATGCAGACAACTTAAGTGAAAGGAATGTTTTTAATAAATAAGATAGACATTGTTTTTTATTTTCAGTGCTTCTGTTTAAGGTTAAGGTGTTTAGGGTCAATTCATTTGCAGATTATTTCTTTGTTTAATAGATTCATAAGCAATTCATCAATTATTAATAGTATATTCTTATAATAGTAAAATATTTAAAGAAAAATAGCTGGAAACAGTCTAGTTCCCGGCTATTATCTAACCTCTTAATCTAGTTTGCACCATCAGTAAACCTAATACAAATAGCTGTCTGTCTCCTTGTGAAGCAGTATGGCCAGTGTCGAGCAGGTGGCAGCAATAGGACAGGTTCTGGTGGACCCAGGACTCAACCTGACCCAGCGATTCAGAGCCTTATTCACCCTGAAGAACCTTGGAGGTAAAACATGTCCACAAAACATTGACACATTCATGAACATGCTATGTTTTTGAAAATAACAAATTGTTTTAACAGTGATACACTCTAGCACAAGTTACAGTGAGTATAGGAGAGAGACCGATGTGTGTGTGCGTGTCGCAGACACAAAACTAGCTGATGTTGGATGTCTGCTGTCATCGTTAGCAATTATTATCATTAGCTAAAATATTTTAGGGATAGGGATTGAATACTTGTTTTGTGTGGTCTAATGAGAGTAGAAAAGAGTGCTATATAAATGCAGTCCATTTACCATTACTATTTACCAACAATGACAATTACCAACATAAGCCAAACTTACCATTTTCTGAACAGATACATTATGTACAGTAACAAAAAGCAAGATTTACGTATGAAACATAAAACAGCAAACTTAATAAACTACTCAATACTATGTATGTGCAGCTTTACTATGCAAAGGAGGGGTGTCACTACAGTGACACACATCACACATCACAGCTGAGTCAAGCAGTGTCTTCACAGTAAAGTTGCTAACTGGTTTGCAAAATACATGGCCCAAAAGTTAGTAAACAACGACCCCATCATTTTCCCTTCAATATAAATCTAATTTAATCTTGTCCCGGACAGCCCTAATTGTAAAAATTTCACTTTGATTCCCTCCAAGCACAGGCAGACATAAGTGGCTTTCTTGCTACTGGTTTGTTGGAGCTTCTTCTCCAAATCCACCATGAAAACTATGCAGTATAATTGAGAATACAAACACAATATCTACACAATTAACAGCATGTGAATAACGTAAATAATATTTGAGCAAATTAAAATAAACACAAACAAATTACTGAATTAATCTTGAAGTGTCCAGCTTAAACTTTTATAGAGTGCTTACAGGTGATGTGAGATTTACTCACGCAACAGCAGCCCAACAAGACTTGAAATGTAACTTGATAATAAATGCACCACTACATATACTAAACAAAATAATGATAGTAAGGAAAGAAAAGTAAAAAGTGAGGAAACGCAGAAGAAAGTGGAACAGCGATATTCATCTGATGACAGCTTGGTCAGCCTGTGGTAGTCAGCTATAGTTTGTCAGATTGAAAGGTAAGCTTCAGAGCATCTCTCCAAATTCACCTTCAGGTCAGCAGACAATGTTGTGGTAATAGTTTGAGTCTATTGAGGGCAGACCTTTGGCTTCATTGTTACCTAGTTGGTGAGATGCAGTGCTGCAAAGTAAATAAACAGCATCCTCATATTTTACTCTTCTGTGACAACCATTACGTCATTCATGTTTATGAAACTCATTTGCTACATTAGGGCACTAACCATGTAGCTACTTCCAATATGCTGAGTGGAAGCTACAATAATGCGAGCAAAGCGTTTCTGAATGAAGTTCAGTCAATTGAAGTAATGGTTCAGAACAAAACTGTAGTATAAATAGATATATAGATAGAACTACTTCCAAACTGGGAAATAAATATATATATATACACACATACATACATACATACATACACACAATAATATATATATATGAATGAAGATTAAGATATTCAGAAATTATACACACACAGTGGGCCCAAAAATATTGAATATTTCTAATATTTTGACATAAACCTATAAATAATCAGAAAGTTAAAGGATTCAGAACCATTTAAAAACCCAAGTAATTTAGATTCTTCACTATTTCTAGGTCAGCAATCAAATTTAAGTAATTTAACCAAGCGAGAGTTGTCCAAGTCCTTGAGTTGTATCCCTTCCATTGAATTGTGCATTCAGATAACACTAAAAAGGATTTGCTTTACTCATCAGAGGCTTGTTCAAGTAAATCAACTTGCAGCCAGTGGTGACCTGTTATTGATATGGCTGTGAGTCAAGTTTCCAGCAGATCATCGCTTCCTAAGTACCATTGAGATAGTGGAAAACATAGCATCAGGACTAAGTGAAAGTGTCAGATGTCAAATTGTTATTCTAAGGAAAGAGGGGGATTTTCAGCATCAAATCATGGCTAGACTAAAGGTTTCTAAGTGGGTAGTGCTGGATCAGGTCTATTAAAAGTACAGTCAGACAGATCAAAAGTGACTACACCAATCAGAATATGGATTCATCAAGCTTCGTTCGTTGAAACATAGAAAAGCAACTTCATTGCAAATACAGTATTTGCTAAATAAAGTGCTGCCATAAGAAGACTGTTGTGTAGTGATCTCAGAGGTCAAGTAGTAGTTCCTTTCTTCACTTCTCATGAGGGGAAACAAGGCTAAGAAATACCAGCTTTTCACAGTGGATGGACTAGAAAAAAGTCCTATTTCCTAATGTATCCAAGTTTGAGATTTATGTCAGTAACCAAAGCATGTATGTATGGAGATGAAGGAAATCTGTGTAATGTAATGTGAACTGATTTAAGCTATAACCTTTGTGTCAGGTGCTGATGCTATAGAATGGATCAGTAAGGCCTTCACTGATGAGTCCGCCCTACTGAAGCATGAGCTGGCCTACTGCCTGGGACAGATGCAGGACAGACAGGCCATACCCGCTTTGATGGCTGTACTTAAAGATACAAAGCAGGAGCCGATGGTCAGGCATGAAGCAGGTAGGCAAGGAACTTGCACACATGCATGCATTATGAAGGGTAAAAAGTGTCATCTCACTACTAGAGACATATACAGTTATGTATTAACAGTACACTTGCTTGTGCATCCATGCTATCTACTGGCCCCATATTCCTTCTCAAAACCCGCTGTAACAATAATAGTAATAATAATAATAATAATAATATAATAATAACAATTTAAGTCTCTGTGTGGATATGTGAAACTTGCATTGCACTAGTGTGTTCTTTCTCTCCTGTCGCTCCCTCTTTCAACCCAACCCGTTACTGCTAGCTGTATGTGTAAAGGACCCAAATAGTTTATCATTGTTGGTTTTACTTTGAAGGTGTCTTTTGGACTGGTGTTACTTGTTTTTCGGCAAGTTACATGGTAAGCGTAAATGCTTTTATTTTGAAGGGTTATAAATCCGGAAGTACCGTGCAACGAAGTAGTAAAACGGCACGAGTCTCGCAAATAAGTTATGTTTAAAAAGTTGTTTTTTGTTCACAAGGCACCTGGTTGACAGAGGCACAAGGTTTGTATATATTTCAGTTTTTATGCACATTAATTTGGAGCAACTTTGTAGCCTCTTTTTTGTGGTTTGTTTGAGTTTTATGTCGGGGTGTTTGAGCTAGCGTAAATGCTACCGCAGTCACGTCAGTCATGCTAAAAGCTATAAGTAATCGTTAATTCATTTAGTTTAAAGGGTCAATTTAATGTGTCATTTTTTTTGTTAACTAAGGTTAGTTAAAGCACTGTATTCTGACGTTTTCATTTGGTATTAATTATTAATAATATAATATTAATTATATTATAACAGTAAAATTCATAAATGTAAGTAATTATTATTCATTATTTCTAAAGGTTTAAAAACATTTTCAAGAACGTGGTTGAACACATTAATTTTAAGAGCTGAAGTGATTTGTGAACGTACAAGTGTATTAATATTTTCTTTATTCATTTCTTTTAGCTCTTATGGTGTGTTCACTTTGTTTATGGACATGGCAAAGGAACTTTTTATTTTTTCAATAAAACTTTGCGAAAAATCAGTTTGAGAGAGTTAAGTCATCAATCAACTGGGGATGCTACAGTATGAGTGCTAGAAACAGCAGTATTATATCCTTATATCTGCCTGTCTGTCACGCTGACTGTGTGTCTGTCTTTAGGGGAGGCTCTGGGAGCAATTGGTGATCCTGTGGTTTTGGACCTACTGAAAGAATACAGTCTGGATCCTGTTGTAGAGGTAGGAATGTAACACTTAGCCTGTAATTACAAAGGCAGTGGTATCAAGCCAGTATATGTGCAAATTTCCCCACTGTGAGACGACTAAAGGTTAAAAATACCAAATGCCAAATGCATCCTGGAAACAGTTTCGGACAGACTTTCGTAACCAAATGGAAGCTTTAATAGTGCTGAATGCTAATGAGGGAGAGTTTTTCTTTGAAGAAAAGCTCTTTGACAGAGCCCAAGAATTGCAGACATGCACCAGCATGCAGAAAGCACTCTATAATGTTGGCTTCCCATTTGGGGACTACTCAAAGCGAAATTAAAAAGGTTTTCAAATATCATCAGTGCTCATATTAGAAAAGCAGTTGAGAGAGAAAGATAAGATATACCTTTAGTCGTCCCACAGTGGGGAAATTTACAAGTTCTAGAAGGTTTAGAAGGTCTCCTATTACAAAATTTACTCCATTTTTAAGTTCACATCTCTGTGCACAAATCAGCATGTTTTTGTTCTCTCTCTATTTATCCTCCCAAAATGCAATTAAGGCCCTATCTTGTTATAAAATAAGTGAAAGAAAATAGTGAGGGATAGCAAGTGGGGCAAGCATAAAACCAAAACAACATTACACGTTCAGTACTACATTTAGTAGCAGTAGTTTCACAAGAAAAATATATATGATTTGTGGATCTCTGTACGTTGCACATATTCCTTATACCGTGAACTTTTGCACATTCTGTCCTTTTAGTTTTAAACACTGTATGACATTTTTCATTTTGAAAAAATCATAATATTTTACCCTTTTCTCTTACCATGTTTATTGCACCCAAGTACCAAGGCAACCTGTATATATAAAACCTAACTGGCAATAACCGTGATTCAGATTCTGTTGAGAGGCAGTTTAAATGCAAACAACAGTGGGGTGTTCACAGTTGTGAATTTCCCCATAGTAAGACGAATAAAGGTTTATCTTATCTTAGTATGCTCACTAGGTGCTGCTAGGTATGAGTTCTGGGTATCTGCCCCGAAATAGCTCAGCTGCTTTGGCTAGTGGCAGGCCCGCTTAACCACACAGCAGCAAAGAGTTTGATTTTGTATTTTGGCAAAATCACAGACATTAATTAGCAACAGATGTAAACTTCCCCACTGTGGTTTGTAAATTTATATCTTATCTTATGATTAAATTAGCCAGCAACAGTTATTAGTTCGGCAGGCAAAATCCACCAGATAAATTTGCAACTCTGGAACTTTGTTCCATTTTCATGACACTTGAAATGTTTACATAATACAACTTTTAAAGCTTCAAAGTATGATCATGTGTGTGAAGAGAGTTCATAATAGCGCATATTTATATACTACACACTACACATTACACATTTATTGTCACTCAATTTTACATCGTTCATATTTACGAATATTTATGAAATATTTTTCAAGACTTTTTACACCATTTCCTCTTATTTGATTAATGAGGGGCGACATAAAATGGGCTGCATTGTCACAGCTTTGAATATGAATTGGAACAAAGTGTCATAATGACAAGGGATAACTTTTGCCATGTCGGTCCAAACTTTAAAGGTGTGCAAATTGGGTGAAGATTGAAGCAAATTTGAAGGCTGTTAAAACTATCAAAAGTTTTGGACTCACTACAGACTCGGGGGAAACTGCGTGGACAACAGTGGCCATGGCCTCCTTCAAAGGATCTGTAAACATTCAAGAAAAATGATGAAAAAAAGAATTTGGTGTTGTTCACATAGCTCCACATAACTTTGGTGCTCAAGTGTAATAATAATGATGATGATGATAATCCAGTCAATGTGATTTGAAATGTAATTTTCACATGGCAAACTGTGATTCTCATGAGGATTCCAAACACTGAAGAGTTAAAAAAATGCAATAAAATATCTCAAATTACAATTTTGACATAAAAACAATTCAGTCTGTTGCTGGACCAACAATATAGCCAAATACATATCATCACACACATTTCTGCTATCCCCTCCAATACCCCCTGCTTCCCTACAGGTTGCAGAGACATGTCAGTTGGCTGTTCGTCGGTTGGAGTGGCTGCAGAGTGGTGGAGAGAAACAGTTGGATGATGGAAGTATGGACAAGAACCCCTACTGCTCTGTAGACCCGGCTCCTCCAGCAGTGAAGAAAAGTGTGTCAGAGCTGCGCTCCATCCTGTTGGATGAGAGTCTGCCACTCTTTGAACGCTACCGCGCCATGTTTGCCTTGCGTAATCTTGGCAAAGAGGAGGCTGTGCTGGCACTCGGAGATGGTAGGATAGAACACTATAGCTTACTGTTTAATGTGTATCACTGCAGTTGTTAGAAACCATAAGTTTAACTTAAGATCTGATGGTTTTGGTCATTTTCATGTTTTGACTGCAGTTTTAAGGTTAGAGTGACATAGTTCCAATGCGAAATAGAAAAGAACAAGGCTGATTGTTTTGATTTTTTTCTTAGAATGTTGCATGGCATTTTAGATAGATTTTTGTTTTTTCACTCAACGACACTTAATCCCATCATCACCATCCTGGACCAGCAGCTCATAAAGTTCATGATGAAAAGAATGTGCAAGATGACAACTCATTGGACAGTAAGCAGTATTAGAGCCTTGCAAAATAGAAAATAAAAAACCTAAAACAAAAGAATATTTACTTTAAAAAAGTCAGTTCCAATGATGTAAATATGTAAACCAAATAAAGATGGTGCAGGAGTTCTTTGTTGGTCACTGACTAGAGTGCTGTATTACAGCAATACTACTCAACCCTTATAGACCTTTTGGATTTAATGGAAGGGGATTTTTTTGGTCAAAACAAATGATGGGTCTGTGTGACTCCCAACTGACATAAAATTGCCATCCATCATACATTCTAGTTTGTAAACAAGCATGTTTTTAGCTTAAGATTCAAAAGTGAGAGATAGTATGTCAGCTGATTTTAGCTTAATGCAGATACATCGGTAACTGGAAACAGTGTCATAATCATAATCATGATTTAACTGCCAGAGAGCACTCAAAAGATTATTTTTACACTGTAAATTTTCTTGCCCAGTATGTATCTTGGTCACAGTCTTAAAAAAAATCTAAAATATTTGTGTCAAGTTATGGGTTGTGCCATAATTAATTTAGGCGCTGACTGTTGAATGAATCGAGGACTTGTGACATGATTCCAAGGGAGCACATAACAATAATATCGCATCAACAATATTGACAACATAGAGACTGAAGAATCCCCACTACTTTTACTACATTTCCTTTGAGCTGTTTCTGGCCATTTTGATCTTTTTATAGCAAAATATTTTCTTTTAACTTCACAAAACTTGTGGTCTGTGGTGTATTATCAACAGCATGTGCTCTATCAATCCTATTTACATGAATTCTAGTAGACTCTGCCAGTCAGGAGTATCATAGTTTTTATCATTTATCGGAGATGATGTTTGTATTGCTCATAATTAACCTGGTAATTGCCAGGTTTTCCTATCTCTAAAAACAGACTGGAGTGTACTCTGGAAATCTTCTAGGGAACTGAACTTTGAGTGCATTGGATGGTGATGATGGTTTTGAGATATCATACATGTCATACATGCAACATGCTTCTCAGTGAAGCAGTCCTGTAATGCTAGCCAGTGTATAAGCCTTTCTTTAACCATCTTTGTCTCCAGGTCTGCAGTGCTCCAGTGCTCTGTTCCGCCATGAGATTGGCTATGTCCTGGGTCAGATGCAGCACCCAGCAGCAGTCCCGGCCTTGCGCGCAGCTCTGGAGCATTCCAGTGAGAACCCTATGGTCAGACACGAGGCAGCAGAGGCTCTTGGCTCCATTGGCAAAGAGGAGTGTCTGGCTGTGCTACAGCATTATCGTGGAGACAGAGAGCGTGTTGTTAAGGAGAGCTGTGAGGTTGCTCTGGATATGCTGGAGTATGAAAACAATGACCAGTTCCAGTATGCAGATGGACTGGTCAGGTTACAGGGTTAAAGGTCAATGTCACAACTCACCCAGATCTGTTTATGAGTATTTTTTTAAACACTTGTACTCTCTGTGCTATTATACAACAGACACAGCTGGACAGCTCAGTGCTAATAAAACTGTTGGATCCTCTGGATGTAGCTTTACAGTATATACTTAGCATATAAAATCAGAACTGACACTGTAAAAGCCCAAACAAACCAGGCAAGAGTTTGTGAGCTGCGGGAGTGAGCTCTTAGCTTTTGGCTTTTGTGGGTTTTGCTGTATAGGGGGACAGGGAAGGGCAGAGTCCTTTGTGCTCTTCCTTCAGCAACCACAGAATTTCGATACAGCAGATTTATGATATGTGCTATTTCCTGTTTCCCCAACACACATCGGTACAGTAAGGTGTGTATTGTATGTAAAATTAAAATTATACTGTATACATTTACATTGTCTGTAATCTCACATAAGCCTTGTTGTCCCTTCAATCCTACGGCTCACGTTCTCTGAGTAGCAATGGTGGGCACTGGGTATATAGACTTTTAGTTTAGTCATTTTCCAGTTGTACATCTGCAAACTCGTCTTTCTACCGAGGGCACCTTATTATATTGCCGTCGCAGTTAATGTTTTGTACATATGCTTGCAGATAGATGACACATTAAAAGAAACACCTGAATAACAGCCTGAATAAGCGAAACAACACAATACAGATGCTTTTATACAGGACATGAGGTCTTATTGAATGGTTTCATGAGAATGAAAATTATGGAAATCATATTCAGTGGCCTTCACGGTCACGGCCATCCACTGGTTCCCAAGTCACGCCAAGTTCTTTGAGGACGGAGCTACTGCTGAGAAGTTTGGGTTTGTTTGTTTTTTCCTTCATGAAAACCCTGGAAGCTGTCTGAATGCATGCCCACCACAGTTCCTGTTTTTCATAAGTGCGGGAACTTTTTTAAATGGTATCCTTTCACATCTGTGTGGTAACTGTTTGGACAGCTATCCTATAGCCACTTCTTTCAGTTTGACAATACATCATAAACCTGCCAGAATTTAATATATTGGTACTGTTAATGTTAATATGTATCTAGATATTAATTTCCATTTCTTGTTTTGTTTATGGTTTTTCTTCGTGTTTTTATGTATCTTTCCCTCAGAGGGCTTAGCAACGGTTTCTGTTGCAGTAACCATAGCAACCGATGAAGTTTGCGTCTATGCTGTCACCCTTTGCCCGTGGCACTTTTAATACTAGTACTGTTTCCTAGCTAACCAGACGTTTTGAACGTTTATTCTCGTCTTGTTGCTACTTTTATGATGGACACTCCGGACAGAAACCAAGTCAGAAGTCAACGAAGATTTCAGTCAGCCGCCTCGTTCAAGGCTTTAATGTTGAAAAACAACACGAAAAGCAATCCGAACCTGTAAGTAACGTGTGAATGATAGTTACGGTGTGAGCTCGTGGCAGCAGGGTAATGTTGGCATGCTTGCTCGGTTGATTAAAGCACGTTGGCAACAGCAGAAACACAAGATTAGGACTGCTAATACTACTGATGTCGTTTAAATTGTTCATAGCTTATATCAGTAGTATAAATAAAGCAGACAGCCTGTTTCGAGAAGCGGGTTTATTCCTTTAGGTTGGTCGGTTATCCAGATAACAGCGCAGTGAATTAACTTAATGAGCCTCCTTAAACGTGTAGCTAGAGTTAACATTGAAACCGATTATCACATAAGGAAAACAACAGAAAATGTTTGACCTTGATGCTTTGATTAAATGACGCAAACATTTACGTCATTTCATTTCAGCTTCCCTACAAGAGCAACCTGCGTTTCAACTTTTTTTAAACGAAATTTATACTTAACCTTGTCTGAAAATGACAATTTGAAAAAAAAAAAAAGAATGCTGGATTCATTATATTTTACAAGACACAAATTTGAAAACCGAATGTAGTCGCGTGTATCCTCACGCTAACTTTGCCAACTCCGACGCAATTTGATAAACTGTATATGGTGTGCTGTCGTAGCCAACCCTGCCTGTCAGCTTGCTCCGGGCCTTTTCGATGCATTACCTAACCTAACGTTACCGCATGAGAAGGTATAATCGGTACCTTATAGAACCCTGAAATCTAGTTACAGCTTTATGACTTTCCACAGTTAGGCCTAATACAGAACTTAAAATATTTTCAGATCCTGCCAGTAGGTCAGCAAGGATGAGGCAGTCGGCCTGTATCTTGCACTGCATTCTGTTTAACAAAGGACATTCAAAGGTGTTTTTGTTTTCAGTTTTCAGGTTGAAATTTTTAGAAACCACGTGAAAGGACGGATCCTTCCCACAATTCATATTCTCCTCAGCCATAAACACAGTCATTTACGTTTGTTTATACGTGAGATATCTCAAAAGCTTTGTAAGGAATTTTGATTAAATCTGGTAAACAGTCCATAGGCCAAGGATCAAGTGACTAGTTTTGTTTTTGTTTTGTTTTTAAGATTTTGTCAACATTGGAAGAGCATTTTGGCATTGCCTTTTCATTTGATTATTGTACTAACAATGGCCTGTGTGCATTTTGATGCAGAACCAGATATTAATTAAAACATGTTCTATTACTAAAATATAGTGGCTTGTACAGCCTTAATTGGAAGTATGTTCTCTGAGTGCTTTCTAGCTTTAAAGACCGGCGCTGGACTGCAGTATAACTTGCATTTTCTTTATTTACACTCTTAACAATGTCATCGAAGCAGTATCTTTTGCTTACAGTCCACCAGCATATTGTCTCTGCTGCTAAAACCAACTAGCTTTATGAACTGTGCACAATAACAATGTACAACAATGGAGGATTTTTTTCTTTCTTCTACAACTGCTTCAAAACTCTTTAGCCTCACAGGCACAACCTGGTGGCAGAATCCATACAACACATCCACAAACAATCCATCAATACCCCTGCCAGTATTACACCAACCATTACAACTATTGCTAGTTTTTATTATAGCCTGATATGTCCTTGCAAACTTTACAATTTTGCGATGTGAACACAGTGCTAGATATTGTTAGCTGAATGTCATAGATATAGAAACACACCACAACTGTTTTTTAAGATGTAGAGGCCATATTCTCTCAGAATAATTTTTCTGAGCGAATATGGCCTCTACATCCTAAAAGTCCAGAAGTAGTGTAGTATGTATATGTGTTTCTATTTTCAAAATCTAATTTCTACATAATTTCCATATTTACCTACACATTGATTCTCTGGGCTCTCCAACCTACAAGTTCCTCTTTGATCAAAAAAATGAAATAAAATAAGGCCTATCCTCCGTTTTTCTCACTAAACTCATTGTGATAAATCATGAAACCTGCTGCTGAGATGCACACAAAATCATGATTGTCATCAGTAAGGGAAAACAGTATTTAATTGAACTTTATTATTGAAAAAAGCACTCATTAGTTCTCTGGGTAGGTCTAGTTTATATTGTGCTGTTCCAGTGATTTTGAACAATGATATCAGTATAGACCAGTGTATCACTAAACTGGCAGTGGAAATGGTCATGCTTTTTCATTGACAACCTGTATAGGCCTACCTCCACTTACATTGGCTATCTCAATTGTATAGACTATTAATAAATAATTTCAATTCAATTTCTGGTAACCTTTGCTACCACTGTCTTTTTCGCCCCTTTGTTTATTCTGTTTTACAATAAACATTAACAGAGAGTGGTTTATACTATCAGTATGAAGTCATAATACAAAATAATACTCTAATAATAATACAAAACAGAACAAACCCATGCTACAGCTATGAGGAAAATGTCTGTGTTCTGTACCATGGTAAAATGAATTACATGTATGAGCCTATATGTGTGAATAACATTTCTGGGTGGAGATTCTCTAAAATGACCAGAAATGAACAGATGGTCAAATGTTCAGGAATACTTCACTGATGTTGTTCTTTAATGTTCCAGCTATGATCACCTCACTCGGTTGCTGATAAAGGTGATGGATGAGCATCCACAGGATGTGGTGGATGTCATTGAGGATATGAGCCATGATGTGAAGCAGGGTTTATTTGAAGACAAGCAGAGCACCCTGCGAGACCTTCCACAAACTACAGCTGCTGAGCTTCTGGCTGAGCAGCAGCGCCTGCTTTTTTCTCGGCCAGAAGAGACTGACCAAGAAGAGGAACTGGTATTGGCTGCATACACCTACTCTGCACATTTTTTCTTGATTTGTAGGGGAAATGTCTTATAGGCATTTTGGCTTACCTGTGTATTATTTTTTTGAAAAATATTTTTTTTAGCTATCTAATGAAGCCAGGATATATCACTATTATTGTAACAGCATTTTATTAACTAGGGTGGCAGTAGCTAAGTCCATGGGGACTTGGGAACTGGAGGGTTGCTAGTTCCTCCCCACACATGTCAGTCAGTACGGAGTGTGGACTGGTATCTGGACAGATGATGTATGGGCAATGTACTCCTAAGGACATAATTGAGGGCTGTCTGTACTTTGCTGTAAGGCTTTGTTAATACTTGACACAGTGTACCACGTGTGAGGGCGCCAAAAGTGATGTTGTCAAGCATGGCATGTGAAGGTGCCCACTATAATGTTTTGGCATTTTTATTTAAGATGGAGTTGAAGGTTTTTTTGCTTGTTTGTTTTTCTCACTTTGATGAATGAATGAAATTTCACTGTTATGTGTGAAGTATTTTAAAAAGCTGTTTAGAATTGTTTAGAGGATATTTCACCTTTGTTTCATTAGAATACATTTGTTGTTCCAAATACTTTCTTAGCCTTCTTTCTTCACAGGAATTATAAATAAATTGTTTAAATCATTTATAATTGATTACAATACTTCCTTGTCATCGAGGAGCTGCATGGCAGCTTGTGCAGCCATGTTTGGGCTATGGCTTTCTTCTAGTGACACTTGTTGACTTCTTGTTGACTTCTAGTAACACTCATTTGCTCCTAAACCAAGTGTCATCTGCTGTGTGCCATATGGCAAGTTGTCAAAAACTGTAACGAAACATTACTGACAGCTGTCACTGAATATCTGATGCTATTCATGATCTCATAGACAGTCTTTGTCCAGGGTCCTTGCTCTTTCCCTGATCTTCACCAGACTTATAAAACCTTTTAACCATTATAACCTTTTGCCTACATGCCTTTCACCTGAAATATCCATCCATCCATCCATTATCTGTACATCTGCCGCTTAATCCTCTGCAGGGTCGCGGGGGGGCTGGAGCCTATCCCAGCCGACTTAGGGCGAAGGCAGGGGACACCCTGGACAGGTCGCCAGTCCATCGCAGGGCCACACACAGGACAAACAAACACACACACTCTGAAGCTGAATTTGCGTAATGTAACACTCTTTACTTGTCTTAATCAGGTGGAAATGCCTCTTCCTAATGTGAGTGAGATTGGCTTCTACCTGGAGCAGGCTGGAGTTGGTCTGGGCAGGGAGGAGATGCAGAGGGTCTTCCTTGCACTCAAGCAGCTTGTTGAGTCACAGGCGCTGCTGTGCTGCCGACTGTGGGGGAAGATTCTGGGAACATACAGCAGCTATATTGTTGCGGAAGCTGAGCACAGAGATGGGGAGGAAGAGCAGAGCACCGAGGAAGCAGTTGCAGAAGAGGATAGAGAGGCCGAGGCTCAGGAGAATGTGAATGAGGTGAGGAAATGGAAAGTGCTCAATCGGTGTACCAGATAATCTTCATTAATTTTCAAATTATGGAAGGTGTCTTATTTACTGCAACTTAAGACAGAAATTTTGTGTTTGTAAGTAGGAAGTGTCCCTGTTTCCCAATCTGTTCCTCTTTTAATTAGCTGTTTATGCACATTCAGCTCTAAACTCAGTATAATGTTCATTTTCGCAGTGTTAATTCAATTAGTACTGTCAATGAAACCCACCTTCCTGTGGGTGTCAGATTTAAAGTCTGCCATTAGCTCTGCGAAAATAATGCTCCCCTTTCCTGGTGGCTTTTAAAATAGCACCGAAAACAGTCTTAGTACTTTGTTTGAATAGGAAATGTCCATGTTTTCCATGCATGCATGACAAAAATCAAAACTGCGTAAAGGTCAGTCGTTGCAAATTGTGCCTCTGTGTACCATGCAGGAACAGATGATTTTGTCTTATTGGAGTGGCTAGGAATTTATGTTGGAGGTGCATATCATTCACGTGAATGGGAAACAGAGATAATGCAGAGCATTGCACAAACTATGATTGGGCAGTTAATAGCAAAGTTGCCGTCTGCTAAATTTTAGGGGCTTCTCTTTGATGGAGGACATCACAAAGACTGAGCAGGAGACTGTTTACATTGTGTCTGTGTCCAACAATGGAGAGTTCACCTTGGGTGCTGGTTGGATGATGATGGATGGACTTGTCAAGCTTTTTCATGATGCACTGATGACTGGATGACAAATGTGGTCACTGTTTGCATAGACGGAGCTGCTATCAATGTTGTGATGTACAACAACATTTTACCAAAACTACAGCAACTGGTTGTTTCAGGAGTTCAGGTAAGGGTTGAATCAACGGCAACTGGACTTGGTTGTAGACTCTTGAAGATGTTTCACTTCTCATCCAAGAAGTGTCTGCAGTTCTCCAGAACTGTCTTCAAGAACCTACAACCAGTTACAACCAGTAGTCCAGTTGCTGTTGATTCAACCCTGACTTGAATACCGTGACCTGGATGACTGAGAACCTTCACAGACATTGTTCCAGGAGATTTCCTTGTGCACGTTCTGCAGTTTTATGTATGTGTTCATATAAATAGTTATTAAATATGAAATATTACATTTTATGTGTGAGGAGAATGTAATTTCTGTTTTGAGACTGAGAAGGTTTGAAGGCATGAAACACTTGAAAATATCAAGATTGTTACACGCCATTGACATGCAACTGGCTACAACTATTAACAGTGACCTATCAGCACAGAGTGTTTTTTAGTGTTTTCTGGCCAACATGCTTAAAATTGAAGGAGCAGCCATCCCAACCATCACAGAGAAGCTCGTCAAGAGCTTGGGCAAGGTTTTGTAACAGCTCTCTGAGGGACATAACATCCATCCAGTCAATTTGCACTGAGTTGGATGGCTGGCTGAAAGCCGTGGACAAGTCTGGCCTACCTGGAAAGTTCAAAGCCTGGATCTGCCAACATGGCATTCTTCTTAGAATCCTGTGGCCCCTCCTTGTCTATGCAGTCCCACTCTCAACTGTTGAGACCCTGGAGAGGAACATCAGCAACCACCTCAGGAGATGGCTGGGACTGCCAAAGAGCCTGAGCATTGCACACTATGGAAACAGCAAACTGCAACTGCCCTTCAAATCCTAGGAGGAAGAATTCAATGTTACAAGAGCCAGAGAAGTGGTGCAGCTGGCAAAGCTGTGCCGACCCTTCAAGGCAACCAGACATTGTCCTGGTTTCTGAGTCCCCCAAACAAACTGTGCTGCTGTAGCTGACCGTCCCATGGGAAGATCGCTTGGAAGAAGCCTTTGAAAGGAAGCAGAACTGGTCAGCAACTGTCAGCAGGCTGGATGGGGAGCGAGGTGTCTCCCAGTAGAAGTTGGTTGCAGGGGATTTGCTCTGGCCAGAGCCTTTAGCACTTTGGGCATCGAAGGAGAGAGGAAGAAGAGAGCCATCCCCAGAACCACTGAAGCAGCAGAGAGAGCCTCAAGTTGGTTGTGGCTCAAAAGAGTAGAACCATGGAGTCAGTGTAGCTAGCCATCTGGACACGAGCTGGGGTCTGATCAACCACGGCTGGGTCACCTGGAGGAGGGTGTATGATGTTGAAAGACCCGAAACACCCGAGGACTCCACAACGACATTGGCAAGATTTTGAAGACAAGAAGGAAAGGTTGACCAGTGGAGAAAATAAACTCACAGTGGCCATTGAAAAGTTTACAACATTTGTTCTGTTTCTTAAGCAGATCTTTTTTTCATTGACATTTTACCAGCTGGTGCTCACTTAACAAAGAGCATTTGGAAGAGAAATTAAAATATCACAATTGGCAGATGACATAACCATGTTTCGATAAAAAAATTCTGACTTCTCTCCATTGTTCACAACTTTATCTCTCATAAAATGAAAATTAACAATAATTAATAAAAACTTATTTGTATCATCCAGGAAAAAAAATGTATAATGATAATGGACATTTGTATACTTAAAACAAATTCATGATTACTTACACTTCACTGTCATATATTAAGAATTTTCTACTGTATATAGTGCTATTCTAGATGGTCTGCCCCACTTAATGAAAAGCAATATTGGACCAGATATTAAGAAATCCAAACCACTTAAAGGAGGTCTAGACATAAGTGATTTTAAATGCAGTCATGAACATATTCAAAATTGATTATACTAAGAAAAATCACTCCAAGAAAGTTAGTTTGGAATCAGTTAATTGGAATGAAACTTGGTTATTACCGTATGAATACTGTATACTTAATGTGAACATTAACTGTGTACTTTTTGTAGAGTGAAACTGAATCACTCATTCATCTCTTTTAGCTGTAATTTCCAACATCCAACATTCCAACTTTCTGATAATATCCAATGTATAAAATCTGATCATTACAGTTTTAGTTTTGAAAAAACTTGAAAACAGATGTGCCTTTATTTTAATATTTTATTTATTGTTTATTTGTGTGTGCACCTTCCATTTAGTTTTAATACTTTTTGATTGTGGTGAAATGGACATTTGATGAATCTGGTCTTTCTGGTCTTGTGTGACTTTGTTTTCAGATAGATCCACTTCCTCAGTCGCCCTATAAACCTCTGCCAGTGGTGCCAAAGGAGGCCATAGGAACAGGTGCTAACAAGTTTGTTTACTATGTCTGCAAAGAGCCTGGTCTTCCTTGGGTAAAGCTCCCTTCCGTCAGTCCTGCACAGATCACTGTTGCTCGCCAAATCCGTACATTCTTCACTGGGAGGCTGGATGCCCCAGTTGTGAGCTACCCGCCTTTCCCTGGGAATGAAGCCAACTATTTAAGAGCGCAGATTGCTCGGATCTCTGCAGGGACACAGGTCAGCCCACAGGGGTTCTTCCAGGCTGGGGAGGAGGAGGGTGATGAAGAAGACGAAGCGCCCCGGGACAACTATGAAGTGAATCCTGACTTTGAGGGCATTCCAGTTGCTGAGATGGCTGAGTCTTTGTCTGCCTGGGTGCATCATGTTCAGCACATCCTCCAGCAGGTACAAGTCTGATTAAAACAGGTGCATTAACTATGTTCTCAGCTGACTATATATATACTTGTGCTTATGTAATGAGTGCAAATGGATTGTTATAGGGCCGCTGTACTTGGGTGAACCTAGCTGTGAAACCAGGAGAAGACTCTAATGAGGAAGGGGAAGCTGAGGAGAAGGAAGAGGAGCCTGATGAGCCTGAACCAGAAGTTGGACCCCCTCTGCTCACTCCCCTCTCCCAAGATGCAGGTCAGTCTTTGACATTTCCTGGTGTTGGAGAAATTCTTATCCTTTATGCCTTTGAGCTTGGAAGTATCCTATATATTCATGACATTGTAATCTCAAGTGCCCTGTGATATATGTTGTTGCTTCATGACGGTAGAGGCCGTAAATATCAGAGAGGGACGGGGCAACCTGTTCCTCCCTTAAGGTCATCAGACTTGTCTCCTATTCTTTATGATAAGCTATAAACTTTTCTACTAATGAGTGAGACATTTGCAAGGGAGAGTGCCAGCCTCTGCTTATCTGGCATTATAAGAGCCTCCTGTGAATTCTGTATCTTTGAACAACACTTGCACCGTAGACTCTCTGTGTGTAACTTGTCCCCTTGCTGCAAGAATAAACGACCTACTCTTGTGATTTTTAGACAGTGTTTGTTTTTAATTTTCCCAACACCTTGCCAAAGCAGTATTGGGTTCAAAAGGTAACCAAGGGTGTAATCTCCACTGGGGATGTGGGGATTTGTTGCTCACTTTTAAGGGGAGTGAATGCACCTGCAGAAATCCACCACCAGTTCTTTGGTTTTCCCCGCGTTAATCTGGAGGCGGTTCCACTGGCACCAGTCCATAAAGTCCTGTGTCAGTTCTCTGTATTCCCTGACGTCCCTATCTGTGATGAGAACGATGGCAGAGTCATCAGAGAACTTCTGCAGGTGACAGGTTGGTGAGTTGTATGAAAAGTCTGCAGTGTAGAGGGTGAAAAGGAACGGAGCCAGGACCGTTCCCCGCGGGGCCCCCGTACTGCAGACAACCGTGTCGGACAAAGTGGAGCAGTCCACTTGAGGTGTCGATGAGGGGGGTTGCAGCAGGGAGGGCTGGGCCGGGGGAAGGGCAGATGGCTGATCAAATCTGTTGAAGAATAAGTTCAGCTCATTCGCCCACTTCCAGTCCCCCACAGCCTGGGAGTCAGGCTCCTTGTGGCCAGAGATGGTTTTCAGGCCTCTCCAGACTCCGCTGACGTTGTTCTACTGTAGCTGTTCCTCCATCTTCCTCCTGTAGCTGTTCTTCCCCTCCCTGATCTTCCTTCTCAGCACCCTCTGCACAGCCTTCAGCTCCTCCTTGTTTCCTGACTTAAAGACCCTCTTCTTCTCCTTAAGGAGAGCCTTTATGTCTGGAGTAATCCATGGTTTGTTGTTGGAAAAACACTGAACAGTCCTGGTGGATACAGTGTTATCCACACAAAAGTTAATATAGTCTGTGATGCAGTCAGTGAGACTGTTGATGTCATCCCCATGAGAATCGCAGAGTTCCTCCCACACCGTCGTGTTGAAACAGTCCTTGAGAGCCTCGTCAGCCTCGTCGGACCATCTCTTCACTGTGCGGGACACAGCTGGCTGCCTGTGTACCAGAGGTTTGTACACAGGCTGGAGATGAACCAGGTTGTGGTCTGATCTTCCCTGGGGAGGAAGGGGTGATGAGGTGTGTGCCCCCTTAGTGTTGTCATAACACAAGTCCAGTATTTTATTGTCTTTGGTGCAGCATGTGATGTATTGGGTGAAGGTGGGCAGAGTGGAGGATGGAGAGACATGATTGAAGTCCCCAGAGAGGAGAAGGAGGGCCTGGGGATGTTGGGTCTGCAGCCGGCCCGCGACAGAGTGGATGACGTCACAGGCCGCATCGGTGTTAGCAGAGGGGGAATATACGCAGCTATCGCGATAACATGCGAGAACTCCCGAGGAAGATAGTATGGCCTCATGCTAACGGCTAACAGTTCAATGTCCTTACAGCAGAGTTGCTCCTTAATAGTGATGTGGCCAGAGTTACACCATCTATCATTCACAAACACTGCCAGCCCTCCTCCTTTCCTCTTACCACTCTCCTTCGTCCTGTCTGCCCACAGTAGTTTAAATCCATGTAGTGTGACGATCGTATCGGGGGGACGCAGGGTCAGCCATGTCTCCGTGAACACCATGATGCTGCACTCCCGGTACTCCCTCTGGTGTCGGGTCAGTGCCGCTAACTCGTCCATCTTATTGGGGAGAGATCTTACATTCCCCATAGTGATGGACGGGAGGACCGGTCGGTATCTTCTCCTCCTGTGCGGGACTGGGCTCTGGCATGGCTCCCCCGTCTTCTCCTCTCCCCCTCTAGAGTTTCTCTAGTCCCTCTAACAATCTGTAACTCAACCATACAGTATAGGATGTTGGCAAACTACTCTATGTTTTTCTTATGCAGCCAAATAGGGCAGGTTTCATCTTAAAGTAGAGGGGGTGGGCAGCAAGCTGAAAGCAGCTATTCTTTGCCAGTGAAGAGGTAAAGGAAAGTCAGATACTTGTAGATTAGCTCCTGAGTTTCCTAGATGTCCTTTTTACCACCCACCATCGACTCAGACAGGAGTGGCAAATAGCTGTGTGCGTATTATGCAGTATGTTATATGCACATACATTTTGATATATTGTTATAAGTGTATAGTATGAATAAAATATCATGCACACTATTTTTTTGGTTGATAAATCCATTACTTCATAATTGTGTCTTTCAGAAATTTTCCACACCCCTCCCTGGAACTCAAAGATGTCTTCCACTTTTATCTCTCAGCATGCAGCAGCTGTGCTGCGTTCTAACCTCTGGCCTGGGGCATATGCATATGCTTGTGGAAAGTAAGTGGGAAAAAATCACAATATTCTGACTTCCTGTATTTGATTTTGTCACAAGCAAAGACAGTGTTGCAATTTGCAAACAACCATGTGCTGTCCCTTAATTTAGGAAGTTTGAGAACATATATGTTGGATGGGGTCTTAAGTATGCAGGGGAAGGGTACAGCCCACCTGTCCCCCTGCTACCACAGAAAGAATATCCCAGTGGACCAGAAATCACAGAGGCCCTTGACCCATCATTGGAGGAGGAGCAGATGCTGAAAGAATCTTTAGAGGAGCAACAAGCTGCCCAGGAGGAGATGGAGCACACGGACGAAGAGGAGGAGGAAGATGATGACTGAGAAAACAGTTACACATTTTGAATTTTGTTTTCTCTTTCAAGTATTTATTTGGTTTTTGTATTTGTATTTTTAAATGGAAATGTTAGTCAGCAACATTGTTTGATATTGTAAATTCTGGTAAATAAAGTTCAGTTCTGAAGAGGGGACTACTACAAAGATGATGCAGTAGTTGCAGTGGCAATGTAAGTCAAGTCAATTTTATTTAAAATCTTGGACACATTTATCTAAGCCTGGAAGTAAAATGCATTGGATGTAATCAAGCTTGCAATGTAAGGTTAACTATCTTGCTGTCTCTTCACCCAACCTCAGAAATGTTTTGGTTGAGTTAGTAATGTTATCTGACAATATAAGATAAGATTAATTCTTTATTGATTCTGCAACAACAAATTCAGGTGTTGCAAGCAGCACAAGAGAAGTGGCAAGAATACAAATAGATAAAAGTATACAAATAGTAAAAGTGGCAATCTAAAGTGGCATAGTGTGAGATAAAGTGACATTTCAGTTACAGAAGCAAATTGTTAGCAGTATGTAAATAGTGCAGTATGAAGAATAGTGCAGCATAATGAGGAACAAAACCAACAGAATTATTAAGGAGAGAGTCCTGAGTGTGACAGACACTGTGTGTGCATGTGTGTGTGTCACTGTCATTGTGTGTCAGGGGCTCTTGAGTATGAAGACAGGCCTCTGCTGTTATGCAGTCTGATGGCAGTGGGCACAAAGGAACACCTGAAGTGCTCAGTTCCGTGACGAGGAGTGGGGATGGACCCAAATGCAACACAAGAGAACTGATGGTAGGTAAGGGCCTTTATTAGAGGCAAAAGAAATCTTCTTAAAATAAAAAAAAACTCACGGAAGGGGTTATATCCAAGACAGTCTAAAAACCAGAGGAACAGGCAGACAGAAACCAAAAACATGAACGATGAACAGGAGACTAAGAGCAGATCCAAAAATTACATAAATACTGACAGGCATGAAGGAAGCAGAAGACAAGGAACTAAGACCAAGACAGGACTATGACAAGACTACGACGAGACCAACAGAACTGAAAGAACTACGACATGAACAGGGCCGTAACTGACAGAACTAAGACAAGACAGACAGAATTAAAACAGACTGAAACTAAGGCAGAGAGACTGAACACTGGACAGAACTGGACACGGGCATGGCAGGGAATGACAAAGGCTGAACAAAAACTAAAGGTAAACAGAGGCCTGGCTGGCAGAACTGTGACACAGTTCTGCATCTTGGTGGAATGATGCGCTCCCTATCCCTATTTTATCAGATCATTAATTAATAACTTTTACAGGACTATACGCCACTATGTAAATATTTGTACACCAGATGCTTATCTGACAGTGCTTTTGCTAAATTTAAGGAAGTGATTCCATTGACATTTAATTCAATGCCATGTCTCAATTTAACTGAGGACTCCTACACTAAATTTTGTCCCTCCCACATTGGTCATCTTGTCGATACTGCTGCAGGCTCAATGCGAACAACTCTTGACTCTATTGCCCCTTTAAAAAAGAAGTTAATAAAGCAAAAGAGGTTAGCTCCATGGTATAGCCTGCAAACTCAGAAAGGAAATAGCATTCTGCCAATCTGGAAGAATCTCGCTTAGTCTGGCAAAATAGTCTTATTGGACATACATATCCATAACATATAGGAAGGCCCTTCGCAATGCCAGAGCAGCCTACTACTTGAAATGAATAGAGGAAAATAAGAACAACCATACTCAATTATATCTGTCAATTAAGCCAGATGAAACCAACCAATTAGCTAAACTTTGGACATGCCTCAATGAAGTAAAAACCTGGATGACCTGCAATTTCCTACTGTTAAACTCAGACAAAACTGAAGTTATTGTACTTGGCCCCAAGCATCTCCGATGCACATTTTCTAAAGATATTAGTACTCTTGATGGCATTGCATTGGCCTCCAGCACTACTGTAAGGAATCTAGGAGTTATCTTTGATGAGAATATATCCTTTAATGCACATATAAAGCAAATTTCTCAGGCCACCTTTTTTCACTTCCGGAACATAGCAAAAATCAGGCATATCCTGTCCCCTATGCAGAAAAACTAGTCCATGCATTTGTTACTTTGAGGCTGGACTACTGCAATTCTCTATTATTAGGCTGCCCCAATAAGTCGTTAAAGACTCTCCAGTTGATCCAGAATGCTGCACATGTATTGACAAGAACAAGGAAAAGAGGTCATATTTCACCCATTTTGGCTTCTTTGCACTGGCTCCCTGCCAAATCGAGAATTTGAATTTAAAATCCCTCTACTAACCTATAAAGCTCTTAAAGGTCAAGCACCATCATATCTTCAAGAGCTCATTGTACCCTATCTTCCCAATAGAGCACTACACTCCCAGAATACTCTGGTTCCCAGAGTCTCCAATAGTAGATTTGGAGCCAGAGTCATCAGTTATCAAGCTCCTCTCCTATGGAATCAGATCCAATGGAATTCAGAAGAGTAACACAAAAATATTGCACACTGACTACAATGAGGTGAAATATGAAATACCAAATTCAAATATTCCACATTGGATAGAATGACGTATTGCACAGTGAATGGAGCTGACATTAAAAAAAGAGTATTGCACAGATGTAAAGACATAATGTATAGTCTATTGGGAGCAGTGCTGGTTGTGCAGTCTGACAGCTGCAGGAAGAAAAGACCTACGATATCGCTCCTTCACACACTTCGGGTGAAGCAGTCTATCGCTGAAGGAGCTCTCCAGTGCTGTAAAAGTGTCTTGTAGGGGGTGGGAGTCATTCTCCAACGTGGATGACAGTTTAGCCATCATCCTCCTCTCTCCCACCACCTCCACTGGGTCAAGGGGGCAACCCAGTGCAGAGCTGGCCTTCTTGATAAGTTTATCCAGTGTATTCCTGTCCGCAGCCAAAATGCTGCTGCCCCAGCAATTTACTCCGTGGAAAATGGCTGATGCCACAACAGAGTCGTAGAAGGTCTTCAGGAGCGCCCCTTGCACTCCAAAAGACCTCAGTCTCCTGAGCAGATAGAGTCTGTTCTGACCTTTCCTGTAAAGTGCAGCAGTGTTATGAGTCTAGTCCAGTCCGTTGTTGAGGTCAACACCCAGGTACTTATAAGATGTCACCATCTCAATGTCCATTCCCAGGATGTTCACTGGTGTCGGAGGGGAGTGAATGCGCCTGCGGAAATCCACCACCAGTTCCTTGGTTTTCCCCACGTTAATCTGGAGGCGGTTCCGCTGGCACCAGTCCATAAAGTCCTGTGTCAGTTCTCTGTATTCCCTGACGTCCCTATCTGTGATGAGGCCGACGATGGCAGAGTCATCAGAGAACTTCTGCAGGTGACAGGTTGGTGACTTGTATGAAAAGTCTGCAGTGTAGAGGGTGAAAAGCCGGGACCGTTCCCTGCGGGGCCCCCGTACTGCAGTTACCGTGTTGGACACACGGTCCCGTGTCCTCGCATACTGTGGACGGTTGGTGAGGTAGTCCAGAATCCAGGATGTGAGGTGCAGGTCCACCCCTGTGTTCTCCAGCTTGTCCCTCAGAAGTGCTGGCTGGATGGTGCTGAAAGTAATATTATAAAGAGTATGTTCTAGACCTGCTCTGTATGTAAAGTGCCTTGAGATAACTTTTGTTGTGATTTGGCGCTATACAAGTAAAATTGAATTGAATTGAATTGAAAGTAGCCACAACTGATTCCCTGATACAAGTAAGAAACATTACCAAGGGCACTGCAAATACATACACTGTGCACTGGAAATAAAAACCAAATTACACCACACAAAACATTTACATTAGATAAGCACAGTACATAAAGCCAACATAGTCCTACAATTTAAACTTGAAGGAATGGTTGACATAGTTTACCCACCAGTGCAATGTTGTTTTTCAAACCAGTTCTCAAGGACTATAGACTTGTTTTTCTGTTTCAAATATTTTTAATAAATCTTTCATACATGTCATCCATCAAGCAATTCCTTCATCTTTTTCTTTTTGTTTTTTTTTTCTGCAAAGGAAAATAAAGAGACAAAAAAATAAATTAAAAACAAAAAAAATGTGCAAAAGAACACCCCTCAGGAGTGCTATCAGTCGGTATCTACCATGCAGGTTGTATTTCAAATTTAACTAATTTCAACCTAGGAGATTAAGGGGTGCCAAGTCTTTTCAGACTCTCCAAGTTTGTCTTTAAGAATGAATCTTATTCTTTCTAAGTGCAGAGTGCCTGTCAGCTCAGTTAGCCAGGGTTTTACTGTCGGTACTTCCTTCTTCTTCCAGAATAGGAGAATGAGCTTCTTAGCCGTAAGGAGCCCATGAGATAAGAGATGTTTGTGAGCTACACTCAACCTCCTTTGCCTATCTGATATTCCTAGGATAATTAATATTGGATCAGGTTCTATTTCTTCCCCTAACATTTTTGAAAATAGTCTAAATATTCCTCTCCAGGAGTTCTGCAGATTTGGACACAAACCATAATTATCAAGTAGGGTTGCCTCTCGTGAACCACATTTGTTACACTGAGGTGAGATTTCAGGAAAGAATCTATGTAGTTGTAATTTTGTATAATGTAATCTATGCAGCACCTTGAATTGTATTAAGTTGTGTCTTGCATTAATTGAGCATTTATGCATGTGTCTCTTGTATTAAGTATCATTTGATATCTGTACACCCAGTTCAGTTTCCCATTCTGCTTTAATGGTGTTTGTTGAAGTCAGGGCTATATTCTGGAGTGAGTTATACAAATGAGAGATTATATTTTCAGACCCAGCAAAATGTTTCAGATAACCATTCAATTTATCCGGCCCTGCACTCTCAAAGTTGGGGAGGTGTGCTCTCACATAACTCCTGACCTGAAGGTATTTTAAAAAGTCCTGTTGCGTGAGAGTGTATTTTACTTGAAGCTGTTGGAAAGATATGAATGTCCCTCCCAGGTATAAATTGCCTTGCCCAAGAACACTTTGACATGCAGACTGCAGTGGCTAGGGATCAAACCACCGACCTTCCGATTGGTTGCCGGCCTCTCTACCTTCGGCAGTCACCCCGTTTGCCTATGAAAGTTGAATAATTGGTTTTCATTTTACAAACACATGCACACAAACTGTTCTATGGGCTTTGAATATTGAATAATTTATGTATTTACGGTTTTATTTGTTTGAAAAATTGTATATGATTTGAGACTATTTTGTGTATTATTCCTTTTTTGTTGCGAATACAGGGAGTTTACATGTGGGAAAAGACTAGTTTTCATAGCTTTCCTATTATGAGAAGGAGAAACAGCATAGCATGTATACTTTCTATGGATGAATTAAGAAAAATGAACAACATGAAATGTACTAAGAAAAAAAGTTATATTCTTAACAACACTCATGGAACATAAAGGAGCCGGTGAACATTGTTAACAGTTGAAATTTTGGATTTATGTAGATAGTTGTTTGCTTGCAGAATACTCAGGTTGACTAAAAACATAAGAAGCTGCATTTGTGTTACTATAATCTGAGAAAGCAAAATTCATTTTTTTAAAAATCATAAAAATTGTCATTTTTCCCCCAAAACACTTTATTAGTATAAAACGGATTGGACTGAAAATTGCGATCAGTCTTTAAGAGAGGACGCAGACAATGAGGAAGAAAATCTAAACTAACTAAACTAACTAACTAACTAACTAAATACAACAAAAACAATAAAAGAGTAAAAGGGCAAATTGAATTATTTTCAAAAATGTAATAATTAACTGTCCATTTATTCCCAGGCACACTCACATACTAAGTGGCGTCAATGACCTAAATAACAACCCCACAGATTCCACAAAGTAGGCCAACTCATGTAAGCTTTTCTGATCACAATGAAAAGATTTTTTAATATTGGTAATGTTTCAAAAAAACAACATTTCTAAGTTAAAAAAAAATCTTCATTAAAATCATCACATAGACAAACTCACTCTTGGGGGCTTCACATTCAATATATGTATTATGACAACTTTAACGAAAGACAGTTAAAATTGTCTGTAATGCTGGAAGTGACAACTGAAAAAAGGTGAAAAAAGAGAAAACTTCTTCCCGATTGGACCGATTCCCGATTGGAAGTTAAATGAATAAGATAAGATAAGATAAACCTTTATTCGTCCCACAGTGGGGAAATTTACAATTGTCTATAAGTAGTTTTTCTGGTCTTGTGGTGACTTTGTTTTCAGATAGATCCACTTCCTCAGTCACCCTATAAACCTCTGCCAGTGATGCCAAAGGAGGCCATAGGAACAGGTGCTAACAAGTTTGCTGTGCAAAGAGCCTGGTCTTCCTTGGATAAAGCTCCCTTCAGTCAGTCCTGCACAGATCACTGTTGCTCACCAAATTTGTACATTCTTTATTGGGAGGCTGGATGCCCCAGTTGTGAGCTACCTGTAGGATTTTTGAAATATATTTCTTGAGCCGTCTTAGGTATACAGATCAAAATTGTAGCTTTAAAGTTAGAGCTGTGCAGTCAACACTACATCAGAAAGGCGTCATAAGTGGCGTACCACTGTCAGTAGAGTCATTTTGTGATATTGCAGTTGTGTTTGAAGAGAGAAGACTGAGAAGAGTGAAGAGAGAAGGAGGACAATAAATCGGTGTGTTTGAGTTTTGAAGGAGAATTGCCAGAAAGAGTGTACCTTGAGTATGTGTGTTCCAGAGTGAGACCTTATGAGAGAACTCCTCCCATATAGACATATCTAGAGAAGATCTAAATACCTCAGTGAGAAAAAGATTTATACCACTCAGACAAACGGGTCTGGGTTACAGAATGGACAATATCGTGAATGGGATAACGTTGAGTGGACACTATAAATGGTTTGCACTGTGTAGCTGTTTACAATCCAGTAGGTGGCGGTAATACATCTCACATGGGTGCCAACCGCTGTAAAACTCAACAGAAGAAGAACATACGTCATCAAACATTGACGGAAAAAGGTCTGTCACATGCTGTAGAAAGCTCCAGATGAACATGGCCGCCTGCATGAAGATGCTCGACGCTTCGAGACAACTGCACAGAAATTTTGTCCTTGTTGTGAAACCAAACTGGTCCAGGGTGTTCAGAACCGGCAGTAGCCGCTCCTACCTGACTGACACATCAGCCCTGAGCCGGCTTCAGACCCCAAGGTTCTACACCAGCTCCGAGATCTCACATAAAACGTGCACCAACCGCTTTTCTAACATTCAAGTCGGCGCAATAATGACAGCTGGCTGCAGACTGACTGCCAGATCTCACCGGTGGATGCGGGTCGGGGCCGTTCTCCGCCAAACCGATCTCCTCACACCGACCTCTCGACCCTCCATGATTCTGAATCGGATGTTCGGGAACCAGGCCAGTGGTGCAGGCTTCTCCGGCGAGGACGGCGGGGAAAGTGCCGGCTCTGGGGGAGAAGAGTCTGGGGGAGATGGGGGAGTGCCGTATAACGGACCTGCAATGACGGCTCTCACCCCCATGATGGTCCCGGAGGTGTTTCCCAATGTGCCACTCATCGCTGTGAGCAGAAACCCAGTGTTCCCCCGCTTCATCAAGATCATAGAGGTGAGGATGATGTAACGTTACGTCTCCTGTCCTAAAAACTGTTGCCTGCCATTTCTTTTATCTGGACTGTTTTAAAAGCCCACTGCATCTGCCTCTGCAGATGTGTAAAATCTCTCACAGCGTCATCTGCTGCAGTGATAACTGATTAACTAATTTGGTTAAGTGTACTAACTCAATTTGGTGCTTTATTTAATCAAGAGATTAGAAATACCCAAAACTCCACGCATGGAATAGCTTTACATTACAACATTATCCACAGGTATGAATATGATTAATCTTATTTTCATTCATTATTAATGTGGTGATTATTTTCACATTTAATAATTTAGTCTATATGGTGTCATATAGACAACAATCCCGAATCAATAAAGAATTATCTTATCAACAGTCCAAAACCCCAATACTTTTCACTCATTGTTATATATGACAAAAATAAATGAATTTAAAATCTGTAACCATTTATGAAGCTGGATCTTTGGTTGGGTGGATGACTGGATGAAATGTTTAACATTTTTGCTTGAAAAATGAATGAATAGTTGGCTTTTGATTTTCTTTCGATCAACTAATTGATTAATCGACTAATCATTGCTAGCAGTGCTAGTGTTTTCAAGTGATGTGGTAATGGTAAATGGACTGCATTTGTGTAGCGCTTTTCTAGTCTTATTAGACCACTCAAACACAAAGCAGACCAACATTCACACACGGATACAATTGCCACCACCAGTAACCACCACCACGCGCACACATTCACATCCGGAAGGAACAGCCATCAGAAGCAATTTGGGGTTCAGTATCTTGCACTTCAACATGCAAACTTCAGGAGGGCCAGAGATCGAACCACCGACCTTCCAATTGGTGATTGGTACCTCCTGAGCTACAGCCCATGGTTTGTTTGTCTTCCTGTTAGGTAAAGAACAAAGCATTGATGGAGTTGCTGAGAAGGAAGGTTCGTCTGGCTCAGCCATATGCTGGAGTTTTCCTGAAGAGAGATGATAAGTAAGTCTTATAACTCACTCCTCTGCAAGAGTCAGTGTCTTCTTTAATGTAATGCAAACTGTTTTTTTGATGCGTCTTCACACTAAAAGCTTTCCATCAGTGTGCAGTGGGATACTTTTGAAGCAGCTTAAGGAATGCAATGTATTTGTCACTGAGATTAATGGGGCTTTATTAGAATTTTTCACTGAACTTTGGTCTACAAAACAGAATATGCACTTTGTAGTTCTAATTGGTCTGTGAATTAGTTTTAAATATCTCAGCTATTTGGAAATACCGCAAAATTTGTGTCTAATGTGGTCTACTTCATAGTGCAGTGTGTCAACCAATGTCTGCCTATAGTAATCAGTGAAAAGTGCTAAGAAATTGACACACTACATGCTGTCCATGTCTGTGTGTTGGTGGTAAAGAGTATTTTTGTCTTTTACAGTAATGAGTTAGATGTGGTGGAGTCTCTAGATGCCATCTATTCTACAGGGACCTTTGTTCAGATTCACGAGATGCAGGACCTGGGAGACAAGCTGAGGATGATTGTCATGGGACACCGCAGGTTAGAAACACTACTACTGCTGCTGGTGGGCGAGAATTTTTGGATGAAATGTGTAGGGATTGGTTGGAATGAAAATATATAGACTCTGCTCTCCATGGCACACTGTTGCTTGTACCTTGTGTAGAACTCTGCTACCGTAATTATATTCTGGTCTGTCAGGATCCGGATCACAAGACAGTTGGAGGTGGAGCTTGAGGAGGCAGCAATGTCGCCTGTGTGGTCAGAGTCTGAGGCAGAGTCCCAACCCAAACCTCCACTGAGACGCAAAGCCAAGCGTAGCCGCAAGGACCAGCCAGGTTCTCTGACAGAGCAACTGGAGGACAAGGTCTGTAACATGATCCTCACATGCCACATGCCTGTAGCCTTCTACACATACTATCAGTTAATAGCCCTGAAGCATTACTAAGCAAAAACAATTAGCAGGACACAAACCAATCAACACCTTCACCATCTTTTGGACCTCCATCAACCATGGTTGGAAAGCCCCTGTTTTAGCTGTGTCCATGAATGTATTTTTTCAGGGTTGTGTGTCTGAACCAGTTTCAAGTTCAGTTGTTTGTGACTTGCCATACATTGATTTGGGTTTTGGGCATTGTTTATGTGTATTTAGTCAATGAATATTGGGACACTGACTTAATGACCTGCAAAACAAATTGGAGGCAGAACTAGGCAAAGTGTGCAACTGCAGTTTTTGTCCTAGGGCTCCCAAGCATGTTAATAAGTATTTGAAGTCATTAGTACAAATCATCGTCATTAATACTATAGCATAGCAATAATGAAATACATGTGAGAATCTTAGAGGTGTAAATGTGGAAGATGACAGACCAAATTGCATTTACAAACATAATAAGATAAGATAAACCTTTATTCTTATCTTATAATACAAATGATATACAAAAATGGTAACAGTACAAAATAAAACAACGAGGTAAACTTCAATTTTCAACAGTACCTACATTTGTAAATTATGTTTGTAAACCTAAAACATAACATGATTATGTTTTGTCATAGTTGAATTAGCCTGTTTGGGGGCCTCAGGGCTTTTAGACAGGTTTTAATTTGTACTTCTTGTATTTATGGAGTGTGTCACAGTATATGGCAATTTAACTACTTTTGCAGTAAAACATTTTTATACAGTAATCTATTAAATATGTGGGGGACCTAGAGAATACACATTGTTGTACTTTGCTCTACCTCCAGTAGAGGTACATCACAAACGAAAGCACTTTTGATTCTCTTTCCTTCATCCAATAGTTAATAAGTGGTTGTAGTAGAAGTATTGGTTGTTTATTTTAATTTTCATATCGATGGCAGTGATTTTAATTCTGTTGTTGATCAGATTTCAGAAGCAGACCTGAGTCCAGAGCTTCAGCCTCTGCCCTCCTCCAACATTCTGATGGTCGAAGTGGACAACATTCAACATGAACAGTTCACTGTCACCGAGGAGGTCAAGGTAGAAAACAGTCAGGGCTGGACAATTAAACAAATTTTATTTTCAATTATGATTTTAGCCTCCATGAAAACAACATAACTGTGATAAAACGACCATTGTGCTGCCTTCTATTTCACAATGATGCTCTTGTTTCGTCTTGTGTTAAAAATCGGTCACCATCAAAACTGAGGAAGTATAAGCTTTCACAGAGTACATCAACTCTGTGGACAGCAACAAGTTCACACAAGAAGACACCAGGCACAGCAGTTTGGCTGTAGCAGAAGGCAGTTTTTTCGCCGACTGGCCGGAGAGCGGTACAATTATGAGTGTCTGCAGGCAAAAGTGAAGCATTGTGGAGGTTCCTTGCAAGTTTGTGGCTGCATTTCTGCAAATGGAGTTGGAGATTTGGTCGGGATTAATGGTGTCCTCAATGCTGAGAAATACAGGCACTTATACATTATGCAATACCATCAGGGAGGCGTATGATTGGCCCCAAATTTATTCTGCAGCAAGACAATGACCCCAAACATACAGCCAATGTCATTAAGAACTATCTTCAGCATAAAGAAGAACAAGAAATCCTGGAATTGATGGTATGGCCCTGATCTCAACATCATCCAGTCTGTCTGGGATTACATGAAGAGACAGAAGGATTTGAGGAAGCCTACATTCACAGATCTGTTGTTAGTTCTCCAAGATGTTTGGAACAACCTACCAGCCGAGTTCCTTCAAAAACTGTGTGCAAGTGTACCTAGAAGAATTGATGCTATACACGTGTATATGTATATACACACATATATATGTATATATATGTGTGTATATGTATGTGTATATATATATATGTATATGTATGTGTATATATATGTATATGTATGTGTATATATACGTATGTATATATACGTGTATATATACGTATATATATGTGTATATATATATAAGTATATATATGTATATATGTGTGTGTGTGTGTATATATGTGTGTGTATATATATGTATATATATGTATATATATATATATGTATATATATAAATCACGTAAAGTTCAGGGAAATGCACTGTTAAAAAGATGAGTCTTTTTAGAAACTCAATAAATACATGATGTAATACAATGAGTAATTGTGTGAAAAAATTGATCTCAGTATTGACCAAAATACTAGTGATTATGATTTTTGCCATAATTGTGCATTCCTAGATTCTGTGGCAGAGAGTAAACAGATGTAGATTACGAAAATGGAAATGCAGATGGAATCTAAAAAAAGATCTCTGTGATGTGTGTGTTCTGCAGGCATTGACAGCAGAGATAGTGAAAACCATCAGGGACATCATTGCACTCAACCCCCTCTACAGGTCAGTTTTTACACTTATCTGTTACAATCTGTCTTGACCACATTCTATTGTCATTTGTTTGTTTTTGGTTTTTATTTCTTTTATACAGCTTGCAATTCACACTTCACACATCTATAGTTCCCTATGTCAGTAAAGAGATTTTGATGTTTGACATCTACTAGCTCAGTGTTAAACAAATATAACCTCTACCACAGGTTTTCTTTGATGGCTTCCTATAACATTTTCAATAGTGGTCTTTTAATTTTATTTCAGGGTCTAGATCTTTACATCTTCATTCATCATCTTCATTTTATATGTTCTGCAATTGATTAATCATTGCATGACCCAAGCTGAGCACAGTCCTTTTTGTGCACCAGGTGTTGGTGTTACTCTAGACAACTGCCTAAAGGCAAGGACATATATTGCAACTGTTGAGCCAATTTGGACCAGGTCTGTTTCAATGGGTCGGTTGAGGTCGACAGTTGACAAATAAATTCATGAAATCCTATCACCATAGTGTGTGATAGAATTATAATCGGAAGTCTTGACATTGAGCTGCTGCTAGTCATTCTCAAAGATTTTTTTAAAACAATTTTGATCAAATAAATGACCAATGATGTCATTTGTGTGTTACCTGAAGGAGACATACTGCTAAATAAACATCTTTACCTAACTTGAAATTGGCTCTGTTTTACAAAGTGCATTCATCTTCAATTCCATCTGTAGGCTATGCAGTCACTCCATCCAAGATCTCATCAGGGTTTTCTTCCCTCCGATTTACTCATGAAATATGCACTGCAAAATTCATTCTATTTGTGCGCATAATCTGTTAGAAGTTAACGAAAGTTAATATTTGATTCATTAAGGCAACAGCTAACTAAACAGTCAGAAATGTTTTAAACTAGACTCAGACTAGCAGGTGGTGATGCTGAAATAGAAGTGTTCTTGTGTGTGTGTGTGTGTGTGTGTGTGTGTGTGTGTGTGCGTGTGTGTCAGAGAGTCCGTCCTTCAGATGATGCAGGCTGGTCAGAGAGTGGTTGATAATCCAATCTACCTCAGCGACATGGGAGCAGCTCTGACAGGAGCAGAGTCACATGAACTACAGGACATCCTGGAAGAGATCAATGTGAGCACTCAGCATGCTTAGAGACATGTTTGGGGCTGTCTTATTTACTTGTGGAGACAGTCCTGGATGATTCCTATGTAAAAGCTCAGGGAGTGGCTGTCTGCTGCTCTTTAATGGAGGTGGGGAAGTTGACCAGACATGCATTTGCCAAATCAACAACTGTGTCCTTAGTCCGAAGTTTGTTTTTGAATGTGGTGTCCTCTTGTCCTTATTCAGATATGCAGGGCAAGTATGGGGTAATTACTGCCCCATGAGGCAGATGTCGAAGGAAACATTGACAGTAACTGCAATGTGCACCCACTATGCTGTGTGAACCATAGCCATAGTAGGTAGGTAGGTAGGTAGTTGGTGCTTTTTTTTTTTTTTTTTACAACCAGAAGAGGCAGCAATAAGCCCATTCCACCACAAAAAACAGATCTGGACAAGCAACATGAAGGTAAGAGTCAGTACCAACATTTTCAAAAAGTATGTTTGGTTATAAGACAAAAAAACCTTCAAAGATGTGGACTAAGTGGTTAATTTGGCAAATGGAGTTATGGTAAATGGACTGTGTTTGTTTGTATAGTTTTTCAACTGAACAGCCATCTGGAATAATTTGGGGTTCAGTATCTTGCCCAAGGACACTTCAACATGCAGACTGCAGGGTCTAGGGGTCTAGGGATCAAACCACCAACCTTCTGATTGGTGGACGGCCAATTCTACCTCCTGAGCCACAGCCGTCCCACATTCTGGTGTGTCTTTCCTGCCTCTGATAAAGAATAGCACTAAGACACCTAACTGAGTTTTTCATAAGATTAGATTAGATTAGATTAGATTCAACTTTATTGTCACAGAGCGCTGAGATAACAATAAAGAACAAAACAATGTAAATGTTAAAACTTTATATTTAGGTTCTTCCATTAAAGCTGTACAATATACAATGAGTTGAAAGTGCTGGTCTTTGAAACGCTGTGTCTCTGTAGATCCCGAAGCGTCTCTACAAGGCTCTGTCTCTGCTGAAGAAGGAGTATGAACTGAGTAAATTGCAGCAGCGACTCGGTCGAGAGGTCAGAGGTCATCAGAGATCAACAAACATATAAGAGCTTTAACTACCCACTATGCTCATCACCCTCAGTCATTTCTCTATCTCCCTGCTCTGCTCACAGGTGGAAGAAAAGATCAAACAGACTCACAGGAAGTACCTACTGCAGGAGCAGCTCAAGATCATTAAGAAGGTGAAGCAGAGTGTTTGTCCTCTGGTTCTGTGTCCACTGTCATTGTGTCTGTCAGCAAAACACTCCTCTCTGTCTCTCAAACCCTATGAGGGTGCTGCAGCAGAAGAGAAAATCTCTTCAAGGCTTAAGACTTCAAACATACTTTCCCAACTTTCAAACTAACCAAGAGTGCGCTCCACCACAGTTAACATCTGGATTGCCACATATTTCATCAAAAATAACCCTGCCAGAGGTAGTATTTATTGCAAGGCTATTGAACTGGATTGCAAAAGATGGCACCAGTGTATTCATTCCCGGAATTATTATTACTGTCAGAAAATCACATTATGAGTGTAATTACAAAAGCTTTGTGTTTGTGTTAACATTATCATAGGCAACACACATTATGCATAACATACAGTCATATTAGCTTTATTAGAGCTGTGCTGAGATTGTCACCACTGAGGCTGATCCCAGTACAGAGGCTCATTTTTAGTAGGGCTGAGGGGCAGGTCTGTGAACTTGGACCAATTAAAACAATGTGTGTGTGGCTGTGGCATTTCAGGAGCTGGGTTTGGAAAAAGAGGACAAAGAAGCTATCGAGGAGAAGTTTAGAGAGAGACTCAAAGAGAGGACTGTCCCTCAGCACATAATGGACGTCATCAATGAAGAACTCAACAAACTGGGACTGCTGGACAACCACTCATCAGAGTTCAAGTTGGTCTTATATATTTTTACTTTAGGTATTCATGATGTCTGGAAAATTATTCCTAATTCACATTAGGAATTCACATTTTCCTTTCCTTTCTTGTGCTATATTCAGGCTCACTTAATTCCATTCGTGCATGCACAGTAAACCCTTTCTAATTTGGACACTTTGGACACAAACTTAGTTACGTGTAACACTGCCACATTTTGTTTGTATCATGCTCTCTCACATACACACACACACATGCGCACACAAGCACCTAGGTGACATGATACAGATTTCTACCAATGGTGTCGCACTATCCCAGTGGTTAACACATGGTGGTAACACTGGTGACAGTGAGTAAGAAGACTACAAGCTAGCAAGATTTAAGATTTTCAAAAAAATAAAAATGATTTTGGAAATGTTTATTGCAGAAGAAAATTGCCCTCATTAGGTTTGCAAGACTTCAAAGAGTCACACAGTGTGCTTTGATGAGAATCAATGAATGTAAACCAAACCTGAATGAAGGTAAAAAAGAACCTTGTTAAGCAGGAAACTCCACAGGGAAGTTTTAATTGTAATCTCTGTGTAGCTAAGCCCTATCTTTTATATGCACTGGTAGTTCTGTTGATGTAACAGACACATTTCAGACTGAGGATAGTAAAAACTTTCTTTACAATAAACATAAAGAAAGAACAATTACTACAACAACTGTGTGTTTCAGTGTAACCCGAAACTACTTGGACTGGCTGACCAGCATGCCCTGGGGTACCAACAGTGAAGAGAACTTATCATTGGAGAGAGCCAAAGAGGTTCTGGAAGAGGACCATCATGGAATGGATGATGTTAAGAAACGCATATTGGTTAGCAAATGCACACACACCATTTAAAATCACAAGAAATTGCAAAATCATTTTTACTTGGATGGTGAATTGCCATCAGATACATCTATCCATGCATCAAAAACTGTGATCCAGACTTCGTCTTTGTTTTTGTGCAGGAATTCATAGCAGTGAGCCAGCTACGTGGCTCCACCCAGGGAAAGATCTTGTGTTTGTACGGTCCTCCAGGTGTGGGAAAGACCTCAATCGCCCGCTCCATAGCCAGAGCCCTCAACAGGCAGTACTTCAGGTTCAGCGTGGGAGGCATGACCGATGTGGCTGAGATTAAGGGACACAGGTCTGGAAGTCTATATTGTCATTATTACTGAGGGGACCTTATGATATGTGACATTGTCAGAGCAATAGCAGTATCATGAGCAGAGCGCTGTCTCTGGTATTGGGTAGGTGCAGGATGGGCCAAGGGACAGTCAATACTAGAATTGCACCTACAACTAGAGATGCTCTGATGTGGAATTTCAGAGCCAATAACGATAACCGATATTATCTGTTTGTTGTGACTGATATGATAACTGAAAATAATTAATCTTACAGATGGCAAAAATGTGTAGAGAACAATACATTACAATTTTTAGAGATCGTTCACCATCCACACAGAATAAAGAATACATTTAATTACGCACGCACACACACACACACACTAATTAACACCAGGGGGCGCTCTTGGGAAAAGACAGGCTCTGACATAGAAAGCAGAGTGCCAAAAATCTCCACTCATTTATCAGATTTTCCAAAATGTGTTTGTGTGTGTCTAGGAGAACATATGTAGGAGCGATGCCAGGGAAGATTATCCAATGCCTGAAGAAAACCAAGACAGAGAACCCCCTAGTGCTAATTGACGAGGTCAGTATGGTGGTATTGCTCCTGTAGTTGTGTTTGTGAGTTCAATTTAAATCCATATCAGAGCAACATTAATAGTCTTCTGATGTGGTAATTACTGTCTGAAGCGAACAGATTCTTTCTGGTTTCCAGTTTTAACATCAGTTATCTTTTGATGGTGTGTAGATCTGTGTTTGTGTGTGTGTGGAGATGGCTCAATTGATCTGATCTGATTGAACTGATCTCCAAAAAGATTTGAGCTCTCAGATAACTTTTACAAAGGTCACAGACGTCCTCCTCAAACCTTGTCCCAACTCCTCAAACCATGTCCCAACAATCGACAGCCATGAGTTCCTTTAAGCTGCTGTGTAGCATTCTGAAAATGAAAGAAACACTCACTAGCAGGACAAGGCTAGGCGGAGATAGCAAAGCATTTTCAGGAAGCCACTTCTTTGGCTGGTAATGTATCAATGTTATGATCAATCAACTTGCAGCCAGTGTTCACCTGTTATAAATATGGTTGTGCCTCGAGTCTTCTGTAGATTATTGCTTATTAAGTAGTGTGCTAATGGGAAACATGGCATAAGGACTAAGCGTAAGTGTCAGAAGTCAAATTGCTATTCTAAGCAAAGAGGGGCTTTCTCAACATCAAATTAAGTTAAGATATTCCTTTATTAGTCCCCCAACAGGGACATTTCCAAAAATTGCAAAAATTATAAATATGAAAATGCTTAAACTAAAAGTTTCTAAGGGGGCAGTGCATGGAACTGTAAAATGCTTTGTACAAACTGGATCAATTGTATCCAAAGCATGATCAGGCAGACCAAAAGTGACACCATCTGAAGATCTATACATCAAGTGTAGGTCCCTAATAGATAGAAAAGCAACTTCTTCACAGATACAGTATTTACTAAATTAAAAAAATGCAAGACTCCAGTCACTAAAAGTACTGTTAAAATAAGATGTAGTAAGAGGGGGGAGAGGCCAAATGCTTAGATTAGGTTAAGACATACCAGCATTTCACAGTGGATGACCGGAAAAAGTTTTATTTACTGATGAATCGAAGCCTGAGACTTATGGCAGTAAAAGAAGAGTGTATGTAAGGAGACAAACAGGAGAGAGAATGATACAGGGTATCAAACCAAACAGTGAAAAATGGAAATAGTGGTAGGAATATTCAAGTCTGAGGGTGTTGCCTACTCAAAAGTTGGACAGCATGTTGACCTAAAGAATGACACTCAATGCATTTTGGTTAAAAAAATATTGAATGTGAAGACAGCTTTTGTTCATTTACAACAAAACTTCACCTCCAGCCTTTGTGTGTTTTCCATCTTTGTGATTGGCTTTTCCACCCTGATTAGTTTTACTTGACCCTCATTAGCTTTACCTAGTGTATTTACTCTGTGTGTTCCACTCACTCTGTAAAAGTGTGTCTTTGTACCTTGTTTGAAGTGCCCCAGTCTTTCCTTGTGTAAGACATCTGCATTTGGGTCCAGTCCCTTGTACCCTTTTTTCCCTGCATGCACAACTGTGACAGGAAAGGAAAACTTTTTCAAAGTTAAATTTCATTTTACTGCACCAAATTGATTACACCCTGATCAAGAAGAAGTACTACTCCATTCTTCAAAGACTAATGTAGCGCCCTTAGTCTTACTTATTTTTAGGAACAATGCTAATTGACACCCATATCCTAGGTTCAGAGAACTGGATACCTTTAATTATTTTAATGACTCAAAGGAGAGCAGACGTGAAGTTGAACAGTGACTATTATATTCTCTCACTGCAACCAATTGTCAATATTAGAAAAATGTATAAAAATAAAATACAAAATTACAAAATATAAATCCCTTTCCAAATAATAAACAAAATGAAAATGCAAATAAAAGTGTCCCTCCTTTAAAATCAAAGAAGAGTTCAGTTCCCAAATTGTCCTTTGAGGAAAAGTAGATCAGTTTCCTCTGATTCGTGTGTGCACACTGTTCCTGTCTACCCGGGTAGGTCGTTTTGTGTGTTGTGTCTTATCTGTATCCATAGTGAAAGTAGTAGTAGTAAATCCTTGGTCCAAGATTTCCTGAGGACGGAGCCCACAGCTGGCCACACCATGTGTCGGGTCCGTCCACAGGCACGATCTCTGGTGCTGGCTCGCCACTGAACCCTTCAAGGTTCAGGATCAGAGGGACAAATCCCTAGTCCATATATGGGAAAGGAAAAAACCAATCTACACCCACAGTGTAGAATATATACACATTACTATTTCTCTCTATCATCGCATGACCTCAAATTACTCCATTCACTCAAAATATCTTTTCATGTAAATCAAATACAGGATATATGTTGCTTCAATCATTGTGAAATGAATTGACATATATCACAATAAAGGTATTAGTGTAACAAAATAAGTTTTCATCATGAACTCACAACTACTTTAAATGACACAGTGAAATTATTTACATTTTAAAGGTACTATTTATATATATATATGTAAACAACTTCCAAACAGTATCTATCTTTTTAACAACCAGATTGTATAGAAAATGCTAGCGTTTGTATAACGACGAGCGCCATTAGCGATTAGCATTAGCTTCGCTGCTAACATCGCTAGTGATCTTTCCTCGTCATTTTATTGTCACTTTAAACTATTTACAATGACCCTGTCCATACCAGAATTGTATTAGAAGCTCTATGACTCCGATTGGTTTTTTAAAAAAGTATCTAATAACCGTAGGGTGTAATTAGGAACCAGCTAATATCACCAACCAACATGGAGGCCTAGCTTCTTATCAAGCAGTGGCTTCGCTTACCGAAGCTCAGAGTGAGAGGGCCTACAAGATGGAAGCGGCTCCTCCGTTCAGTACGGCACACAGAACTTGGTCCCAACAAGCAAGCAACTTATTAAAATACTATAAACTATACACAATACATGAAATATGGGAATTAATCACTGGTTTATAATTTTTTATCATTTTCATACCAGGGGGTTCTTTGCGTTGTTCAGTGTGTGCTCTTGGGACAACGTCTCAGATGGAAAAGAGAGAGAAAAGCAACCGGGAAGGCGCTAAGTTACAGAGGCACAGAGCGGCCGCGCCACCCTCTGGCGGACCATGAAACTTCACCTCTACATGATAATGGTTTAGTACCCGTATATTTCATGCGGGTTACACTAACATATATTTATATATGTGTGTGTGTATGTATGTGTGTGTGTATGTATTTATATATATATATATGTGTGTGTGTGTGTGTGTGTATACACATAGTATATGTGGTTAATACATGTGTAATGACTGGGACAAATAAACAAAATCATGTCTGAACTTGTGTGTTACAGAACATTGTTGACCTGTGATCCGTACAGGTTACCCCCATGGTTCTGCACTCACATTAACCCTTTATAGTGTGAAATTTTACTGATGTTTTACTGCTGCTGTTATTTTAGTAGTAGTAATAGTAGTAGTAGTAATTCCTTCCATGCAGAGTTACCATGAATAGGTAGACAAGACAGATGCTGTGTTTTACTCTGAAGCACAATGATTGGGTTAGGGAAGAGCAACTGATTTGATGGCCATCCACCTCCATTGTGTGAAATCTCTTTGGCTATGACTTTGGATATTTTCACTGGTTTAACTGGGAAACTGCATGCTTGTCATCATAGAAATAGATCATAAGATTATGGTTTATTGCAAATTTATTTGATAATATAAGTGTAAGTATAACCAATCAGAAAGTGCTGTGCGATGGACATTGAGTGAGACTACAGAGTGATGACTACAGAACATGGATTAGAATACATCCATATTATAATACATCCATGCTACAGACATAGAGGGCACCTACATCAGAGCCAGAGTAGTGCATTTTTAAATTTAAACCTCAACCTTTTTTTTTTCTGATGAAAAATGATTGGATCCATCAAAACCATGATATGATCCAAACTTTGAGTTTTGTGATCCGCTGCAGTCACACTATAATATTGATGACTTCTGACTTACCATTACCAGGTGGATAAGATTGGTCGTGGTTACCAGGGTGATCCATCCTCTGCATTACTGGAGCTTCTAGATCCTGAACAGAATGCCAACTTCCTTGACCACTACCTTGATGTTCCTGTAGATCTGTCAAAGGTAAAAGTGTGTGCACACACACACACACACACACACACATATATATCTCCACACCTATACACATACATACACATGCAGCAAGCATGCGCACATTAGCAGAGATCATGTTTAGCTTAGTTGTATTTACACCTCCACACTTTTCTCATGTACTCATGGTTGAGATGTATCTGCCCCACTTCTGGTTATATTTTTGTGCCTTATTAGTCATCCTGTAAGACATTTTATCATATGCAGCAACCTTTCCGAGTTCAGCAGTCCAATCATCAAATGGGGGGGGCCTTCCTGATGATTTCCAGTGTCTAAGCAAAATCTTGAAGTCTTCCGATCACTATCACAGTCTGTGTCCAGTCCTTCAGTGCGTCAGGCCAGTTCAACAATACCTTAGAGTGTCCAAGGACATACAATACAGGACAAAAATCAAAGCTGTGGACAAGACCACAGCACATGAATTAAAGTACCATCAAATTGTTTACATTTCCAGCATAATGTTGAATCTAACAAACCCATTCTAAATAATCTACTTGGTGTCCAATAGAAGCGGTGTAATATTTTGAACTGCATCAATCTCACTCTTAAGTCTCTTGATAAAGTACGACCATTAGCACATATTTTCTCCCAGTCCTGGTCATCAAAAGAAACTCCTAAATCTTTTTCCCATACACATTTGAGTGGCCATACTTTTATTCTCACTGAAGCTGAACAGCAGCTTGTAATATTTAGAAGCCTCTCATCCTCCCCCAAATATCTTGAAAATTGTATTGACTTTATCTGCTGTCTGTGGGGCCTGATAATATGAGCCAAAAACCCCCTTCAAAGCATGGCAAATTTGCAAATATCTCCAAACGTGATTTCTACCCAACCCATATTGTTGTGATAGATCCTGGAATTGCTTAACTATATTCCCACAATATAGGTCCCCTAAGGTGCCAATCCCTTTATCTACCCAATCCTTCCACAAGAAGGGACCTTTATCCATACAAACCTTCGGATTAAGCCAAATACTTGATGTACAATTTAAATAAGGGTCAACGTCTAACAACTTCGAAAATTTCCTCCACATCCCCTGAGGATGTGATATTATTGGACGAAATTTGTTACCATTCCTAACCTTGGTTGATAGACACTTTATTAAAGGTAGAAGGGCTGCTGCGGATTGCTCTATGGAGTGCCATGGTGGGGCCCTTTCTGGAGGCAATGTCCAATGCGCAAGGTGTCTCAAGCTGTATGCATAGTAATAAAATAATAGTTTTGGAAGGCCCAAGCCCCCTTTTTCTACAGGCTGTTGAAGTTTCCCTAAATGCATTCGTGGACGCTTACCATTCCAGAGAAAATCTTTGCAAATAATATCAAATTTCTTAAAATAACTCAAATGAATCTGCAAGGGGAGAGAATGCAGCAAATAGTTGAGTCTTGGGATTGAATTCATTTTAAGGACATTAACCTTACCCCACAGAGACAAGGATAATGACGACCAGCGTTTTATATCCATCGAGATTTTTTGCATCAGTGGTTCAAAATTCACTTTAATGAGATCATCCAAATGAGGAGGAAACAGAATGCTGAGATATTGTAGACCCTGCTTAGGCCAGAAAAAATTGCCTGACTGAAACAATGTGGCGGGACAAAACTTTGTTAATGGCAGGGCCTCTGATTTTGCCCAGTTAACTTTGTACCCTGAGAATTTTGAAAATGAGTTAATTATATTTAGTAATGGGGGAACAGATACACAAGAATCGGATACAAACAACAAAATGTCGTCCGCGTACAACATCAATTTATGGATAGAACCATCACAGTCAATTCCGCGAAAGTTCTCATCCTGTCGAATCACTGCTGCTAAAGGTTCTAATGCTAAGCAAAACAATAACTGACTGAGTGGTGAGCCTTGGCGGGTACTGTAGGGTAATTTTCTGGACCCAAGTCTCAGGCCAATGGACCAAAATCAGGTTTTAAAGGTGTTCAATTGATCAAAAATTTCTTCAAAATCTTCAACAAATTGGCTAAAAATCTTTCTGGAAAACTGCTCCAAACCACCTTCAAACAGGTCTCAAAAATCTTCAAACAGGAGTCCAAGATGTTGTGACAATACTTTATTATCGATAATAAAGTGAGAGAACAAATAGCATGTGCACAGGGCACAGACCAAGAGCTCTCTGAGCGAAAATGAAACTTACATTCGTTTATATGGTGTTTGGTTGGTGGATTTCCACGCCTATTGTCCAACCCATAAGAATATTTATTCATGAACTTTTCACCAATAAAATTGTTAATTCTTAGTTTTGCCCCCTGAAGGCTGGTCCAAACGCACGTTTCTGGCCTCGTGACACTAATATGTTTGGGGTTTCTCGGTGCTTTTTCCATGAGCCTTATCTTTTTTCTGTCTCCACAGTACCTGCAGCCACCATTATTTCTGGGAGAACACGCTTCTTATTTTTTTTTAAAAAGAAACATAAGCCTACTGGTCAGAGATTTTCTGACTTGTTCTAAGAAACAAGCATACTAGTTAGATAGCACAGGTGGTCGTTATCAGTGTCTTTGATTTAATCTCAAAAACAAGAAATTCTAGGCTACTGGTGAGATATCACAGGAAATTCTAAGCTACTGGTGGGCTCCCTTATCAGAGTCCCTGACTCAATCCCAAAAAACAAGAAATTTCAGGCTACTGGTGCAGGCACTGACGCAGGCAGCACAGGTGGTCATGCTGGCACGTGGTCTTGACTCATGCTCAGTACTTTTCCACTATTATAACACATCCTTGATTACACACACAGTATTATGCAGGTTATCATGTCTATATGTTCAGTCTTAGCTGCTATGCACGTTGCTACACAGTCCTTGAGAGTTCTATCATCATATCCCATTACATTCAGAGTCTATTTATTCTTCATCAAAATACAGTCACAGTGTAGTGTTTTTACACTACAGTACCCCTGCCTAGTCTAAAATATGGAGAAATATACCCATCTGTTTGAAATGTTCACTATTAGTGTAATCAAAGCTTGAGATAAAGTACGTGGTAGTTCCCCTCTGTCGAATGATTCCATGTACATATCATATAATAAAGGGTCCAACTCAGTTGCAAAGCATTTAAAAAATTCTGCTGTATACCCGTCAGGGCCTGAAGCTTTATTATTTGATAAACCTTTAATAACCCTTACAATCTCCTCATGAGTTATTGGTGAACCAAGATCTTTCCTTTGGTCTTCCGATAATTTCGGAAGGTCTAAGTTTTCAACAAATCCTTTCATATTCTCCTCATCATTACTGCTGTCTGACGTATACAACTCCCTGTAGAAATCTTTAAACACATTATTAATATCAATGGATTTAGTTAGGAGGTCTCCCCCTGGGGCTCGGATTGCAGGAATCAACAAAGATAGTTCCCTCTGTCTCAAGCAGTTAGCCAATAATTTCCCCATTTTGTCCCCAGATTCAAAGTATTTTTTGTCGGATCCTAAAGAGAGAAAACTCTACTTTCTGTGATAAGATACAGCTATGTTCATAATTTAGTTTAGTTAGTTCTCTAAGCCCATTATCATTAAAGCAATCTGTTTCCAATTTCTTAATTTTATCTTCAATTTCCCTCTGCTTCATGATACTTTTCTTTTTCTTATGCGAAGCATATTGTATGACAAATCCTCTCACCACTGCCTTCAGAGCCTCCCAACCACTCCAGCAGTAGGTGCAGTAGCAACATTTAAAGCTATATAAGAATTAATTTGACTCCTTTCACTTTCGTGTAGTAGAGAAGAATTGAACCTCCATCTTGGCATTTGAATCCTATCAATGACAGGTAGCAACTCCAGTACTACTGGGGCATGGTCTGATACTAAAATACTCCCAATTGAGCATGTGATGACAGATTGCAAGAGGGCCTTGGAAGTCAAAAAGAAATCTATGCGAGAGAAGGTTTTATGAGGAGCAGAAAAGAATGTGTAATCTCTGTTCTTTAGATTTAAGGCTCTCCAGACATCAATTAACCCCAAATTCTCACACATACTCGTCACTGTCAGTGCAGCTTTGTTGCTCCTACAACTCATCAGACTACTTCAGTCCAAAATTGAATCCATCACTAAATTAAAATCCCTCCTATTACAATATCATAATTTCCCATTTGTTGAATTTTAGCCTCCAATTCACCTAAGAAATCTGGCTCATCCCCAATTGGAGCCTAAATATTAACTAATATAATAAGCTGAGACTGTATTTCTGCCAAAATTATAATCACCCTATCTTAATACATCTAAACTGCAATTTTTTATTAATTAGCATTATAACTCCCCTACTCTGACCCGGCCCCACACTGCAATACACCTGGCCAACCCAATCTCTACATAATTCTAACACTGATAACACTGACTCTAACACTGATAAATGTGTTTTCCTGCATAAATACAGTATCATACTGTTTTGACTTTAACACCAACATAATTTTCTTCCGCTTACTTAAATGCCCAAGACCCTTCACATTCCAGGAGGCGAAATACACATTATTCATTCTAGATGACATATACACAGATTACAAAACAAAACAAAAAGCAGTACACATATACACAAGGCCATATTCTCTCTCTTATTTCAAAACAATAACATTGTTACACCCACCCTCCCCTACTATAATAACACGGCGCATAAACCTGAACTCTGCGCCTCTCACAAACAACACAGCAAAACTGTCAGACTGTGATCCGTCGCTCCAACAGATTCATTCTGAACAGTCCATAACCAATCAGTTTTAACAGATATTATCAAATGAGTGCCCCGCCACACTAATAGACACCAGTCAGTTATGGCACGATTAAACTCACGTGTAGTTCAAATGTCACTGAGCTCCCACTCTATCAATGAAATCCATCGCTCGCTTCAGGTTATCGAAGCTCTTGTAGCACCTGTTATACTCGATCCGCAGGGCCGCCGGGTACAGCAGGGCAAACTTGATATTCCGAGTACGAAGGGCCTTCTTGCACTCTCTGAACCTCCCGTTTCACCTGAGTAGCTCTTGCAAAATCAGGGAAAATCATAATAGCTCCCCTTTGCTTCGTGCCGCTTGCAGAATCAGCTCTCTGTCCCCCGACCCCAGGAAACGAACCAGGATCATGCACAGTCTCTGCACGGGATATAATAGCAGTGTTAAACAGAGACATATGTGCAGTGGGTGCCCCCCTGCCCCCTCCCCCCTCTCCCCTCTCTCTCTTTCTCTTTCTGTCTTTTTCTCTCTCTCTCTCTCTCAACTCAGCTAGTCGAGACAGATAGCTGCCCATCTTGAGCCTAGTTCTGTTCCGTGGTATCTGCCTGTTAAAAGGAAGTTTTTCCTGGCTGCTGTCGCTAAGTGCTGTGTCTCATCTGGCTTAATCAGCAGATATAATTGGATATCATCTACATAACAATGGAAGTTAATAATAATATGATAATGTTCCCTAAGGGGAGCATATAAAAGGTGAATAGAATTGGTCCAAGAACAGAACCTTGGAGAACACCGTAACTAACTTTAACATGCATAGAGGATTCATTGTCAACGTGTACAACCTGAGATCGGTTGGATAAATATGACCTAAACTAGCTTAGCGCAGTTCCAATGCCAATTAAGATTAGATACATGTCTATAGATAGCTAATGCCTCTGGATCAAGAGTAGGCTTTTTAAGGAGAGGTTTTATTACAGCTACCTTAAAGGAATGTAGAACATAGCCTGTTAATAGAGACATGTACAGTTCCTCAGTCGTAGTGAAAAATGACCCATCCGTCACTCTCTGCTCCAATAAAGGTTTTGTTTATCTGCACGGCCAATGTGATTGACACCATCCCAGAGCCTCTCAGAGACAGGATGGAGATGATCAATGTGTCTGGATATGTGGCCCAGGAGAAACTGGCTATCGCTGAGGTACCACCAACTTCTGATGTGTGCTGATGTGATTGTGTAAAAAAATAAACTGTGCTCTATGAATTGTTATTATTATTATTGTTGTATATTTTAGATAATAGCAGATAAGGTAAGGTGAAGAAGTACATAAAAATTCAACATGCCTGACTAGTCCATCATGCTTTTTATTTTCATTTCTTTGTCTGTCCAGCGATACTTGGTCCCTCAACTCCGCTCTTTGTGTGGACTGACTGAGGACAAGGCCTCAATCTCATCTGACGCCCTCAGTCTACTCATCAGACAGTACTGCAGGGAATCTGGAGTCAGGAACCTGCAGAAACAAGTTGAAAAGGTAAAACACTGTAATGTATATCTAAACCAGAGCTTGCATGTATTAGACTACTGAGAACAAAGATTTAGGTCTTAATCAGCTGAACTTTCTGCTTGTTATAAAAACAGACAGCAGGGATTGCAGGTGTTTGCATTATGTGGGAGGATGGGACAGGCAGGTTCAGGTCAGAAAGGAACAGAAAACCACCGGCTAAACTAATCTTATAGTCTTTGCTATTAATTTGGAAACCAGCAGTCACACCAAAAAGTAGCATATGCTCAGTGTTTTGTTTTGGGGTTTTTTCATGTAATTTCTTTTCCCTCTGTCTGTCAGGTTTTCCGTAAGGTGGCATTCAGTATTGTCAGTGGTGAGCAAACCACAGTGACTGTTACACCTGACAACCTGCAGGATTACGTGGGTAAACCTGTTTTCACAGTGGATCGAATGTATAATGTCACCCCACCAGGAGTGGTTATGGGGCTGGCATGGACTGCTCTGGGTGAGACACACACACACACACACACACACAAAAAAACCTTATCAATAGATAATGTAACATACTGAGGGTCTGCCTGCATTTTGTCCTCTGTTTAGGAGGGTCAACACTGTTCATCGAGACCTCACTACGCCGTCCTTCTGGAGGAGCGGACTCAAAAGGAGAGGGGTCACTGGAGGTTACAGGTCAGTCAGGAAAGCCTCAAATTCTCACAGAGTCTCTCTTTGGAGTGGAGGTTAATCAAACTCTGCCAACCACTGATCTGAGTTCTTCACCAAAAGAAAGCATATTAAAGATGTTTGTGCTCCTCTGCAGGTCAGCTAGGCGATGTTATGAAGGAAAGTGCAAAGATTGCTTCGACCTTTGCCAGAGCCTTTCTAATGACCCAGGAACCAGAGAACCACTTCCTGGTCAACTCCCACATGCACCTGCATGTCCCTGAGGTAACCATAAATGTTGTGCAAATTAAAATTACATTTTATTTGTCTAACATTTTTCAAAACAGAACTTCTTGATTTGAAAATAACCTGCTGCTGTGTGTGTTAAAAATACATTGTAACTGGCAGCAATGCTCATTCCTGTCTGTCTATAACTATCACTTGTTTGTAGGGGGCAACTCCCAAGGATGGACCAAGTGCTGGCTGCACGATTGTCACAGCACTGTTGTCCCTGGCAACAAACCAGCCAGTGCGTCAGAACGTAGCTATGACTGGTGAAGTGTCACTGACTGGCAAAATACTGCCAGTAGGTGGGATCAAAGAAAAAACCATAGCTGTAAGTAGAAGACACACACACACAGATATAAACAGTTTCCAACATATGCAAAACATATTTAACAATGAGGTCTTCTTGCATCTCATCTTGTCTCATACAAGGTCATTATCTGGTTTAGTCCTAGTCAATCTGACTGTCCAAAGTCCAATATATGCAAAGCTTAACAGAGAACTCTCATCGATACAGCATTTTCACCTCTCTAACGCCCTTGTTGGACTTGTAAAATGTTAGAGGTTATTTTTAAAAATCGATGCAGCAGAACCAGACATGTCTTATTTTTTATTCCACACATTCTTGTCCTCTGTCAAAACCTGGCATATACATTACCCACAATGACAGCTGTAGCTCCTGTGCATGCTTGTCTGATGGTGGTGATGTTCCTTTCACTTGCGGATTATGGCCCCAGTGGTGCTTATAGGAACATTTAGTAGTTTAGAAATCCGTCGGTAAGCAGTGCCATTCTTATGTTGCTTAACAATGTTGTTGTGAAGGTCTTGGAAGAGTTCTTGTCCTCTACCCATCATGAAATGTTTCTTGCGCGAAATCTTGGTAACAAATGATTTGTTTATTTGCATGCAGAAGCCCTGTGAACAGACCATTACAGTAGTCCAGTCTCCTGGAAATAAAGGCATGGGTGAGCTTTTCTAGGTCTTGCTTGCACTTTACTCCTCTGATTCTTGCAATATTTTTAGATGTAGTAAGCAGACAAAGTGCCCTATTTGAGTCCAAGATAACTGCAAGGATTCTGGCTTGGTCTCTGTGCTCCAAAGACAATTATCTTGGTCTTATCTCTATTTAGTTGGAGAAACACATGCTTCATCCAGTCATCAATTTTGTTTGACACAGTTACACAAATATCCAACAGGTCCATAGGCACCTGGTGCTAGTGAGATGTAGATTTGTGTGTCATCTGCATAATTGTGGTAAGCAATTGTATTGTTTTGTGTAATTCAGCCTAAAGGAAGCATATAGAGGTAAAACGATATGTTCCATGATCAGCCCTGATGGAATCCCACAGGTTATGGCAGTGATGATGCTTTTTTGTTTGCCGTTGTGGAGTTCATAGTGTATCTGATACCTTGAATTTTGTCATTAAAAAAATCCTTTCAAGTTTTCACAAGTTTCTGAATATTGAAATCACCTACAATAATTAATGTATCTGTTTTAAGGACTAAACTTGATCAAAAACAAACAAACTGAGAATTCAAGTAGAAATTAAGAATATGGATGCCATGACATACATTATAACAAATAGGACAAACAAACAAGACTTTTGAATGAGTTATGATTGAGCTTAGGTTTTGATTATGGGCTTGAGTCGAAGATGGCAGCAACTCCGCACCGGCTACTGGGGCTACAGAAGCCAACTATTGAGTTTCCATGGTCCAGAGCCATGCTTCCAATTCACTAAACCTTATGTCCATCACCACAAATAAACTACACTTATTACATGTACCATAATTAGTAAAGGAGGCAGAGGGATAACTAAACATCTGGCACACCGGGCGAGAGGGAGAGAGAAGCCTGCTAAGCTAAAGTAACTAGCAGAACTAAGAACTAAGTTTAAATGTATAGCAGTGAATTAGCTGCAGTAATGAAGAATATAGCAAATTCATTGGGATGAGTTAGAGTAACAACAGTATGCTACCAGTATATACCAGTAACTCAGCAACCGGAAATGAGACAATATGCTCCCCACAGTAAGTCAGCACATTAGCAGGAGCAATGGCATCAAGTACATTTGAAATTTTACAATTGATGATATTCAGTAGATCATCAACATGATTTGAAGCTTTGTAGGGTTCCGATTTGATGCCTTTGATAAAAAGTGTACTGTATTCTTATTAATATACTTATGAAATTGTCCACAAAAGCTACATTCCAGGCAGCAAAGGTTGACTGCAGCCAAGGAGGAGACCAGAGGAGACAGAGACCTGAGAGAGTCAAGGAGTTTCATGAAGTGATGTTGTAGTATCTCACAGGTCTGACTGGGAATGTCATTACATCCAACATGAAGGATAGTATCCCAGTGTCTAGTGTCTAGCCACAGATTTTTTTTCTTAATGTTTCTAAGAATTGAATCTGTAATGATGGGTGTGGATGGGAGGGGGAGTGGTTGTTGGGGAAAACTTCACCTGTGAGACATGGTGGAGGGGGAGGAGCTGACCAGGACTGTAGGCCTAGCCCAGAGCCGTATCCAGGAGTCCTCTGGGACAGTGACCAAAGGGGCATCAGCAAAAGGACAGTTCGCAGTGATACCAGATTCTGGAGGAGAGAGAGCCCTTAACAGCCCCAACAGCAGGACAGGGAGCAGTGGCATCAGGCTCATAGGCACAGGTTGTGTCGGTTTGTGCTGGACAGAAAGTGATGGTGTCCAGGAGTTTTTTGGCTTCCTGGCTCTGGTACAGTGTGGAGATTCTTCCTTCCAACATTACAATCTTATCTTCTACAGCCAGATGGCGAGGTGAGTGGAGCCATGGATTGTTGATGGTGTGGCTGGAAAACAGAGATGAAAAGGAGGCCAGTGCAGGGCTAAAAGTGTGAAATAATTTAGTGATCACTTGTGGAGGGTAGCAGCTGCAGACAGTGAGGGCATAGGTACTTATAGGTACAGGGGCTCTAACCCAGAGCCCACAGTATTGATATGTATTTAACAGAGGTGGCAGAAATGATCCACAGACAGGAAATGAAGCACTTGGTGGACCCATGTGTGGACCCATGAAAACAGCTCCCTCCTACCTGAACTCCCTCATTCGGGTCTACGCTCCCTCCCGCTCACTATGCTCGGCCAACGAAAGGTGCCTGATACAATCACCACAACAGGTCCCTAGGTTGATAGCTAGACTCTTCTCTTTTGCGGTTTCCTGGTGGTGGAAAGAGTTACCTCTGTAACTCTGTTGCATCTGCAGAGTCCCTCTCAGTCCTTAAAAAAACTAAAGACCCAGTTCTTAACTGAACACCTTTGCACTTGACAGACTGCAAAAAAACTAACAAAGTCTAAAGTTAGCTCCCAATGGTAAAAACAAGCCAGGTTGTGCTAGCCGTGGCAGGCTCAACACAGCTGGTTCTTTTAAAATGGCTATGTTCATGTTGCATGTGGTGCCATGCCAAGCGACTTCCTGTTGCAACAGCTCCCCTGTGGGTGTCATGACTTTACCACTGTATTTTCTTTTTATCATGTTGGTGTTTTGGAGAGGCAGTGGTTGCTTCTTGTGCTGTAACCTTCTAGCTGATCACCCTGAGTAAGCATGGGGTGCTGCCCGGTGAGAGGCCTGCAGTCCCGGGGGAGCTGTGGAGGGGATGTTGGGGTTGTAGAGCTAGGGCCAAGCAGAAGGTTAAAAAGAGGAAATGAAAAAGTTTTGTTCCAGCACATATGATGGGGAATATGATATTCACAGAAACATGACAACACATACATTTCCCATACTATTTGCCAAGGGAGTTCACATCTGTCATTGTTGTTGCTGTTTACATCCCTCCATTAGCTTACACAGATGCAGCATGTGACATCACTCACTCCACTGTTGAAAGGCTACAGACTTGGTATGGGTAATTTTAACTATGTTACACAGGATAAAACCCTGCCAACTTTTTATCAGTTTGTTGACTGCCCCACCAGGGACAATAGAACACTGGACCTCCTGTATGCAAATACTAAGGATGTGTACAATGTGAGTGCCCTTTCCCCTTTCAGCAGATGAGACCACAGCCTGGTCCTGCTGACCATAGAGTATGTTCCTCTTGTCCAAGGGCAGCCTGTTTCCACAAGGAGTGTTAGGAGGTTGACTCAACTAACTCCAGGAGACAGCTAAAGGGAATCCACAAGGCAAGGTTACAGGACCTAACAATATCAGCCCCAGGGTTCTGAGGACCTGTGCAGCTCAGCTGTCTACTATCCTGTGTCATTTGTACAACATGAGCCTGGGTCAGGAGAAGATTCCAGAGCTGCGGATGACGTCCTGCTTGGTTCCTGTCCCCAAGATGTCATGTGATGAAGGTGCTGAAGAGGTTGGTCCTGGCCCACCTCAGACCACAGGTGAAATCATCGCTGGACCCTCTGCAGTTTGCTTACCAACCTCACGTGGGAGTAGATGATGCTGTCATCTACCCATCCACATCTGGATGGAAGCGGATACACTGTGAAGAATCACATTCTTTGTTTTTTCTAGTGCATTCAACACCATCAAGCCACAGTTTCTCAGTGAGAAGCTCCATGTGATGTGTGGACACACCCACCATCTCCTGCATTAATGAGTAGTAGTTGTGGTGGTAGTAGTAGCAGTAGTAGCAGTAGCACATGAGCTCCATAGGGGACTGTGCTGTCTCCATTTATGTTAAAGTTTTACACCTCAGACTTCCACTACAATACTGTTCTCTGATGACTCTGCAGTATTTGGGTGTATAAGTGATGGGCAGGAGGGCGAGTACAGATCACTGGTGGATGATTGGTCCTGGAGAAATCACCTGCACATGAATGTGGCCAAGACCAGGAAGGTGGCCAACTTCAGGAGGAAGAGGATGCCGACACAGCCCCTGTTTATCCTGGAAGAGGACGTGAACATGGTGGAAAACTGCAAGTACCTTGGCATCCACATTAACAACAAACTGGACTGAAAGACCAACACCGAAGCTGACTATAAGAAGGGGATGAGTAGATTCCTTTTCCTGAGGAATCTGAGATCCTTCATTCTGTGCAGCAGATTGTTGGAAATGTTCTACCAGTCAGTTGCAGCCAGTGCCATGTACTTTGCTGTAGTCTGGTGGGAAGCAGCATTGGAGCAGGAAACGCCAATAAACTTAAACTGGTTAAAAAGGCTGGCTCAGTAATTGGGTGGAAACCAGACACCTTCGAGGCTGTGGTGAAGAGGAGGACACTGGACAAACTATTATCCATTCTAGATAACCCTGACTACCCGCTCCACTGGCTGCTGGAGGGACAGCAGAACTTGTTCTCCAACAGGCTTATTCAGCTCCGCTGTCATAAGGACAGATACAGAAATCTGTCTTGCCAAAAGCAAGAAGTCTGTACAACTCTACAGCTCAGTCTGACAGAGAAAACTCAAGACTCGCAGTGTTGTAGTTTATGTATAGTTTCTGATCTGTTTGCATTGCATCTATCTATCTATCTTTCTCTCTATCTATGAGGACATCGCTTGACCTTCCAACTGTGGCCGTTACATCAAAATCACTATACAGCCCAACATTGCTGAGTGTACTATGAGCCTTAACAAGACCACAAAGTCTAAGAGCCAGTTAGCGGCTCCCATAACAACAAAATGTTGACTAGGCGGAGCAAAATTTAACTTACCAGTAGTGGGGCTAAAAATATGGAGTTGGAGTTGGTGGTAAGATGCAGTATGTAAGCAGTTCACATGTATTCATGGCTTTGTATTTCCAATGTGAGAATGGACTGTAACATAAAATAAAAAATGAGACCTTTCTCAGTTGCCTATAACAGCCTGTGGACTAATTTCTATGTAAAGGGGAAAATCCAATTGATGTGATGTTTATGCATGCTCCCAAGTGCCTGGCTTGCCTCTTGTCCACTCCTCTACAGTGCCATCGGTTGGCTAAGTGAGTCCAAAGCTAACATTAGCTTGCTTGTTAACACAAACTAATTGCTAGCCAGCTAACAAAGCAAAATACTGTCTTTGGTGGACAATGTCAGTTAATTCATCCCGACTACCAGGAATGATCTGGGTAGTAAATTGGCTAGTTTGACCATTTGCAAATTACTTTATCAGCTAACATTACAAAGCAACCAACACCAGTTAAAGCTAGCTGGCTAACCTTAGCTTGCTCGCTGACTAACTAGCCAAATACTATCTGAGGATATGTTTGTTGGGTAGCTTTCCAAATAACTTTACCAGCTAATCATGACACTGACTTAAATATAAATATATATATATATATATATATTAGGGCTGTCAAATGATTAAAAAAATGAACTTGATTAATCGCAACATTACTCTGTGATTAATCGCGATTAAAATACTAATATTTGTATTTTGGTGGGGAGATAAAACGTGTGTAGTGTTGGAAATAAAGAAATGACAAACTAGTCTGAGAAATCTATTTCTCTTACTTAATTATTACACAGTTAGTCCTTCAACTAACATTATTGTGCCTGGCATTACAGAGACAAAATGAACAGTCCCATTTTACGGTTAAACCGGTTATTTTAACTTGGCAGACATGACTTCCAGCTAGCTCTGTGCTACTGCTCCTGCTAGCACCAGCATACATGAAGTGCTTGGCCTATATTTAAGACTCATTGTGCTTTGGTGATAAAATAAAACGTCACGACAGTATTTACAGACAACTCTGGTCTTGTCTAAATCCCCACCTGGAGTTTTTATGAACAGAAACTGATAGTATATAACGCCTATGTCCGACGCCTCCTCCTCTGTTATCCTTCGCTGTCGCTGCCAGGCTGCGCATGTGTGTGGCAACACAGAACGTAGACTGACAGGCTCTACCTAAGTCACGTGACGTGATAAATCGTGCATTAATCTTTCATTAACACGTTATTGTTTGCAGATTAATCGCATGCGTTAACGCGTTAATTTTGACAGCCATAATATATATATATATATATATAGACCAATATATATATAGTGTATGTGTATATATACATTTATAGAACTAACAGTCCAAAGCAAATCTGTATGACTAATGATTGCTTCTTACTAGCCAAGAGTGATGTAAGACAGGGACGGCCATCTACGTAACCATAACCGAAGCTAAGCCGGGATTGGTTGCCTGGCTGTGGCTTACTGTGCCACATGTGTTGGCAGTTGGTTGGTTGCTTCGTGCCTCTGGCTGATGGAGTGATTTGCAACTAACAAGCAAGTTAGTGTCATTGAGCCAATGATACAAATAAATTATAGGAATATTAAAGAAATTTATTTTTCGACTTTCACTGTTCATTTCAGCATTCAGTCTTGCCTCTGTTTTGGTCAATGCCCGGGATGATGCTCACTCATGCCTACAGAGTGCACCGGTGTTAATAGAGCGAGGGTTTTCTAAAAGCATCACTGCACTAGAAAGGCAAAGGTCAGGAGATCAGTGAAAATATAGGATTTTCCTGTGGATATTTCTGTAGGCCCACATGTTGGAGAAAGTGACGAAGTTACATTCCAATCCTTATATCTTTTGTAGAAGTTATTTTGGACCAAATTGCCAAGGTTCAAATTGTGTGTATTTACTCCAGGATTTTGTTGTCCCTGTCAGGCCCGTCGTGCTGGTGTGATCTGCATCATCTTGCCCGCTGAGAACAGGAAGGACTTTTCTGACCTGCCGGACTACATCACCCAGGGCCTGGAGGTCCACTTTGTGGATCACTACAGCCAAATCTACCCCATTGTCTTCCCACAGTGCCAGTCATAAACTGCTTTCAACTACAGCACTAGAATGAGGCCAAGATTAACTAGGATTCTTTCCACGGCACTTCAGAACCCGGAACCTGTTTAACACATAACAGTGATTGTAATTCTGGTTATAGTTAGTGGAATCCAGTTATTGCTGTTTGGCCAGTTCTTGTACTATGTATGGTAGGTCCTGCTATGGAGTATGGCACTGCACTCCAAAATCATCCAGTGTAACAGTTGGCTTGGTGATCTCACATATAAATCCGTTTCAACCACCGCAGGATCCCTGAATGTAGAAAGACTGTCATGTGATAGAGGACATCATTAGCCTGAAACCATGCAGCCAACTGTGCCAAAGATGGACATACACCAAGGCTGTCCAAAGTGGACAGGCTGGTTCTGATCCACCAGAAGTGGACAGGCTTGTTTTGGCCCACCATGCGTTTCTAATAAAATTGAAAAAAAATGTATTATATAAATTGTTGTTCATGCTCTTGTGAAGTAAAAATGCTCTTTAAATATATAGCAGCCATAATTATTCATTCTTTTTCAGAATCTGAACACAGCAGGCAGAGTGACACTGTGCAGGAAATCAGTCAATTAATAGACCTTGGTATCTTTGTACCCTTTTGCACCTTAACAATAGTGCAATAGGTGTTTGCTTTGGGCCCATGGCCCACCATTAAGTTTCAGTTTTGGGCCTCCCAAAGGAAAACTTTTGGGCACCCCTGACATACACAGTAAAGTCATGGTGATGATGAACACCTGTTATAGGATGTGATGTCTTAAATGAGTAGAGTTTGGGGTGGCAATTTTGCTTCAAGGCAGCCTCTTTACCCAGAGCTTTCATTATAGAACTGTGGATGGACTCTTTCATAGAGCACATATTATTTTATATTATTGGCCAGATGTGATGATGATGCAATAAATAATAATCACAATTCTGCTGGCTGCTGTTATCTGTTATAATCAACCTGTGAAGCTGTGGATAGATTTTTAATTAAATTCAATTTTATTTATGTAGCTCCAAATCACAACAGAAGTAATCTCAAGGCTAATTGATACAACTGAGATTTGAACCATTTGTCTTGACTTTTGATGTTTTTTTCTTTCAAAAAAAGTCAGTTAAGAAACATGAAGACACAAACAAACAAACATGAAGACACAAACTGTCATTGACAGAAAAACATTGACTGTAAAGTAACAACCATACTGTATTTACACATTCAAACATTTTCTGTGTGGTGGTGAGGTATGTGTACAATTACACCTGCAACATGGAGATCAAAATTATTTTGATGTGAAAAAGTAATCTCAACTCTTTGGAGTAAAATTAAATAACTTAAAACATTATGACAGACAGACATATGTACAGTAAATTAAATAATAAAATCAAGAAATAATCCAATGAAATGTTTTAAACTGATCTCATTAATATAAAATGTTATTTCATCCTGCTTCTTTTGAATTTCATTCCGGCAGTTTTTGTAGTGGAGACTGTACACTTAATCTGTACTGTTTCAGATTTTTTTTCTTTGGATTCAAATAACCTATTTATCTTGGTTGACACAAAAAGTGGCTTTGGGACTGCTATGATTAAATGGGGGAAAAAACGACCTCGATATTTTAAAAATGGATTGTTCAACAATTTACAAAACATTGTATATTCTGGTTGTACTTTATAATTCTTTTTTGTCTAATATGTCTTATTTATTTAATATTGAACACTTTGGGTCTTCATACAACTTAAGGTCCACTCTTTAGCTCTTTTAGGGCTGTTAATCACATTGAATCAAGATTATTTTGTCACACATACTGATGCCAAGGTCAAGTATAAATGCGCACGTTTCAAAAATATCTGTTAGGTTAGGCACAAGGGAACTATGGTAAATGATTTCTGCTGTTGTTGCTTTGTTGCGCTGGTTACCTGTGGCATTCACAATTAATTTTGACATTCTACTGTTTGTCTTTAAAGCACTGTTTGGCCTTGCACCATCACTCATTGTCAACCATGTCATCCCACACCACACCTCTGCTTGATATGCTGACTAGCTGTTGTTGGTCCCCTGGACAAGGCTGGAGACAGACAGTTGGACATTTACTTTTAGGGCTCTACAGCTCTGGAATAGCCTTTCATTGGGAATCAGACAATCAGTCCCAGTGTCCTATGTTAAAATTCTTTCAAATGCGCATTTTTATATACTGTCTTTTTATCATTTTTTTTATTCCCTTCTTATAGGTTTTTATTTATTTTCATTCTACTTCTAGAATGCACTGCGTATTTTCTATGTCTTAAAAGAATCACGTATAAACTTGTTTTGAAAACTTCTATATAAATAAAAGATAGTTATTATTAAAAATCTGTGTGGCTACCTATCACTAGTGGTAATAGGAAGGTGAAATTTGAGTGAATTGATTCTTTAAATACTCTTTCCAAAAAACCTCTTTCCAATGTCCTCCCATCTGGTCTTGGCACACTGTTAAGTCATTCAATTATGAGGGACCTCTATCACAAACTATTGAAGACAACTGGATGTTGAAAAGCTGATGCTAAACTGCATTCCTGGTTTTAAAAGTTGAATAATATATGAAAGATGTAAAATATGATGCTGCTGAAGGAGTATGAATAATTGGAAAAATGGGAAATAGTCTAATTAGAGTTGAATTGGACTGAAAAGTTGAATAAATCTCATAATGGATGAAAGATGTAAAACATTACAAGGTTTGAATAGAAAGTATGATTACAGAGATAAGGTGTGAAAAATGCTGGGAAAAGTGTACTGCACTAATAGTCAAATCTATATCAGCTGTGTATCCCCAGCTGTAGTCAAAGGTTGCCATGGTGATGGTCACTGCTGTTTGACTCCCTGCTCAGAGAGTTCAGAGCAGGGAGTCAAACAGCAGAGATTTCACAGAGGAACGTGCCTCTCCTGTTATCATGAAAAAGAGGAGACCAAAAATGAGTGTGTGTAGAGTCAAAACTGGAGTGGGTTAGAAAAGTGGCTGTTTCTGCCTCCTTCCTGAAATTTGTGCTCTTAGTCAATATTTGAATCAATGCAGCAGTTGGTTGGAGGGTCATGGAGCCAAAATTGTAAGTCTGTCTTCTTTCATAGTTACCTAACTATGACCAGCACAAATGTTCCTTTGTTTTGATGTATAAATTATGCATGTGGAGTTAAAAGTGTTGGAGTGAGAGTAGATTTAATAGAAGACGTTTAGATTATTTTACAGCTTCTCTGCACTCTGTTATGTGCTCCACTCTGACTCTGAACATTCTACGCCTCACACTAATGTAAAAATCTGAGAAAGGCGAGAATTCCATGAAACACTAGTGTGAAAGGTATGAATGACATGCAAAGCTTGAAATATTGTGAAAGTATTTTCATCAGTTTTAATGAGAACATTTGAACATTTTAATGGAGCTTCTAGCTGAAAGCATGAGTGAATAGATAAGAGTTGTAAATGCATGAAAAACTGTGAAACTGAAAAAACTTACATTTTTAACATTCTGACATTTTAAATGAGGAAATATTTGTGGAAAACATTGAATACTTCTGAAAGTATGAAAGGTATCAATGAGAAACATTATAGCGATAATGTCCTAATTGAGCTGATGTTTGAATGAAGTTTCTACGTTAAAAAATGAGGAAGGATTTATGTTGTAAAAAATGTGGCAGAATGATAAAGAATTTCATGCATAGAAGAACATATTTTGTAATTACTTCCAGCATTCACGCCAATAATTTGAGGTGATACAGCATTACTGCTTCCACCACGAATGCCCAGCAGTTTTTTCTTCCACTCCCAGTAGGGTGAGCTCAACAATCCACAGTACAACCAGATGATGTTACTGGATACCTCGACCAGAGCACAGAGTACCGCTTGCAAGATTTTTACTGACCTCCACCCACTTCTGCAGTACTGTTAGGGTGCCATCTCAGGGCCAGTATCCATGCAGGTCACCGACAAATAACACACAGCTTCCTTTAGTGAACCTGCGACCATGACAACCTTTTGACAAAATAAATATGTATACAGTTACTATTAACAGCCTGATATGTTCTATCTTGAGGTGTATTTTATCAAAGTGTTAGTTAAGTATTTCATTTTTCTTTGGTTATGTGTGATGGTTTAGTTAGTGTGAGAAGAGCATTTTGACACATTTCATGCAAACATTTGATACCCAATTCAGATTTCTGTCATAACCAAGAGTAAACCCACTGTGACGTAATGTTGGTAGCAACACGTTACAAAAGTAATGTGATTACTGTAATGTTTTGCTGTTTGCTGTGACGCAGTAATGTAAGGCATTACTAAAAAAATGGGTAATATTTTACTCAGTACAAACTTCAGTAATGCGCGTTACAATCATAAAACATAGACGTAGTCTCCGTGACGTGTCACGTGACTCCGTGACCCGTCGATTTCTGAAGAGCAAAAATGAAGTTAACCGTAGTGCGCAGCCATCTTGGCGGTGGGGACGTCGCCTAACTCCGGTTAATCCAAATATGGACAAAGAGGTGGAGCGAGGGCGGAGCTGAATGAAGCCTGTTTGATGAAACATGCTCACCTAGCTAGCCGACTAACCCGGTGGTACCGGCCGGCTTCGGCACCGGAACTTTAATAAGCCAGCGTAACGTTACATGTCAACATTTCAGCCTACAACCGATCACAATCACTCAGTTTCTGGAGTATGATGAACTTAAAATTTCTGTTTTAGCAATAATATAAATATAAATAATAACGTTTGAGATCATACACCATCAAATTTTATGTTACTGTTTAGCTTCAAGCTAAACTCCTTTGAGGAACAGGTCAATGTCTCAGCTGATGCGCCCATGTCAGTGGAAACAGAAGTAAGGTCTTACTTGAATTCTGCCCCTGTGATGGAAAGCCTCCACCTGTTTCCAAGTATGAAAAAAATCGCACTACCTTATAATGCACCAACACCATCCAGCACCCCAGTAGACTTTTCAGTCTCGGGAGTCTTGTGTTCACCCCAAAACAACCTTCTTGGTGATGGCTTTGTGCTGTGAAATTGAATGAAAGAGAATAAAGGAACAGAAATAAAAAAGACCATATCTTGTCATGTCATTAGGCTTTAGGTTACAATATAGTGGGCTCTAGCTCTATTGATTTTAATATGAATAGGCCTACAGTTACAGTATCTCTATCACAATTTACTAGACTTTGACCTTTTGTCTGTTTTTGAGATTCTGGCTATGATTGTTCCTTGTATTGCACCATGAACAATTATTGTGCCTATCAGGCAATATATTCTACCGTTACATATTCTACTGTTGTTAGCCTTAAGCCTAGCTCAGTCATTCTCAGTCTCAGTTATTGCTCTCCACTGGATGTGTAATGAGCTACAATAAGCTAAATTTATAACGCCAAATCCATACTTCCAGTTATTTTGGTGAAAGTAACTTAAAAGTAATGCAGTAGTAGTGTAATGCATTACAGTTCAGAGACAGTAATATTGTAAGGTAACTAATTCCTTTGAAATGACCGTAACAAGTAATCCATAATGCATTACATTTTTGAAGTAACTTGCCCAACACTGCTGTGACATCACTTGTTGGTTTGTGGACTACTATTTTGACACTTTGGTACACTTCTACGTTTCTATCTAGTCCTAAAGCATACCCTGCTTTGTTGTCCAGTTTACTCTAAATAGGACTATAATTTTCAAAATGAACATCATGCTTTATTGGCAAATTGAAACAACTGACTGGGAGGATGAACTCATTAGGAAACTGTCTGAGGTAATAAATCAAGTGAGAAGGTGGGTCGTTTTCTCATATGCTTACAATTGGACAATCGGACTTCATTTTTCAACCAGTGCAGCAGCCTCATGATGGCCATTAGAAAGGATGCAGGTTTAAGGCAGTTCCGTATTGGCCCGGAAGCTCCGTCCATTATTTATACAGTCAATGTCATACCGCTTTTATTCTGAAAAAATTTGTCGGAAGTGTTTTTATTGTTGCTGATAGCGAAACACAACTGACTTTGGACCAGCAGCGAGGGTAATTGCTTGAGGGGATGCACAGGGAGACAGGAGTGAATGAACAGCTAAATGTTAGGATTTAGCAGCGACATCTCCGTTTCACACCGGTTTACACACAGTGCAGCAGAATTTACCGTGTTTAACGCCACACCTGATGTTTCGCTGCTCGTCGCTTGATCACCTTCTGTTTCCATCGGTTTTTCTGTTCATAGGATGCGACGAGATCACGGTGCTCTGCGTACTGTAAAAACATCCATCAGCTGCTGTTCAGCTTTTGGATGCCTGGAGCATCCAAAATAAATCTGAATAATTAGGATCCTAAAAGTAAGAAAGAATAAGAAAGCGTCGTACAAGGCAGACATCACTCGGACTCCCCTCTATCCTTCCTCAGCGTGATATGAAACAACAATAAAACGTCGTTGGAATTATTTCTCCTGATCTGTTTATACAGAAACATCTGGAACGTTGTTCTGCTGTCGGCTTTTTTCCCACACTCGTGTAAGTACTGATAGGCATGTGCTAGGATCAGATATTGTTTACTGTTATTGTGTGTTATGGGCTGAGTCTATTAAGGTGGCATGGCCTACAGCACCGCTGGATGTTTAACCGCTTCAGCTTTCAAGATTGCATGCATTATGATTACAGTAACGGCTTCATTGTGATGTCCAAATCAGTGAATGGAAATTACCGATGTGTTTAACCTAGCTTTGACAAAAACTGTAAATGAATGTCAAATATAAACAGTATAAAAATATAGGATAAAAATACTATAAATTAAATTAAGAAAATACTAAATCATAACAAAAATGAGCAGATGATATTAAACGTCACAGAGTTCATATATGTAATAATTGCGTTAAATCTATGCAATCTATTGCAATTCAGAACAACAACTCTGCTACCTTTACGAAGTTTAAAGTGTTCAGTTTTTGTTGACATGGTCGGAAAGGTGTAAAATCAATTATATTTTTATTATTGAGGTCATAGTTAAAGGTGGTGGTGATCTACATTATACTGAGCTGTAATTCTAATATATATATCTAATGTAATTTTTTTGTCCTTCCTAGTTACATAAAGATGGGGGAAGAAGGGACTGAATATTTGACACACAACTCAATATAATGCTTTCCCATACAACAACACTAACTATAAAGTCAGTGCTAAAACATACAATGGATTTAACACCTCTTTAGAGTGTAAAAAAAAACCATTTAAGGCATTAAAAAAAAAATAGACTTGTTGACAGAACAGTTGTGCAGGTGTACCCAATGAAGTGGTCTGTGTATTTAATATGATAGCTTACCAAAATAAGAAAAATAAAATTAGTACTACAAGTCTACAATTCTACAATTTCATTTAGCAAACGCTTTTGTCCAAACGACATACATCTGAGAGTGAACTAATAAAATATGGAAGTAATTTTTTTTCATGACACTTTTTGCCCATGCTTGAGACTGTATTGTAGATATACTGTACATTTTATGTATTTTCTGATTCTGATTACAGACATCATTCTCACATTTACAGATATTTTATAACAGATATCTTGGTTTTGATTTATTTTCATAAATAATGTTTTTTGTGCATGCCAGGGAACATTAATCAAAAATTGTTGGGTTGTTTCAATAAGGTGTCTCAATTTTTTATTCTTTATTTTCTTAGATCATGTTTTTTATTGTGCAGTCAAGGGATTATCAATCCAACTGGTGCTAGTTTATTCATTTTAAGAATGACTTTTATTGGATTTGCAAATGGACTCACTTCATATAATATGTTTTTAAATTTAGAGCTTTCCTCTGCAGTTGTTGTAATTAAGAGATCGTTTAGTGCTGAAATGTTTGAGGTTAGGTGGAAGATGGGGTAATGAGTTCTATGTGGCATTTTATAAATCTGCTGTGATTTTGTTCAAAATTACCATATACTACTTACCTCCATTGGAGGGTTACAGATGATAACAAACTGAGGATAGGCTACTACATAGTTCCTAAATAACTATGTGGTATATTCATGATATATCAAAATCTGATATGTAGAGCTATGGGTCATTTAAAACTCTGCACATCCTCTCTAACTTCAAACTTTCCAGACCGTGCATGCCTAATGCCATAGCAAAAGCTATGCAAAACATTTCATCTCTTACCCTTAAGAACAGCTCCATGGAAGACAGTCTCAGGTGCTGCACATGGCCTGTGTGCGGCTCTCAAGTTTTGTTGCTCATAGCTAATATTAGAATACTTACCCAGTAGCTAAAACTACTCACAGTGTGAATTCTTTATAAATTCCTACCAAACACCAGGTTGTTGCTCAGTAGGTCATACTGTACTGTACCCTGTGATAACAGAATAGATATCCAGAAATAAAAATACCAACAGTATAAATCTTTTGAAGTTCAACTCCACATCTTGTTCCCTTGTATCTACGTATGTATGTACGTACAGTACTGGTACACTGTTAGTACAAATAAATTACGCTATACATTGGGAAGAATTACACTTACTTTGTGGGCTGTAATCTAAAGCATTACTGAAATGTTTCTCAGGCAAACAGTAACAGAACCCTTCAGTGAGTGATGCTGTACAGGCATCCAGCTCCAAGAGAGACAATGAAAAGGCCTTGATGATGGATCCTTATATGCAAGCCAGTTCCTCTTATCGAGGATGGTTCCCATGGTGACATTGATTCACAGACTAAGATGGATGTCCAAAAGAGCTTTAAATTCTAGTGGTGTTATCAGTGCCTATATTGTGACGAGTGCATTCCTCTATAAAGAAATAATCCCCCGTGGAGCTGCTGTTACAACACGACACACACTTCTGGCTTGTTAGAATTCATTCTTTCATGGCCAGGGAGGCACCCTGATACTAAAATTACACTGCTTGGCAGGGTGTTTCAAACAATTTACAAATCTTGAACTCTGTCAGATAATAATGATAATAATAATAACATGGTACTCACCAAGTTAACAGCTGAGATCTGGGAACAGTGTGAGATGACACATCAGATTGATCAAGAAACACGTGCAATTAGATGATCAGACCAGACCTCTGAACAAATGTGTCCCCTGAAATCCATCTAAATACAACAGGAATCCCAGTGAGGGAGAAGGCTGGGAATATATGACAGGCGGATATTGGCCCTCTGACAAAGCCAAATAATGGCTTTGTCAGTCGATGATTTTCAACATGGTCACAGTGCTGCTGTAAAGTTACACTTGAAATGAGGTACAGTTAGATCGAGTCTCTCCAGCATCTTTATTAACTTTGACTTATCTTCTCTTGACAAAAGAGATTTTTGCACTTAATCACTTCTTCTACTAATAAGTCTGTATGAACATGTGTGTGGTTTTAAGTGGTGGCTCCACTTCTTTCATTTCTGTTCTCATAACTCATAGTCTCTCAGAGTCCTCAGTCACAGTCACAGAGTTTGGCAGCATTTTATTATTGTTTCCTTGAGCAAGCACAAAACAGTTCTCATAAAAACATGTTTGATATTTTGAATACTTAATAACCTTGACATAATTGCACCCTGTAAGGATAAATGGTCTAAACCTAATGTTCTTATTGGCTGAATAAACGTACTCCTTCTGAAAAGCTGAACAGCAACTGAAAAGCAACATAAAGGGTTGGCTCACCGAATTTTTCTATTGTTGACTATTGTTTTGGTTTTATTTTTTTCCTGTTGAGAGATACCTGACTCTGAGATTTGTTCCTCCACCCCATTGGAGGTGAATGGAATGCCATTTGTAGCGCCCACACCATTGAAAAGATAAGATAATAAGATAATTCTTTATTGATCCCCCCATAGGGGAAATTCGGGACAACTGACTTTTTCAAAATTTAAAGCAACATCTCCCTGCTATTGTCTGTATTGTCCAATATATCATTTTTTTAAACATAAACACTTAACAAAACATCTTTGATAAGGGGCCCTTAAAGTTGGTTAATAAAGAATTATGACAAGTAGGAGCATGCACAGCTCCAAATCTTAACACTGTATCGGGTGCACAGTTGTAGCAAGGCTGAAAACAAACAGAACACTGGCACTCACAGATAAATAGTCTTATTTATTGTGGGCAAAAACAGAAGAGTTTCAGTTAGAAGCCATCATCAGTGTTCACATGTTCATTTTTGCTTAGTAATAAGACACTTACCTGTGAGTGCCAGTGTTCTGTTTGTTCTAATAAAGAATTGTGACCACTCGTATATGCATATTGTACATGTGCATGCACTGATATATATGTACATGTGTATGCACTGTATATGTTGTACGAATATGCAATTTTCCTTCTTCTGTTGCAATTGTTGCTGTAACTGTTTTGTTTGCTCTCTTATTTCTCATTATTCCTGCCATTAAGAAAACTAAAACAAGAAAGAATCAAGATAAAACATTGACAATCAAACGTATACATTCTAACACATTGAAAATTATAATAAATAATATTGTAATAGAGTTCAATTTAGTTTATTTTCTATTATGAAATAACAGACAAGAAGTCACAAGTAACATATGTCAAGTATGACACAGTGTAGTTTAAGTGGCGTAAAGAGGAAAATTTGCAGGAGTTAGGGTCAGTGGCATCATAGTACCAACAAACTGCACAATATATACAATATATATACCAAAATTGTTTATATAAATGATGGTGATTAATAGTTCTTTATGTGCAAAAGTAATCTATTAAAATTCATTGCCTGTAGTGAGAATTAATTTTGATAAAACCTTAAGGAACAGAGATTCATGTTGGTGCTAAACTTCAGTAAGCAAAGGACAGCATAGCTATAGTATGTTGGGTTGAGTTCCCATAATTCTACAAAGTGGTCTTTGTGATACTTAAGCAGCTCTTGTTGTACATGTTATGTACTAAACTGAGTAGAGTGGTATTGTGGCAATCTGCCAAAATTAATCCCCCCCAAATATAAAATAATAGTCAAAATTCACCTCAGTCACACCTCCCGTGTCCAATGGGAATTCAGCTCTGCTGTCAAGCAGGAGGGTGTATATCTGAATCCGTGGTCAGGACCTCCTCTCTACTTGGCAGATGGGCGAGGAAGATGGCCTTTGGGATGGCAGGAGATGACCATTGACCTTACAGGGTCATATATGCACCTTACCTGTCTTGTCATCTGAAGCCCTGGCTTGCCCTGTTGCCTTGGGTCTGGATTTCATGTGTGTCATCGGCCTGCAGATGGATATCGGAAACAGTCAGTACTGGTTTAATGCCAACATGGAAGGCAAATAAAGTTTTGAGAACGACAACAACAATCATGGTGATGGGATGGTAGATACAACTTTGCTTCCTCTCTGCCATTGATCCCCAAGGATCAGTCAAGTAGAGAGGAGGTCCCGATCACGGATTCAGATCTGCACCATCCTGCTTGACAGCAGGGCAGAATTCCCATTGGCAGGCAAGGGAGGTGTCACTGAGGTGTATTTTGAACATTATTTTATATTTGAGGAGGAAAAAACATTAATTTTGGCAGATCGCCACAGTATGGCTTAAGCCTTTGGGGTTAACCCGAATTTGCTATTTGCCTACATGTGCCTGTGAGTTCAAACATAACACAACCCTGACTAACTTGTTCTGGGAGACCTGTAATTAATCTTTGTTGAATTATTAATTAACTGTTAGAAAGGAAATGTAATAAGAAATTAAAAGTACTGTAATGCTTTCATGATCACATGCACAGTCTTTTCTTTAGATTGACCACTCTGGTTGTTGTTTGGCCCCAGTTAATCAAAAGGCTGAGCACAGTTGTTAATACGGAGTGTTGGTCATGATTGACCTGTTTGTGTACTGTTCTTTCCTCATCCTCAGCCCTGTCTGTGTATGTGATGGCTATGTTGCTGGTACTTCTTCTCTACGTGCTCCTCCTGTCCCTCCACACTCCTAGTCGAGCTTCTCCTTCCTGTCCATTGAGCTGTCGCTGCTACAGCCTTACGGTGGAATGTGGCTCTACTGGCCTGATGGACATCCCCAAACACATTCCTTCATCCACACAGGTAGGTTCATTGTACTGAAAGAGGACATTCAGTGACATTACCATGGATGTTACATCAATCTTGACCAATAACAGAATTAAGAGCCACACGGATGTACACAGGTGTCTCTAAAGCTGACACAGCCTACTTGCTCTTCAATAGCAAGTTTATGAAAGAGTGCCCTCTAATGGCCAATAAAATATATGCAGGATATTACTGGCGGCTACCCTAGCTGCTAAGTGACATATGCTGTGCATGCCTTGTTAATTAATCAGCAAACCCACAATACAACCATTCTGTATATAACGTATTAGTAAGACTGTGTACTAACACACAGCAAACTCAACTGTAATGCCACAGAGTTGCAATGAAAGCATACTATGGTATTATGAACTATTAACAGCTAACTGCATGTTAGCTGCTAATATGTAGCCAAACAGTGAGCCAAACATGAGCTTGATTTGCTTAGCTAATACAAACACCTAATATAAACTCTATCATTCAGGCACAAGTCTGTAATGTCCAGGAGAGTCTATCTGGTGTTTGTCAGGCTTCAGATGACTTCATGAAAAAAGAGGGCATATCTAGGTGTCGTTCTGATTGGGCCAAAGTCTGTGAGACAGCGTTCAGGTGGAAAGTGGGGGTACTGGCAAAGTCATCACTAGAGGGGTTTTTTTTTGCAGTGAAATCTGAATTATTACAAAAAGGGATTTGGATTCTTATGGGCTAATCCATGGGGTTGTATCACCTCAGTGATTTAAGCAACTGGGCATGTGTAAGTTTGGTTGCACACTTTCACTTCAGCAGACCTCATTCACCACTGTCAAGTCCAGGGGAGATGTTGGTGACTGTTGCTACCGGCCATAGTGAGCAGGGGGACTGAGGATGCAAGATCATGACAGCCTTGCCAATATGTAGGTCTGGCATGTTCATGTGTCTTTTTTGTCTGACCTGGAGGCTGGGAAGGTAGAACTTGATCACATTTCCTTTCCAGACCCCTTTGAATGTCCTTAGCACCAGCTTTGTCACTAGCTGGGCTCCAAGTGTGACCTACAAGGCTTGCTTTACTCAGCAGATTTCTCACTTCCAACAGCCACCAAAGTAGGGAGCATTTAGCAGGCTGAATCACCAGTGGATCTGCTGGAGTGTGAGCTGAGCTTGAAGGTCCATCTGAAGGGCTGCAAAACGACTCAGTGTCAGTATGAATGGCTCATGTGATCATGCATTTGAATAATATTCCCCAGCATTTCTTGCTTCTTTGCCCTGTTGTGACAGAGTAGGGTCCAAAGCAGTCCACACCTGTCTTTTACAGAGGCAGGTCAGCCAGCTCAAATGGTTCTTTCAAGTTTGTCATGCCATCTCTGACACTCTGTGCAAACAGCCTCTCACCCACACAGAGTCCAGTATTTGCGAGTCTGAAAAGACTTGTTCAGACCTGGGATGATGACCTTTTCAAAGTCTTTAAGAACCAGTTGTGTGACTGGGTGTTTGGCTTCCAGCACGACTAGATTAATAGCATCTGGATCAATCTGGCTGCTGTGGCATGAGTGGCCACCTACCCAGGTGGGGTCATCATTTCCATCAAATTCTGGGGCCAGAGTGAGGAGATGGCTGTTCTTAAGCACTGGCTTCCTATACTTCAGCTGGGCAAGGTGTGGGGAAGCAGTCTACCTGCACTCGCTGAAGGAGGGAGGTTTTGTCCTTATGATAATCCTCAGCTGTGAGTGCATCTTTAACTGTCGCATGTAAGGAGTGCATGATAGCTGCTATCAGTTGCACAGTGGCATCAGATTTAGGTAGTGCAGATTGTGCAAAGGTGAGTCTACAGAAGCATGACATTGGGATGACCCAGTCTTTTTTCCCCACAGATATTGGTCCAGACCTTGTAGTGTAGAGTACAAGAAACCTGAAGGAGTTGTACTGATTGAATAACACAGGTGAATGGTGTTGTCAGCTTGGCAGTATCACTTGAGGCCTAGGGCTGATTCCTGATAGTTAGATTGGTCCTGAGAAATCCACTTTTAAGCACTGTCCGACCTTGTCTTTGCAGAGTGGTGAGGAATGGTGTCAGGGCGGTTACTTCTGCACTGCCACAGCTTGAAGTTACCTTGGGCAAAGAGTGCCTGTAGCTGGCCCACCAGGCCTTTGGCATCCTATTCAGAAGCTGCACTCTGTGGAAAGTTGTCTACATAGACTCTTCTGCATCAGACCCCAATTTGGCAACATTGTTAACTTGTTCCAGCCTCTGTATCTTCTCTCTGTACATCTGAGCTGGGGAAACATGGCCTCTTTGAGTGCATGTTGTTCAGGGAAGATATGGACATGGAGAAAAGGAGCAGCATTGTGGTAGCTGTTGAGGGCCTCTTGATCATGACTGGATCTCATGCTGACCTTTTCCTTCCACCAGGTGTTCAAATCCATCTGCCATAACCTTTCAACTTGTTGATAAGGGTCTGCTGTTGGGGCCCAATAGGATTTGAAGAGTCAGTCTTGTTCTGTGAAGTATTTGAGCCCATGGGTTGATGTCTGAAGTGACCACCCAAGGCAGGTTCTGATCACTACTGGCACCCTAGGTGACTATGGTTATTAGGTGGGGATGGTCTGAAACTATGAGCAAGAGGAGATGAACTCTTAAACTGCTGAATGGGCAGGTTAACTTTAACTGGGTAGTTGTGCTCTCCTTAAGCAAGGTTTTGGTGCAGTGAAGGCTCCCTTTATGTTAAAAAGTAGTTTATGAGAACTTGCTTGTGAGCTGGTGAAGGTTTTCATCTTACTGTCCCAGGGGGCAGGTCCTCAGTTTGACATTGAAGGACCCAGCTGTTTAGCCACTGAATGGATAAGCAAGGTGTGCTCTGAACCATTGTCCAGTATGGCATATGTCAGTAGAGTTTGGCTTCCTGAGCACCACTTTGCTAACCTTGAGGTGAGCTTGAGTAGAACAATGTGGTGTCAATTATTACACGTTTTGCAGTGCATTTTCAGGTCACACGCATTCGATGATTTCTTAAAACGGAGAAATTGGTTATTGTCTTGGAACCACATACGTTTCTGAGTGCCGTTGTGAAGCTTAAAGTTAGTGCGGTTATTGAGTGATTGCTTGTCGTTAACACAAACTGGGCAAAATGTTTTTGTGACTTTTCAGACAGCAATACTGATCAAAACTCATCCCACTTCACTTTGACTTCTCTCCATCCAGACCATCTTCCTTCAGGACAATGTGATTGGTCAGATCCGTCGACAGGACCTCACTCTGCTGAGGCACCTGCACTACTTGTACCTACAGGTAATGAACATTCACATTGTCTACATCACCAGTTATACCATATATGTATTTGTATATTGTATATGTTGTATATTTTGGGCTTACAAATGTCAGTAGTGATACAATACAGTGAAATGTAATAACCAAAATGTTTAAATGCAAGATAGGATATCCTTCTGACATGACCAAGTAGTTAATGCAGTAGTTACAGTATAAAAAGTGTTTTTACTGTGCAGTTTTTTTGGCTGTTTCACCCGCATAATGCCATACCAGCTAATGCTTGGGTGTAAAAATATTTATATGATAAGACTATAATAAGACTAAACTGTTGATGATGATGGCCTAAATCTGTTTTCTGCTCTATTTTCCCTTTTTTTCTTTTTTTCTTAAATAACACCACAAGAATTCAGGATTTGTATTAACACTGTAACATTACCACAAACATGTTTGTTTGCATGCTGTCATTTTTAGAAATTGCAGTTTTACTGAAATACCACTACATAGCTAAATATGGACTGTCAACAGTTTATCCTAAGAATTCCCACTGAAAGAATAGAGAAAAAAATGGCTAAGAGGTTTATCAAAAATCCACTGACATAAAACACACCTCCTAGCACCAAACAAAAGAATATCCAGCAGTTTTATCATGCAGTTTATAAATCTTTTGTGTTTTCACATTTGTTTTGATGATTGAGCTTTTAATGTATTAAGAAATCTCCATTCAATGGAATCTTACCATCTCTTGTCCAGTCTTCATAAATATATATTTACAACACAGAAATACAGTAACATTTTTTAAAAATTTTCTTTTTAGTATTCTCAGTTCGAATGCACCAACAGCAGCAGTCAAGTTTGAGGAACACCATCACTCATAAGAGATTGAGGCTACTTTACGGTGACTATACTGTACCATGGTTTGACATTAATGTGAGTGTGATATAAAACCATGCAATCGATGTAGTGATCCAGAGATATTGCTTTTATTCCACATTTTTTTCATTCTTGTCAAAACCTGAGGCATTCAGCATGCACACTGCAACTCGACTGATAGTCATAGATGAGAGGTGTATTATGCTGCTAGCAACTAATGTCTCCTCAAGATGCTAGTTTGAAGCAGAGTTCAGGAGTGGGCTACAGAGATCTGGTAAGCTGTGGGTGAGAAATAAATTCTAAATAACATGCAACCAAGTCAGATGTCAGTTTCAGCAGAAAATTATTAAAACAGAAGAAACATCACCAAAGCACTGATTTTAATGTAGTGCAAAAGCAGTATAACAGTAGAAGCAGAAGCAGGTTCCAAGCAATAACCAGTAGCAAATATTTTTGTTTGGTCATCTTCTAATGTTCCTCCTCCTCCAGAACAACACCATCTCAGCAGTGGAGTCTGGCTCTTTCCAGAACCAGGGTCAGTTGTTGGAGCTGGCTCTGAATGGGAACCGGATCCACCTGGTGACAGCTGACATGTTTCAGGGACTTGAACATCTCCGCATTCTTTACCTAGCTGGAAATGGCATCACACGCCTGCTGGACTACACCTTCCGTGGCTTACAGGTAAGGCATTTTAGAGCATATGTATGAAGTCCATTAACTTTCACTTTTACACAAAAATCTTAATACAGAGCTATGCAAGATGCTTTCTCAGCTTCCTGCACAGCACAGCAGTTTTCTTCTTTCCTTTATGAAGCTCCAAAGATGATATGTACCGTTCCCTTCCATGTCTCTGCAGCGTCTGCAGGAACTTCATTTACAGCACAACAGTATAGAGATGTTAGCAGACCAGGCTCTAATTGGTTTGACTTCTCTGGCTCTGCTGGACCTTAGCAGGAATAATCTTCACACCATTGGCCCTGCGTCCCTGCGACCTCTGGTCAGCCTGCAAGTGCTGCGCATCACAGGTGAGGCTGGATTACGGACATAGATACTAAAGTAAAAATATTAGGAGTGGTCCTGAGGAAAACGTGGTTAGAGAAAATTGACAGGCATGTTTATCTTTTTACTTTTCTTAAAACTGCAGATTGCTGTCTTTGCACAATTGTATACCATGGTACTGTACCATGGTAACCACCATGTCCTACCAGTTTAGAGTTAAATTTAAAGCAGTGTGGTTCATTTAGGCTGAACCAGAGGGGGGAAACCCCTCTTGACTGAATACTGGTTGTTAAATCAGAAAAAAATCTTTTTATTGAATCAGTTTGTTTCACATCCTCCCTGAAGTTTTCCTTGCATTTAGGGTTTCCTTTTTTCCAGAGATCAGCCCAGACCCATTCATAACCCTCCTGCACATAAATACATACATTCCTTACATACCTTTTTTTTTTATATACCTTACCATTTACTAAGGTAAAATGTCTTCTTCCTACGACTACCAATGGTTAGGATCTCAACTAGTTAAGCATCAAGGGGTTTGTCACATTCTGACCTAGAATGAGAGTAGTCTGGTGAAAAGCTGACTGAAAAAAGGTGTGATTTGATCTCCAAAAGCTAGAAAAGGTAGCAAGACAGAGTCTGTTTGATGCAAAAAAAAAAAAAAAGTTTATTGCCCTTTTTAAGACCAAAAATGAGGGAAAATAATGGAACAACAATAATGCAAAAATATTTACAATATTTGGCCAGCAACAACAATAAGCCTACACAGCACCACAGCCCTTCTCTGACTGCCTAAGCAGTGTAGATCCCCTCTATTTAAAGGCTAGGCCCCTCCCACTGGACCATACCATCTTTAATTGAAAACAATTACATAATTAATTCAAACACACAAATCATCTTCCATCTCAGGAACCATTTTAAATCACACCACACATTAAATAAGTCAAAGCATTCCTATAATGCCCCTTTTAACACTCCCATCAGTTAGTATGGTGTAGTAAGATGGACTGAGCATGTTCCCTACTTAATACTCAGGCACTATAAAAGACAGCCTGAAACTATGCTCAGGTCCTTTGTCACTGCCCAGAACCAGGAAACACTGTGGTAAGAAAAGAACATAATTGGATACAGACAAACTCATAATCTTCCACATTTAAATAATAAAAAGTTAACTCAAACAATAATCCTTTTGTGTGTGTTTTTGTAACCGATATGGGAAAAACAATAGCACGATGTTAGATGTTAAATGTAGCTCATAGTGTGCACCCACCAAACTATTAGTAGCATGCTACCTGGCTAACATGTGGTGTGTGAAATGAGTGTTGGTGCAGTGTGCTGGTGTGATGTGTTACCAGTGGCAGGGAAAACTGCCACAGGGTTCCAACCTAACCTCCTGTCCTCTGCTCTACTGTAGACAACCCATGGCGCTGTGACTGTGCTCTCCACTGGTTGAGGAGCTGGATTGATGAGGACGGCCAGCGTCTGCTCAGCTCTGCAGAACGTCGGCTGGTCTGCACTGAGCCGCCACGTCTCTCCCACCTAAGCCTTGTGGAGGTCCCTCTCAATAGCCTGGTGTGTATCCCTCCACTGGTGCAGCTGGAGCCAAGGAGGCTAGCTGTGCGTCTGGGAGAGAGCCTCAGGGTGTCCTGCCATGCCTCTGGTTACCCTCGGCCGCAGGTAGGGATAATTTACTTGTCATTATCTGAAGGATAATCAGTTTCTGTTTCTTAGGATCTGATGGGTGGGAAAAACTTAATTCTAATGTCAATAAAAGTTCTAAGTGTGCCCAATTCATTTATTAAAATATAATGATTTTGAACACTTTTGCTATGACTTCAAGGTGCTGCTCCACCATAAGCCTCCAGAAACAACTCGTGTCATGGATTCTCCAATTGTCTGGAATTCTTTTTTTGAAATTTTCTTTTTATTTAAATTCAAAAAGCAAATTATTACAATTCCAAAGCATATTTTGTTTACATCATCAAAGACAAAGTAAAATCACACCTTATGGGTTTTACATACTCAGACCAGATCTGATAGAACTTCTGTTTTTGCACTTTCAGGGAAGATGTCAACTTTTCCATAATGTAAACCTCATGTACAATGTCAATCCATTCTTCAATAGTGGGTGGTTCTACTTTAAACCATTTTCTTATGATGATTTTTTTGCTTGTTGCCAATAATATACCAAGTAGCATCTTGTCATTAACATTACAGTTTTCAAACAATATGTCACCCAAATACATAACTTCACATTTAAAAGCAGTGTTTACACCAAATGTATTATTTATGTGTTCATGGACCCGTTTCTAATATGGTTTAATGCCCTGACAATCCCAGAAGACATGAAAGTGATTAGCTTTGTTAGTCCCACAAAGTCTCCAACAGGCGTCCCCACGACCCTGATGGCGCTTCTGAATAGGTATAACAAAAAACCTCACAATGTTGTTCCAGCAGACCTCACCCCATGTGTTTAAATTTGTTGAAGCCCATTGTAGCTGACATATTTTCGCCCAACTCTCCACGGATATCGAAACATTTCCTTCTCTTTCCCATTTCCTCTTTATATATTCTGTGTTGTCTTGTTTCGATTGTAGTATGCCATTGGAAAGTTTGGATACTATTCTGTTGCATGATCCGGACTTAAGTAATGATAGTAACACCTGCAAGGAATCACGTGATTCCCCTTCCCAGTGCCTCTTTTAGGTTTTGGCTAAAGTGGTGCCTGACCTGCAGGTATCTGTAAAAATCATCCGAACATAATCCGTATTTTTTCTGTGGTGCTTCAAAGCTCTGGAATGCCCCCTTAATGACAAATGAATAATAGTTAGTTATTCCTTTTGAGATCCACTTCCTATATCTGTTATCATATTTATTAGGCGCAAACTCTAAGTCGTAAGTGCACCATCTCAGAGTTTTGGACAAGTCTCCTGATTTACAGATTTTAATAATTTCCTGTCAGGATTTCAGAAGAATGTTCGACATGGGTTCATCTGAAACCATTAGTTTGTCCTGTAGATTGCTGTCTGCTAGTAGGGCCGTTATTGGTATTTTTTTTACCATCAGACCTTCTACCTCCTTCCAACCTGCCCTGTATGTTGGTGAACATAAGCAGACTAAAGGTCTCAACTGAGCTGTGTGGTAATATTCTTTCAGGCAAGGAAGGCCCATCCCACCCTTTTCCTTTCTTAATTGCAGAGTTTTATAATTGATCCTGGCCCTTTTTCCTTGCCATAGATATCTTGAAATGTCCCTCTAGGAAATGCTTATGTGGTATTTGGAACGGCAGACATTGAAACTGGTAAAGCATTCTCGGAAGTACATTCATTCTAATTGACTCAATCCTGAAGTATAGATTCAAAAAGGGGATGACATTCGATCTTTGCATATTTGACCTTATCTTTGAGATTAAAGGTCCATAGTTGACGTCAAGCATTCTTGAAAAGTCCTTCGGCAGTAAGACTCCCAAATATTTAATGTGCTCTGCTTCCCAATTCCATTTATATATATTTTCTAATCTCTTTTGGTGGGTCATAGTTAAATGCTAAAACCTGAGTTTTATTGACATTAATTTTGTACCCCAAAAGTGAACCATATTCCTTTAGCATTTTCATCACGTTTGGGAGTGTTATACATGTTATACTTATCAATAGATCAGCAAATAGGGCAATTTTTTTGCTCCCCAGATGTCATTATTGCACTGTTTAAATCAGGTCTCTGTCTAATCGACTGACCCAAGGGTTCTATAAATAAGGCGAACAGGAGTGGCGATGCACATCATCCCTGTCTTGTTCCTCTTTCCAGAGTGAATGAGTTACTTAGGTCTCCATTTATTTTAATTTTGGCTGTTGGTTTATCATACAGAGCAGCAAATGTGTCAATTAGGGTTGTATGAAACCCACATTTTAACACTTTGTACAAGAATGACCATCTCACTGAGTCAAAAGCTTTTTCTGCATCTCAACTTATAAGAGTTTCCAATTTTTGTTGTGTAGCTTGTTTCATAATGTGCAGTGTTTTCCTAATGTTGTCTTGAGTCTGCCTTTGTCTAATGAAGCCTGTCCTCATGTATAAATTCTGGTAGAATTGATTCTAACCATTTGACGGTATTGACGTGAAGTTTGTAGTCAATATTTAGAAAACTTACAGGACGCTAATTCCCACATTCCAATTTATCTTTCCCCTCCTTAGGTATAATAGAAATGATTGCTGTAAAGCTTGCTTTGTAAAGAGAAGCTTTTTTGGTAACACTTTATAATAACGATCAGTTATAAGACATTTATAAGACATTTATAAGCTATTAGTAGGTATTAGTTGATAGTTAACTAATCATGAACAAACCACTTATATACATTTGTAAATGATTGTTAAATCATTTACAACTTACGTTACAAGACATTTATAAACTATGAGTAGATATTGAACTAATCATGAATAAACCATTTGTATACATTTGTAAATGATTATTAAACCAGTTATAACTTAAGTTGTACAACATTTATATATGATTTATACATTATTAAAAACACTGCAACATTGTTTGTAAGAAGTGATTTGTAGATCATTTTTTTCCAATATGGTCAACCTTATTAGCAAGTTATCAGTGAAATAGTGTAGATGTGTTAAAAAACCCACTGTACCACCATTTGTTTATTCATGTTTAACAAATGATTTGCTAGACATTCATAAAAAATCTATAAATCATTTGCAGATGTTATTGTGTCCCTTAAAGTGAAAACTATTCATTATTTACAAATGTCTGTTAATGTTTATAAATGATTTGTGGACCTTTTACTCACCTCTTATGGATGATCTGGCTTTTATGAATGCAGATACGAAGCAATTACTAACTTGTCTTTTCATGTTTAACAAATGATTTGTTAGACCTTCATAAAAAATCTATAAATCATTTGCAGACGTTATTATGTTCCTTAATCTAAAGTGAACCCTATTCATCATTAACAAATATCTATTCATGTTTGCTAAAGATTTGTAGACTTTTTCATCACATGTAATAAATGTTGCTGACAACTTTGGGATCCAGCCTTCTTTGTGACATCAAACAGTGACAGAATTAGGAGTACAGAGTATAAGCGTATAAAACATTTTATTAAAACAAACACAGCAACCAATATGCTATGAAACAACATATAGCAATGATGAAGTTTTTTTCAACAGCCTGCACATTGACATGGTTTCACTTGTGTTTCTTTTGTTCATCGCAACTTGTCCATCGCCATTGTGAAGGCTTCTCTCACTTTTTGGGACATCTTTGACAGGGTTGCTGAGGACCCGGCAATGTTGTCCATGATGAGGTCAACCTGGCGTAACCTCAGTCCTTGAGAAAATCTTGAAATACATAGTAGAAAATGTGTTCCATCATAACCCAATGATTCAAGATACAGTAGGCCAACAACACAAGCCAAGTGGCCAATACATAAATAAATACATTATTCCAAAATGTAATCTGTCATTAGTGTTCTATTTGATGGATGTCAAAGGTTTGCCTTTACTGAATAATATGCTATGTAATGTTACTCAATGTGATACTTACATTCAGACAGTTCTTCCAACAGGGCCTCATTCTCTTTGGTCAACTCCTCTATTTTTTTGCATTGAGCATCATCTTTTTCCTTGGCCTTCCCCAGCTGTCGGGGATGGTAGCATAGGGTTCCCTGAAACTACACAGAAAATGACCAGTGGCAGCTAGTTAACCAAAAGTGATTGTTACCATAAGATTGTGTTATAACTTGGGATGGGAATTGGTAAGATGTTATGGACGTCAAATCTATTATCAGTTCTGCTTATTGATCAGATTCTTTAATGATTCCCTTATCGATTCCTGGTTTATGTGAGGAAAACCATATCATTAACTGTGTTGACATGGACATCTTTTTTTCTATACAATTTTAATCATTCTGATTCAAAAAAGTTGTCCATGAAAACAGGGCTATTGATAGAAAGTGTAGTAGCTAGCTTGCTAAAGTGGCTTACTACCGATTCTGAACCTGAACTGATTCCCATCTCTAACGTTAGTTATAAAGCCAGGTAAAACAATTACTACTATCCTTAATAGCACAAGCACAAGTTCTTCAATGTTTCATGTAATGCTAACTTATAGTTTAGCAGATTTAGCCAAGTAAAATAAGTCAACAAATGAGTTAGCCAGCAAATGTGAATCTAGAACTGTGGACTTAACGTTACTGTAACAGTTAGCTTAACGTTACCTGCGCTGCTGCTGCCAGCTCCTTCCCCATCTTCAATAGTTTAAGGCCGCTTTCCGCGCTTAGCTCTTGTTCTGACGGACATGTTCCAGCCCCAGAATGTCTAACAGACAGTGTTGCCAGATGGGGAATGTTAAACTATTGAGGGAAAGTGTACATGAGTCATAACCAAAAGCAGAAATGTGTAATTTCTGCTGTCGCTGCCTGTGCTGGCTGAAAGTGGTGCTGCGTTCAGTCCTACTTTAAAGAATCGCTGTCATATTGACTCAATATGACTCAATAAACATTTCTAAAGCATTAATGTAAAATATATTATCAAAGAAGGCACATCAAAGAAAGAAAATATCCATGTTAGAAACTATTTAGACAGTGTGATGTTTAGATGTTATAGATTTGTTGCATCTTTCCTCTGCGCTGTAGATGTGACTTTTTAATTTCCCACAACACTGGAAGGCAGCAAGTGACGCACATACAAGTTATAGTAATACATGGTGTCACACAACGATTAAATTAACATACATTATGAGACTTTTGGCATCACTGATCGTACATAGTATAAAGGGCACAATTATTGTACAAATACGATAATTGTCGTCCATCTGGCGACGCTGCTAACCGCTCTCTAAAGACATGTAAACATATCAAACTGCCTTGTGGGAGTTTCAAGTTTTCTGGCGGGCTCACCCATTCATTCATAAAGGCGGGATATGCATTCAAACATAGGCGGTGAACTTGAAAGTTTAGTTTTTGTGAGCTGTTAAAATGCCTGGTTTGGCCAGTATATTGAGAGAGCTGACAGAAGGGAAAAACTTCCAAAAAACACTGCAAACTGATTAAATGACTGCAAAAGAAAAATACTACAAAGGAAGGTTAAATGCAATTCATGTTGGCATAAAATGAGTAATAAAGTGTCCTTTATTTTTAATGATTATTGTGGTGCGTGCACTCACCACCATAGCTGAGGGAAATTATATTAGTGTGTGTGGATAACTATTTGTGATGGTATTGATTGTCATTAGTTTACCATGTGCTGTCCTCAACCAGTGATGCCATCTTCGTCACACTTGTGTTGTTGGCCTACTGTATCTTGAATCATTGGGTTATGATTGAACACATTTTCTACTATGTATTTCAAGATTTTCTCAAGGACTACACCAGGTTGACCTCATCATGGACAACATTGCCGGGTCCTCAGCAACCCTGTCAAAGATGTCCCAAAAAGTGAGAGAAGCCTTCACAATGGCGATGGACAAGTTGCGATGAACAAAAGAAACACAAGTGAAACCATGTCAATGTGCAGGCTGTTGAAAAAAACTTCATCATTGCTATATGTTGTTTCATAGCATATTGGTTGCTGTGTTTGTTTTAATAAAATGTTTTATACGCTTATACTCTGTACTCCTAATTCTGTCACTGTTTGATGTCACAAAGAAGGCTGGATCCCAAAGTTGTCAGCAACATTTATTACATGTGATGAAAAAGTCTACAAATCTTTAGCAAACATGAATAGATATTTGTTAATGATGAATAGGGTTCACTTTAGATTAAGGAACATAATAACGTCTGCAAATGATTTATAGATTTTTTATGAAGGTCTAACAAATCATTTGTTAAACATGAAAAGACAAGTTAGTAATTGCTTCGTATCTGCATTCATAAAAGCCAGATCATCCATAAGAGGTGAGTAAAAGGTCCACAAATCATTTATAAACATTAACAGACATTTGTAAATAATGAATAGTTTTCACTTTAAGGGACACAATAACATCTGCAAATGATTTATAGATTTTTTATGAATGTCTAGCAAATCATTTGTTAAACATGAATAAACAAATGGTGGTACAGTGGGTTTTTTAACACATCTAAACTATTTCACTGATAACTTGCTAATAAGGTTGACCATATTGGAAAAAAATGATCTACAAATCACTTCTTACAAACAATGTTCAAATCACTTCTTACAAACAATGTTGCAGTGTTTTTAATAATGTATAAATCATATATAAATGTTGTACAACTTAAGTTATAACTGGTTTAATAATCATTTACAAATGTATATAAGTGGTTTGTTCATGATTAGTTAACTATCAACCAATAGCTACTAATAGCTTATAAATGTCTTATGACTGATCGTTACTATAAAGTGTTACCACTTTTTTTGTATATTCTGTGTATTTATTTCATTTATTTATTTTTTCAACTTCATGATTCTGGATTTAGTGCCATCTTTTAGAAATCCTGAATGTTCCTTTTGAAGTCTTCAATTCATCCTCTAAATGTTTAATTTTATGCTGTCAAATTTTCTTTTTGTTGGAGGAGATAGCTCTTATTTTACTTCTAATCACAGCTTTTAGTGTGTCCCAAAGTACAGGTGGTGTCGCCCCTTCATTGTCGTTACGTTCCAAATACCATTTAATTTCAATTTTCAGTTTTTCTTTAATTGTTGGGTTGTTTAGGATGTTTGTATTCAACCTCCAGAGGGTAGATCTAGTCTTATTGTTAAAGCTTAATGAGAGGTAGACAGGGTTATGGCTGGAGAGAGTGCTACGGACAATTTCACTTTTATGTACTCTGTGAAGATTGTTTTTTGAACATAAAAAAATAGTCTATCCAAAAATAGACATTGTGGGCAGATGAGTAATGTGTATAGTCTTGACAGGTTGGATTTATGTCTCTCCACACATCTACAATTCCTAATTCATTCATTAGATTGATCATTCTTTTGTTAATGTTTTTTGCATCTGATTTTCCATTTGAAGAATCCATTCGCGGGTTTAAACGTATGTATTAAAGTTGCCGCCACTTATTAAGATCCCTTTACTTTTTGTAGTTATTAGTTCAAATATGTGCTTATAAAAGGACCAGTCACTACCAGGAGGAGCATAAACATTAAAGAGACTCATCATCGAACCCCCTATTTTACCTGTAATTATGACATATCTGCTTTCCTTGTCTTTATATTCAGATACACAGTATATTCGTAATTTACTGCACTAGATATCAAAATCTCCACTTCTCTCCACCTCACTGATCTATTAGAAGAAAAATAAACATGTTTGAATCCCAATATGTTCAGTTTAGCATGTTCAGAGTTGTCCAGATTAGACTCCTGCAGGAATGCTACCTGGATTTTGCTGGCCCAGTTTTACTTTACTTTCTTTAATTAATGACAACATTTTCCACCTCTTAATTGGATTGAGTCTGACATTTATATTGAGTGAAACCATTTTTAGAGGTCTATATTGCATCTAAGGGATTCTCCCTTCAGTGATCCTCATAAACCTGGTAAACTCCCCCCTCCCTGCAAGAACCAACAGAGAATGAACAAGTGTATAGTGCACAAACATCACACTATTTATTCATTGGTGAATTCATTCATTGGTGTTCAGTTGGGACTGGTGATCTGGTGACTGTGACAGCCATAGTATAGTAAGAGATAGCATACTAGGAAATATGTATCCAGGTATTTTAAAAATACATCCTTACCTAAAGAGTTGAAATGGATTTAACTTTTTCTGACACAAGGTGGCCGCACTTGTATTAATGCATGGACATTTCAACCACAGCACAGCACCTAAACAAAATATTAACCATCCACAACAGAGTGCACCATCTTTCTATCTTATGAAATGCTGAATAGATCAGAATCTATTCTAAGTCGCAGATTGTGTGAGCAGGGCTGAGAAGGTTTTTGGGGTACTTTTTGGCAAAGGTGGAACTCACCACTCCATCCTAAATTTGACTGCATTCAGTTAATCCTTCTACATGTCAAGCATCAATTTCTGGGATCACTCTCTTCTATACACATGTTACCACTGGGTCAAATTTAACAAAGAGATTTTAAAACAATAGCCATGAACACTGAAACAGTTCCTTTGTGATGATCTAATTTTAGTTCAGTTAAATTTTTGCATTTAAGAAAAATATTGTTTATTTTAAATAAAGTAGTAACAGATATCTTATCTAACAGTAAAATTGTCACTGAACAAGACCACTCATCACGAAACATAAATATCTTTGCAGGTAACCTGGAGGAAGGCTTCCCAGGGTAAAGTGGTGCTTTCTCCCAGAGGCCTGGTTCAGGAGCTGGGTGCTGGAGGAGGTTCAGTGGGAAGGGCAGAGGATGGGATGGCAGAGTCAGCCTGCAGAAAGCTGAAGGCGAGCGCTTTGACCCTGACACCGGCAGTGGAATGCTTTTTCTCAGTAATGTGACTGTGGCTCACGCAGGTTTCTATGAATGTGAAGCCTGGAATGCGGGGGGCGTGGCAAGGGTAACCTTTCAGCTTGCCATCAACTCATCTACTTCCTCCACCTCCTCTTCCTCCTCCATCTGGGCCTCATGGTCCCAGGTGTCATTGCCATACTCCCCTGCATGGCCCCGGCTAAGGAGCCATGGTCCTGCTTTAGGCTCAGATGTGAGCCGGGAGCCCCTGTACACTCTGGGCAGCATGGCCTTTAGTGCTCTTGGAGCTGCCACTCAGACTGCCATTGCTGTGGGCATCTCCCTGCTGGCTCTGACTGCTTTGCTGCTGGTCGCCATGATCTACAGCAGGCATCATCAACGAGACAAGGAAGCTGATGGAGCTGAGAAGGTGTGTATGTGTCCGCCTGTACAAGAGTAAATGACACATTTATAAAATTGACAACAATAAATATTTTAATGTCCAACCTGATAAGTGAGAGGAACAGTTTAGGGTAGATATATTTTTTGGAACAACACAGAATTTGATACATATAACAAGCAATTGTTTTCTGACACATTATGTGGATGAAAGCAGCTTAGTCAAAGTTTGCATAGCCCTCTAACTTTAAGCTCTAAACCTTTTCTTTGGAACTAATGTAATTATTATGATCCACCAATGAACTGCTTTTAAAAGAGTCCCTAAAATGAAAAAAAGCTTTCAAAGCACAATAAGTAATATGGACCCTTTAGTAACATTTACTGACAATAACAAGCATATGAAAACAAATTTACATTTCAAAAAAGGCTATACAAACTGTGACTAACCCACACATCCACAAACAAGAATCGTTAAAAGAATAAGAACAAATCAGGGCAAGAAAGCATCCGTAAAATGCCTTTGAGGTCTTGTGACATAGCTAAAATGTCCTAACAAAAAAATATGTTTTATTGTGATTTACTTGCAGTTAACTATGAGACATCCAGACAATTAGCTCATTTTAGACAAATTTGAAAGTTTGGATGTATAGACAAATACATTAAGCTTGATATCCTCAGCAAACCAGAGCCAAGCTCATAATGTGCCCTAAAGGGAGCATGTAAAGTGAAAATTAGAGATGACTCTAGTTTCCTGTAGCTCTCATTGTAAAAATCAAGTATACACAAGTGTACACGAATCAAATATACCTCCTATGATTACACTGAAAATGTGTGAGAATGTGTTCAGTTCAGTGATAAAATGTTAAAACTAGTGCTGTCAAACGATTAAAATTTTTAATCAGATTAATCACAGGGTTGCTGTGGATTAATTTCGATCACGATTAAATATCATTCATTTTTAATCTATATTAATTGCGTTTCATTTTGCATGAGCAAACAGACTCAAGAAAGAAGGGAATTTATATGCACTTAACGTGTTTATTAAACACCTTTAACAGTTCATGTTAACAAAAACTTGTCTCTTTTTCAAAACACATTTATCCACATTAATGTGGCCCTGTTACTCCTTTTTCAGCCAGCTACTAAGACAAACTAACTTGTTGACATTGTCAATACCGGATCAACTGCCCATTTGCGCATGCGCGGCAGCAAGCACAACGGTATCTCTACTTGGACAAACTGCCCGAAATGCGTTGCCAGAGACTTTTCAGGGATTTTGAGTCATTCTGCGCTGCAGATTGGTTAATTGCGTTAAAATTTTTAATCAGATTAATCATGATGATGGATTAATCCGTGTTAACGCATCAATTTTGACAGCCCTAGTTAAAAAGTCTAATTTTTCTATTTTATTCCACAAACATTGGCATGCTGTATAAAATATTAATAAAAACAGAATTTGATGGTTTGCAAATCATTTAAACCCTATATTTAATTGAAAATAGTGCAAAGACAACATATCAAATGTTGAAACTGAAAAAAGTGATTGGTTATGCCTGCAGAATGTGGTTTGGCATTGTCTTGCTGAAATATGCAAGGTTTTCCCTTAAAAAGACAACTTGGCTGCATATGTTGCTCCCAAACCTGTATATATTGTTCAGCATCAATGGTGTATTCCCAGATGTGTCAGGCACCTATGCCATGGGCACTGATGCATCCCCCTATCATCATGGATGGTGGTTTTTGAACTGTGTGCTGATAACAAGCAGGGTGGTCTCTCTCCTCTTTAGAGCGGAGGACCTGGCATCCGTGATTTCCAAAAAGAATGTCAAATTGTGATTCGTCAGGCCACAAGACAGTTTTCCACTCAGTCCATCTTAAATTGGCTCGAGCCCAGCGAAGTCACTGGCATTTCTGGATCATGTTTATATATGGTTTGCTTTATTTATTATTTATTTATTTGTTATTTATGGTTTCACTACTGAAAGTGTTAACAAAAAATGGTTCTTGGAAGTGATTTTGTGCCTATGCAGTGATTTCCACTACAGAGTCATGTCTGCTTTTCATGCAGTATGGCTTGAGAGCTCGAAGATCATGGCCATCCAGTGTTGGTTTTGGACCTTATCCCTTTTGTACAGAGATTTCTCCAGATTCCTCTGAATCTTTTCATGATATTATGGACTGTAGATGATGAAATCCCCAAATTCTTTATAATTTTACACTGAGACACATTATTCTGAAATTGTTAAACTATTTGCTCACGCAGTCGCTCAGAGTGGTAAACCTCTTCCCACCTTTACCTCTGACAGACTCAGCCTCCCTAGAATGCTCTTGTTATACCCAGTCATGTTACTAACCTTTTGCAAATTAACCTAATTAGTTGGGAGATCTTCTTCCAGGTATTTTTTTAGCATTACACAACTTTTCCAGTGTTTTGTTGTCCCTGTCCCAACTTTTTTGAAATGTGTTGCTGGCATCAAAATGAGCATATATTTTGATAGAATAATAACATTTTTCAATTTCAACACTTGATCTTATGTTGTCTTTGCACAATTAAGTCATTAAATCAATTAAATAAAGGGTTTTAATGATTTGCAAACTAAACTAAACTAAAATCTGTTTTTTCAACATTTTATACAGCATCCCAACTTTTTTGGAATTGGGGTTGTATATTGTACCTGATAGTGATGAACATGAATGTTAACCTGCAGGAGGAGAGCATCCTGTATGTAAATGATTATTCTGATGGCCCCACCACCTTTGCCCAGCTGGAGGAGTACCGTGACGAGCGCGGCCATGAGATGTATGTCCTCAACAGGGCCAAGCCTGTGCTGCCTCCTGCTCCACCCACAGCTGTTTCTACTACTAACCTGGGTTGTCCAGCTCCATCTGACACCTCCAGCCACACCCTTTCCTCAGGGCTGGGCCAGACCATGAGTCCCAGTCTGGCCCCTAACAAACAGCAGCAGCAGCAGCAGGAGGGTGACATACGGACCATGAGGAGAATGGCAGGGGAGGGAGGAGAGGCTGAGCCTGTGATCACATCAGAGGCTGAAGGGTTGTTTCTTAATCACACAGGTCTGTTCATGGACTCTCAGATTGCCTATGAGATCCACTGCTGAAGAGGTGGGGGAAAGAAAGCAATTTACAACACAGTCTGTCACATCTTATCTGCAGAAAGCCAGGCTGTCACTTCAGAGTGACAGAAATAGTCGTCCCTGCGGAACAATTTACTTTCTACAAGACTAATTTACTCTTATTGGAGGTTAACATACCTGTCACAATCTGGTTTATTAAATCATTGGCACTGAACCTTTTCAACTGGGCTTAGGTATATGCTGAAGTGCACATAACTGATCTGTCCTGTACATGAACATTTGGGTCAGCAATTTCAGAACTACTTTCATATCAGAAAAATTCCACTGTCATTTCTGTACAAGAGTTAAATCTGTCCTCAAGAATTCGTACAAAGCACATTGTTTTTTGCAGGTGTAATAAAAACTAGAAATCATGGAAACCTCTACTTCATGACAATGTGGTAACCCTAGTGTGTTTTCTAACTGTTGTTCATGTCTAAACATGTTTTAATTTAATCTCTGCTGTCAAGCATCTGAAGGCAGTGAGCATAACGGCTGAATTTTGTGACTGTTTATTTAAATGTGTGGGGACATGTTAATCATCACAGAGAATGGATTTTAATGTTCTTGTTAATTTCAATCTGAGTCTTAATCTTCCATTATTTGTCTTACTTATCGGTTTTAATTAATGTCTTGTCCAGTTCCAGATGCCGACACTGAAACTCTGGGGTCAGTATGGTGAAATAAGTTCTACTTACTCTGGCTTTGCTGGCTTCACTGAGCATAACATTGGTTATTCTGAATAACTGGAATCATGAAGCTGGTTATCACATGGCTCAGTTACCCTTGGGTTTTTCAGTCTAGATATGAGCAGGTTGACATGAAAGAGGCAGACTTCTTCTTTAGAGGCCTATCACATACAACACAGAACAAGTTAAGATCAAAGATAACTAGCTAACACAATAGTCTTGCATTGCAATACAGGCCTATGGGTGTAGGTCCAGTGTGACTTTCACAAATGTGAGTACTTTTGAAATGTACAGGATTGAATGTTGCAGTCCTTTGTGCCATAATACATTTATGAAAAGAGAAGAAACAGCAATTAAAGAGGACATAGGCTCCACTTAATGTGTCTACCAGTACCAGTTAAATCTGTGCCTTTGGCTTCTTCTAAAACATGATGTATGTGACTGAAAAAACTAAATAGGCATTTAAATGTTTAAATGTTCTTCTTTTAAAAAAACAATTTCACATAATTAAATGCAAATTCATACTTGCCAAATGTAGCACCTGTCAGCACAAACATCTTGTTGCAAATGAATTTCACCCCATTTTCTTCGCTCAAGAAGAAGGTCAGCCTGGCAGAACTATGGCAGATGAAATGGCATGACTATCCATACTGAACCAAGAAGATTGTAGGAGAATAATTAGGGAAAATGATCTCATGCTCTTATTAAGCTTGTGGCTTGACATGTTGGTTCTTGGCTGTAACTCTAAAGTCTGGTGAATGCGAGAGGGCTGTTTGAATTCACACATAGACACATTTTGTATGTAAAAGTTGTGATAAAGCATACAAAATGGTGGAAAATATTACTTTTAAGTGTGTACCTGATGATCCCAGAACTGTCCTACCTTTGCACCTTGTCATCACTATAAATACAATCTGGTTTGGGTGGTTTTCACAACAGTGGAGGCTTTTAACTGAATGTCTGTGTTCTCCCTCATAACATGTCCTCCAATATCAGCCGGGATTGTGTTACACAATGTATACTGCAATGCTAGGAGTATTATTGAGTAATATTGAGTCCATACTTCAAAGCTGCACTAATCAAAAGTTTTCCAACTAACAATAGAAGAGATGACTGTGTAGTGTAAAAGGGGCTGTTCATAGTGGCCAACCCACAGAGATTCAGTGCCATCTCTGGCATTAAATGTCTTTACAGCCACACGGTTGCTAAGTACCCCAAGACATGACCTGGGACCGGAGTGTCTCAGGAGTTGGTATAGGCCAAAACTGAAATAAAAAGAGTAAATACTGGACTTACATCCATCAGGCTGATAGAAACAGGACTCCAATGGGATGATTATGTTGCTTCGTGTCTGCTGGGTGTAACTATATCAACAGTAAACTGTAACAACTTTTTAAAGTGATAATATGACATATGTTTTTGGCTAGTTCCACTGAGCACAAGTGGCTGAAAAAATCAGTTGTTGCATTTGTAACTTTGTACAATGTACTAAGAATTGACACAACTGTAGTGTTGAACAGAAAGATTTGTCAGTTCCACCTTGCAGAATGCTAGCAAGTCAGGCTCAACAGTAAAAAAAACAGTTTGAATCTTTGCTTGCTAAAGTTATTTGTCAAATTCTATTATTTACCTCTCATTTAGCATAGAGAATACATGTTTATCTGCTTTTGGGAATGTGAAGGAAATGTTTTATGGCACTCTACAAGGAAGGACACAGCATTATTAGAAATGCCTGTAGTCAAGTGCGGCATTGCATTCCTCCCCACCATATGCATACACAAATAAAATTTTCAGTCATGGATTTTCTTGAAATAAATTTCTGTGTTGAAGAGGATCTTCAGGATGGGTTTTTTTTTTTTTTTTTTTGTTTGTTTTTTTTTTTTAAATCAATCTGACTTCCTTAGTCATTCTAATGGACTGCAGTGCAGGCACTGTAGAGGTAAACTGTGTAAAAACCTTGATAATGCATGTCAAGTGATGAGAAAACAAAACCCAGGTTAAAAATAAACAGAATTATCCTTTAAGGTGTTCACCTTCTGTGCCTCATCCTTGGGGGTAGGGTGTGGTGGGCAGGCAAGCTGCACTGACATAGCTCACCTGTACTTGTGATGTTTTGCTGGGTTTCACAGCAAGCTAGGCTGTCTTACTTTCTCATACAAATTAACCCCATAATATGCAGTTTATACTTTTGTCTCCCCTTAAGATTTTTTAGGTGTTAAAATGATTGTTATCTGTCTGTGTCAAGTTGGTGTGTACAATTCAGCAAAGAAAAGAATCCAAATGCAGACAACTGGGCAGACAGACAAAGTTCAGTGATTTTAACACTGAAGAAAGATACAAACGTTTAGAGATAGCCATGAATCTACACGTCAAGAGGAAGGGAGCAGGAAAAAGCAGGCAGGTCAGGCAAAACCATTCAACCATCAACCAAATTGGTGGCCCGGACAATGATGATCACAAGGGCACGAAAACTCTGTGTGCAGACTGAAGAGCAGTGAAGGAGGAGACCTTAGGTGGGTGGCTTGGGGACCAACAGTGGTGGAAACGTTCCTAAATCTGACAAGTAACTGAAAGTGAACTATGTTATCCTTCATATTTATCCAAGATTACATGTTTCCAAGCCAGAAACGTGTTTCCCATAGCTTCTCGAGGACACCTAGTGTTGTCTCTGTCATCCATTTCCAAAAGAACATGTAATCTGAAGGACAACATGCTCTGATTTGAGTTTCTTTCAAATTTCAGAAAACCACACTCAATGTTGATTTTGGCCTGTCAGTGAAATGCACTGACTGATGCACTGAATTGCACAAACTTTGACAGTGTTTTCTGTCATCCAATTCCAGAAACTACAGGGAACAAGTTTTTATCTTATAGACTTGTAATCTTGGATAAATATGAAGGATAAAATAGTCTGATTTCAATCACTTGTCAGATTTATGAATACAACACTAGTGTCTGTAAACATCTTCCAGAATCTTTAGGAAAGTTTCCTACTTGGGAACAGGTAATCAGGGATAAATATGAAGGATAGCATAGTTTGATTTGAGTTTCATATTAGATTTATGAATTTGACACGAAGTTGTTTTTGGCATTCTCTCAGTGAAATGCACTATTCTGCCACACGGTGGGTCAGTGGGCCGGTACGGCCGGAGGAAAAAAAAGACTTTCGGCGCAGTTGGGCTGGCCTTTAATATGATAACCAATGTTTACAGTTTCTCTAGCGTCTGGCTAATCAACATTGGTCTACATGGGTGTGTCACACCCCTTTCACCTCGGTCGTGGGGCTGTGGACCAATCACAGCCGAAGGCAAGGGTCCTCGGTCCCCTCCTCCCTCTGCATCTGTCAATCAATCAATCAGACGTCCAAAAATGGAGAGGAAACGCAAGGGCGGAGCGGAAAAGCTACGAGAAAAGAAAAGGCAAGCGTTACAGGCAGATGCGGCCAAGTGTCATAAGTTGACAAATATATATTCTACTGCTGCATCAGCTTAGCTCGCGTCGCCGTCGAGAGGACAACGCGACCGGGAGGGGGATGCTACACAGGCTGTAATGTCATAACATTATTTGGCTAGCTTGCTAACTTTTTGCACAACGCATGTAGGCTAGTTAGGCTGTAAAAACGTCATTATTGTGTATGGACGAGGGCCAGACGGCGCTCAGTGGCATTAGCCAATATCACCATGGCTAAGTAACTCGTAAAATGGCTGAGCATCTGATCAAACATTATCTCTTGTGTATTTCCCTTAAAGCTGGTGAGCTAAATGCTGCTCTGTTGTCTTAATTACTTCGCTAATTCATCAACATTAAAATGAATGTCAGTTTTATTCTTTTTGTGTGCCTGGAGAGATGTGCCAAGATGAGACTGTGTCTGGCACAGAGGCATTGTACAGAATTGACGCCCGCAATCGCATCATGGATGACGTTGAGATGACACCAGCGATTCCTCAAAAATGGCACTTTGTATGCTGATTTGGCTCTTCTGGACCCAAAAAACTTCAGCCAGCTAACATCATATACAAGTGGTTTCCCAGAGACAGCACTCAAAGATCTGAGCAACTATTTGCTACCATTTGATGACAGGGCAACAGTCACCAATTTACAGAGCAAACTCCTCAGTCTGGCAGGACAGTGGGATACGTTGAAGGCCTCAATATTTGATGAATACACAACCAAGACAGCAAAAGAGGTGGAGATGGTGAACACAAAGTGCTCATCTTGCACAGACTGCCCATTGTGTTGCTACTGTATGCTGAGGAAGTACAACCTCCTGACAAATGCATACCATATAATCAGCCTTGCATACAAGTTCCTGCTTACTCTGTCAGTCACACAGGTAGCATGCAAGCGCAGCTTTTCAAAACTAAAATTCATCAAGGACAGGCTCAGGAGCACTCTCTCTCAGCAGCATCTGGAGGCATTTATGCTCATGGCCACTCAGCAAGATGTTCTTCAGATGCTGGATAGTCTGGACATCATTGATGATGTTGCAGAGAAAAGTGAAATACTGCAGAAATTGCTACTTCCGTAAGGTGTTAACTATTATGTTATGATCATTATTAGTGTGACTTGTCTGTTCACCAGTCTTCATACTATTAAGCAACTATTGCAGATTACTATTTTAACTAACATTAAAAATATGGCATATTTGTTCTAATCAAGGCCTCAGGTTAAATGACGTGCCATTATTCCTTCAATAATGTTTACATGCATATTTTTTTTGTCTCCCACATATATGTAAACATATTTGTTCCACCGCCAGCACCCACCGTCATCATCCACCACCAGCATCTCCCGTCATCATCCCCCGCCAGCATCCCCCACCATCATCCCCCGCTAGCATCCCCCACCTTCATCCGCCGCCCCGGACCCTGAGTGGGTCAGTCAGGTACTAAATTCCCAGGCCACTTTTTGCCCCAGTCCGCCCCTGGTGAAAGATTATGTTTCTGTCACCAACTTCCACAAGCTTTGGGAAGTTTCTTACTTAGAAACATCTAATCTGGGAAAGAGTGATTGGTGAATGAGACTGATGCTGCTTGAAACTTGAACAATTACAGCAGTACAATTTATCTTTTTTAAAGTACAGTTGTGAGGCACTTGTACTTCTGTGGGTTCATTCAGATTGATGCTGCTTGAAACTTGAACTCCAGAACATTTTTCAGACAGACATATTGTACTTATTTGTAACTATGTTGCAGATTCAGATTTGATGCATTGTTGTCAATTTAAGTAGCCAGCAGTATATGAAGTAATTCATAGTGGCTTCAGCCACCAGCTACAACATGAAGATGCTGCTGACATAGTAATGCTGATGAGATCTGTGCATATGCATAGGCATACATCTCTCATCACCCTGATCACTCGGACACCGTGAACAAATGACAAATGGGCAGCTGTAGTTCAGGAGGTAGAGCAGTTGTCCACCAATTGGAAGGTTGGTAGTTCGAAACCTGGTACAAAAACCTGGCCCCTGCAGTCCATGTGTCAAAGTGTCCTTGGGCAAGATACTGAACCCCAAATTCTGCCTGATGGGTGTTCCATCGGCATGTGAATGTACGTTGCCTTGGATAAAAGCGTCTGCTAAATGAAAGTGTAGAATTGTAGAAATGACTGTGATGGGTGAAAAAATGGCTGTTAGCAAAAGTGGTAATAAGTCATTGTGTATGTATGATCTGACCAAAACAGGGACACATGTCTCAATCAAGTTTGTTGTCATAGAATATGAATGAAGAAATAAACAAAGAACTGAACTCATGAAACCACTCAGCATGAAAGAAACTAATCTAACCAAGTTATGTTCACCTGCAATTTAATGTGATACTTGGCTGCAGGTTAAAACAGTGGAGGATCTTAGATTTGCCTTTCTCCCTCTGAAGCATATTTTTAATCTCCTGGAAAGTTATTAGCTGCTGGAAAGAGCATCAATAAACACATCAATAAATTCTATCTGTCTATGAAAAACTGTGAACCTGTGTCTATTTTAGTGAGTACAAATGAATCAAGACTAATCTTTTGGACATGTTCCAGATATTTTGAGGTTGAATGTCCTTCACGCTTAGGGTAGCATGGTGGCTCAGGGGTTAATACTTCTGGTGTGTTTGGTTTGAACTGGCATATTCAATTTGAATTTGGCTTCTATAACAATATTGAATTGGAACTATATTTCTCTAAAATATGACCACTAAAAAAATTACAATGTAGCAGTAAAATTTTATTGATCCCTGAGGAGAAATTCACAAGCTACCCAGCAGATAAACAATATCAAGTAGTTAAACCAACTTTACCAGCTTCAATATTAGCAGAAGATATCAACTCTTAGGGGCCTCAGGATTGCCATTGCAGGAGAGTGTGAAGCAGTGGTTATCAGGATCACGGTTGTCTGCTGGGTTTTATCCTCTGCAGCACCTCAAGAGAGAACAATAAATAATGGTTAGTAAGACAATCAAATAATCTTCATGGCAATTTGTGAGCACCCCTCAGGATCTACATTGAGTAGTACAACTTCAAGTTTCAATAATAATTCAATAATTGAGGCAAGTGGCAATAAAGCTGAAATTGTCATCACAATTGTGGAATTGATCCCTGGTATTGCAAGGACAGGAACTCTTGGTAAGAAGACTTATTGACCATTTTTGTTTTCTGTTGTTTTGTTTTCCATGCATTGTCTGTCATGATATGTACACAACAGCTGAACCTGAAGCCCTATTTTCAGTTCCCATCATGAGCAAGCACTTGGTGACAGTGGCGAGAAAAAACTTCCTTTTAACAGGCAGAAACCTCGGACAGAACCAAGTTCAATGATGGACAGCCATCTGCCTCCATTTTGATATTCACATACAGACTTGAAGCCCATAAGAACTTGACATTTGGACTCTTGACTGTGGCAGGTGTCAATAAAAGAAACACTGTGTTGCATCAGTGTTGCAGTGTACCTGTACTTGAAGCTCTGTCATTCAAAAAATCAATTGTGGCTATAGGGGAATTGATGGAAATCCTTTAAGGCTGCTGCAATTGTCATACCAAGTTCCCTTTCAAAAATGCTAACTTTGCTTAGCCTACTTGTGTTTTTCTATGGGTCTGTTACTGTGGTCAGTACTGGAGGACAGTTTGATAGTTGGAAAATTAATGAATCCCAACAGGCTGCAGTGACTGCATAATAATGGTAATGGGTTGATAAACAATTGTTCCAGTTGGCAACATAGGTTGTTATAGGACATGGAAAGTAGATAAATCCCACTGCCTTGTTGATAATGAAATGCATTGTGCATTAGAGCATTTCTCTGTGTGTTTCTCTATGTACCGCCTGTTCTGTGGTTTGGGGTCTCCACTCTGTATTTTACACATTTCTACAAGTTATTAACTCTGTCACAAGGCCGGTAGTAACAAGTGAATTATCCCAGCTACTTTTTGTCACTCATTCAGTGCATTTGAATTGCAGTGAAGGCAACACCCTAAAACAGAGGTAGGCCCCAAACCTAGTGCTCCATGCATACTGTAGATGATGCTGATCAGGACTTTTTAGGTGATTAGCCAAGATATAGTTAGAATGATAAAATTTCAGTAGAAAAAGTGAAGTGTTGCTGAAGTAAAACGTGTCACAACTCGTCAACCAGCAGAAATCCAACCAGACAATCTCAACGTCTCTATCAGGTGACACAGTCTTGGGAACATTCTCCTTTCAAATCACTCCAGTTCGGTAGAAATGGTTTGGTAGAACAATCAACACTTGTTAGGTCTGTACATGTTTCTTGTTGCAACACTCCATGTAGGTAACATCTGTTTCTATCAACCTATTTGCAAATTGCCAATGTCCTACCCAGCCAACATGTACCTGTGGGCCCCATATGGGCTAACTGTGGGCTACATGGGTACTGACTGGGCATGGGCTTGAAGTGGGCTGAGTATATGGGCCCCATAAGGGATGCATGCAGGCTAAATGGGCATATGTGGGATATGTGGGACCTATATGGGTTATATAATGTGAGTCCCACATGCCGACTTTTTGGGATCCATATGGGATATATACAAGCTAAATGAGCATGGGCTGGGATTGGGAACCCTATGTGAGCCCCATACGGATTTAGTCACATGGGTCACACATAGTAAACTCATGTGGGCCAACTACTTGAGACCCATAATGGATATATGCAGGTTAAGTGGCCATGGGCTGGAACTTGAAACACTATGTGGGACATGGGTTCTGTAACTTGGATCCCACATGGTCAGTTAAAAAAAAAAACAACAACCTAATTTTATGGTTAATAACTAATAGTATACAAAACTGTAAAATTACAGACATTGTCTATAAATTAACAACCTTGTTTTTTTTTTTTTAAGTATTATGCCAATAATGACAAACTATGTTTATTTCTCATTTTTTAATGAACAAATGACTGTATTAGTATACATGATATTTTCTGCTCTCTTAAATTACAGTCAAATTTATGTAAAATAACAATAATTATCTGTAACTGAATATGTAGCTCGTTATATAAGGGTTTATGTCCATACTAACGATCAAATGTTTTTTACTGTAAATTGAAGGTAAATCTTATTAGTTATATATATATGTATACTTTTATATTCAAACTGTAATTAAATATGTAGCTCGTTATATAAAGGTTTATGTCCATACTAACATTTTTCTCTGTAATTTTAAGATAAATCTCATTAGTTTTATATTTATGAGTACTTTTACATTCTAACTAATTCTGTAAACAAATTTAGCAAACTTTTTTCATTAGATCAAACATGACGCAATTAAAAATGAAAATAAAGAGTGTATGGGGCAGCTGCTGGTTTGGTCTGCTTGTTGGTGGATAACACTTGAATTAGGATTATGCTTGAAAAATGATCATTGCACAATAAGAAGTTGAGTGGGTTCTTCTTTTCAGGTGCCTTGCGTGTTGCACGCTTGGGCGGTCATGGCTTCCCACATCGAACAGATCCCTTGCAGCGTCAGTGATGTCTCCTATATTCAGGGCTGTTAGTTCTTTCACGTCGTCCATATACTTTCTTTACTTTACTTTATTATTATTATTATTATTATTAAACTTTACTTTGTTTACTTTGCTTTGTATTATTTATTTTACTTTGTTTACTTTGTTACATTTGGCCAATTAATTAAATATAACATTCAACAAATAAAATTAAATACACATTTCATTTGTTTTCTTGAAATTATATTTTCAATACCACGCTTAGACAACTGCTATTGGCTGTCACACAATATTGCTTTGAGCATGATTGGTTGATGTGGATGTCAGTCAAAGAAACGGGCCAATCACAACTGTGCACGCCTTCATTTGAAACTACGTCTGTTTTAATTGGCTTCAATGGGTGTGCGGGCGCGGCATCAGTGCAACTCAGTGGTCCACTAGTAATCTACCTGGAGTTTGCCATCTTCTTATTTTGAGCCAATTTGATGTTACTGGAACATCAGATAAGAAAACATTTCTGTCTTATTTGCTGTAACATTAAGTTAATAACCAAAGGTAATGCTTGTGGTTTCTTTTTTTTTTGCAATTTTCTTTTTATTTTCAGAGGTATTGCATACAATCAAAACATTGCCAATGTATACAAGTAATCCAAGAAGATAAAAACAGTGTTGTCTTGGCAGTGCATATACAATTTCAAACTATCATAACCTTGATACTTCTCTTTTCTGTCTTTTCTCCCCCCTTTTTTTGTGTTCTCATATGTATATAAAGAAAAATATGTAGTCTGCAGTATAAACATAATTATAAAATATACCTGTGTGCACAAAGTTTGTATGAAAATAATCCCAGGAAATATATATGTACAAAATAACTAAACTGTAAAAAACAATAACAACAAAGTGCAGATGAAAATAGGCTATTATGTGTATCTTTACATACCCATACTATGCACTCACTTATATTTGTACACACTTAGTTTCGCATACATACATACATAACTGCCTACATATTTGTACTGATGATTAATAACGGGGGTAGGAGATGGATAACATTATTTTTCATTAAACAGTAGAACAAGGATGTATAATTGAGAAACATATACAGTAGAAAATATCAGCACTTTTGTGGGAGGTTAAGCTAGCGGTAATATACTATTTTAGTGTGGTCAGGCAAAGGGGTACCATAAAATTTTTCTTGTTCATTAATAGGGGTATCAACCCATTATTTTCGTAACTCTGGTTTAGTTGTTTTTTCATTCTGTTGTGTTCCTTCCATTTGGCGGTCTCTTTTCCACAAAGGAGATCCACTTTGACCATATCTTAGTAAATCTGTCCATTTGCAGATTAAGTGAATGTGTGATTTTTTCCATTAGAAATATGTCGTCAATCGTGTCCACCCATTCTCTCAATGTGGGAGGTTCGGGGTGCAACCAATGTCTGGTGATGTTCTTCTTAGCTGCAGTTATCATAATTATAAATAGATGTTTATTGGCATTTCCAGTAATGAAGTCTGATTTACCCAAGATAAATGTTTCGAAGTGGTTGGGTATCTTCATGTGAAATATTCCTTCCATTGTTTTATGTACCACTGACCAGAAATGACGTAACCCTGAGCATTCCCAAAACACATGCCAGTGGGTTGCGTCCGGGCTCCCACATCCTCTCCTGCATATGGGGTCTTCCCCTGGGCTATTTAAGAGCACAACATTTAGCAACAAAACAGTGAATGTTAATGGATTTTTTCTTTCAAGAAACAGAGTTTCATCTGTGCAAACTAGTCATCTAAACACTCTAAACAAAAGTTATAAAAGACTTCGTAAGAGAAGAAAGGGACTTTAGGAGGGTCTACTGGTGATATTCCATTCCATTCCTGGTTTTCCTACACTGCATATGCTAATATAGTGAAACATAATTCTCCCATGCTGCACCAAATTTGATCTGTATGTCCGTGTTTTTCAACCACTGTGCCGTGGCACACTAGTGTGATCGTCAGGTGTGCTGTGGGAAATTATCCAATTTCACCTAATTGGTCTAAAAAACATTTTTTATCATAAGTAATATTATATTAGATCATAAAAGACCTTTTTCTTTGTGTTTATTTGATTCCTATTCAAGACACTTTGACAAGAATGACTTTATATAGGCTACAGAGTTTCATTTTTTTAACATTTTTGGTTGGTGGTGTGCCTTGTGATTTTTTCAATGAAAAAAATGTACCTTGGCTCAAAAAAGGTCGAAAAACACTGCTGTATGTGTTACAGTATTCAACTCGATTTAGCCACAAGAGGTCAGGAGTTGACAGGTCTAAAGTGTTGGTATGATCTGAATGTATTAACGTCCCAGCCTGCACTCAGCTTGTCAAAGTCTGAAGCAATCATTCTCTTGCTGTTTGTAATAGTGAATGTCATCTGGATACTGAGCCACATAACAGAATAAGAGGCTCAGCAAGAAGGTCCAAGCATTAAGCCCAGTTATTATTACTGGTCATCAGTGAGAATGCTCATTTGGATATAGAGATGCATTTAGGGAATAATTGACAGACAGCGGTTAAGACAGTGTAATAATCTTACAGATACCTTGTGGTTATTATGAAATCAACCTTAAGCTCCATACTTGTTTCCTTTTCATTATGAACCACAGGAAACATATGGATGGAACATTGCCAATGGGTTCGGGTTAGAGAGCGTTAGATCCTCCTAAAGCCCTTCTGTCATTATAATCATTATACCAGTTCTTGTACTACTGCTGCTGGCAGCAGTGTCAGTAATAGTTCTTCTAAAATGTTTTAGTTAAATAGAATAAGA